>JAWNNX010000691.1:250000-420000 GCA_035044505.1 Zaprionus lineosus | reverse complement strand
ATGGAGAATCGGAGAATTCAATTGAAACATTTGCATCAAGTGATCAGCAAAGTTCAATTAGTTAATCGGGCGTATTATAAATTAAAGATATTTGGAAACGCCTAACTGAAATATTTATATAAAAATATATTTCATATTAAATTTAAAGCTAGGAATCCATCCACGCATTAAACATTGCAAAAGTCTTAATCTAAAATTTATTTATTTGTTTAAGCAGTGCAAATAAATTTGGAATATTCGGCTGTGGTTTCGCTTTAAATTCAATAAAATAGAAACTTCTGCTGTTTTCGCTTCTAGGAACAATGAAAATGAAACATTTATGCCATAAATCGCAGTTTTAGTTTTTGCACATATGTGAGGAGATTTTTTGCCTTTTGTTTGTTTGAAGAAGAGTGTGAGTGTTTCACATTGATACACATGTGCGGGGGAGGGAGGGGGGTTGGAAATAAAAATAAAATATTTACATATATAAAATAAAGTGACGATGCACTAAGCGCATCCGATGCTGGCTGCGTGTGAGAATTGTGGGCGTGACTGGCGTCAAGAGGAAGCATCGCATCCGATGGCCATGCAAAATATAAAACATATTCAAGCGAAACTCAATTAAAAAATTGAAACAGTTACAGGCATACGCGCTGTATACCTTAGCAATTGCACGTGCCGCCCATGGGATGGGATGGGAGGGGGGTCTGGTTGAGCAGGTGGGGAGATGGGGAGGTGCAACTCTTGTCGGCTGCACTTTGTGTATTAGTTTATGGACATGTCCGAAGTATTTACAAGTATCTGAAACCCGATTATCGGCTGTTGATCAAAACAACTTGGCGTTTGATTACGATCACAACAACAGAAAAATTATAAAAGTAAATAATAAATAAATGTTTTGTTGTGATATTCGTATGGCTGCTTCCCTTTTCTTGTTTTTTTGTTTATTGTTTTTTTTTTCTTTTTTTCGCTGTTATTATTATTGTTATTCGTTTAAATTGTAAATTAAAATAAAAAACAAATTAATATTATTCAAACGCAAACAAAATTTATTTGCCAAGTGGCACGCGTTTGGGTTCGTGCACGTGCTTTGCATGCACTCGCCAATTGATTAGCCAAGACGCACACCACATCGAAATGTGATATAAAAGATTTCGGCAAGAATTAAAATTATAGCTAAAATAAATAAGCAAAGAAAATATCAACAAAGTAATTAAAAAACAAATTGTTTAAATTTTGTTAATTCAGTTTTGTTATTTTTTATGCATTTCTTTTTTTCACATTTTTACTGTTTATTTTATGTTCTTTTTTTTCTTGTATTTCTTTCATTTTTTTTTTTGGTTTGTTTACATTCACATTGAGTCCGCATTTCACTTTTGATATAGGTTAGGTATATGATACAGTTCTATGCATATATATATATATATATATATGTATGTATATATGTACAAGGACTGTGATGTAAGCTTAGGCTACATATGTATGTAAGTATCGCTTAGTAATTACAGTTACAGTTTATTTGTATTTCATTTCTTTTAATTGTCTTCTCAAGCTAAATTAATGCGTAAATCAAACAAATCATTAACAAAAAATTACATATTTATACATAATTATGTTCGTAAAAATAAGTGCAGAATCACAAAACAAAAAATTAAATGATAAATGATAAATGATAAATGATAAATGATAAAATACAATTCATTAATTGTGTAAGTAAATTATAATTAAAATTGCTTCAGTGCCCGCACAGAAAATTCTTGGAACGAGTTCAAAATAAGTTTTTAATCTACTTCAAGGAATCGCTGATCGTTTATCGATAGTCGATGATCACTCAGCCGCCGTCAAACAGCAGGAGCTTTGAGCTACGATCTTAAAGCTAGGTCAGTGAATACTCGAGGGCCTACGGAATGAGTTTATTAAAGACTCTCGATCTTCATCGTGATCTTGATCTTGATCTGGATCTTGAGCAATGATCAGTTTTTGCATCGATCGAAATTATGGGCAAGATCTTGAGGCCAGTATTTTAATATTTAAAATAATCAATAATAAAATATAAAATATAAAAAATGAAAAATGGAAAAAAATCTCAAACTCATCGCAATGAACTAATCAATGGTCGCAGCCATAAAAATATTTACTCAAATCTTTAGCATGATCTCAAACAAGATCGGAGTCATAAATTTCAGGAGCGACTCGAGTCTCCATTATTTTTGTAATTGATCATAATTGATTTATTGATTTATTGATTTATTGATTTTAATAAAAAAAAAAAAAAGTGGCAGCTTTGATTTTTATGCTGCCTTCCAAATACTCAAAAGCCGCTGCTCACTTGATCACCGTTGGTATTGTTTGAGCTTTCACGATCACGAGTCACGAGTCACGAGTCACGTCACGAGTCACGTTCACAATCATGGGTAAGAATCACATGCTGTGCCCGCCACTCCATCAAGTGAATCACCCTGAAGATGAATGGGCGTGTGATCAGATCAGTTCATTGATCAAAGAGTCGAAGCGTCGCTTGAATGGAAATCCATTTAGCACCTGCCCAAAAGGTGGGCGGCAGTAAGTGATCATCTTCGAGGGGAAAATTTATGGTTGTTTATAGCAAGTGGAAAACTTTGCTCAACAAATGGAAACCTCTCACAGATGCCCCTAGCAACAAATCGAGCGACTTTCCATGATCATTGCCAGATCTTCGATCTTCTCGTTGTGTAAGGTTGCGGTTAGTGTTGAGTGGAGGTGGGTGAGCAGAGGGATGAAGTCTGAAGTCTGAAGTCTGAAGTGTGTGCAAGTGCGTGCGACGAGGATTGATGGCGATGGTGAGAGTAGATTGATTGATGATTGATCGATTGAGCGATGACTTGTCTAAAGATGCTGCTGAGGTTGCTCCTCTTCAGCTCTCCTGGAGTTTTCTTGACTTTGTGTTGATCTTTTTGCTGTTGTATGTTGTTTGTTGTTTGTTGTTTGTTGTTATTGTTGTAGTTGTAGTTGTTGTTGTTGTTGTTGCTGTTCGTGTTTTTTTTTTTTAGATTTCTGCTGAAGGTGCTAAATGTTGAAGCTGCTGATGTTGATTGCTGCCTCAAGAGTCTGTGTGGATACTTAGCTGTGCTTATATGCAATTTGTGTCTCTGTATGTGTGTGTGTGGGTGTGTGTGTGTGTGAGTGTGCTTGTTTATTTGGTTCTCTATCAGGATACGAAATCAGTGGGTGCCGTCGTCAGCGGCAGCGGCAGCGGCAGTGGCAGCAGCAGCAGCAGCAACAACAGCGTTGACAGTGGCGGCAAAAATTGGCTTAATGATCAACACTGGTGTCCGCCAAGTGGACACCTGGCGGCGTCTGCTTAGTGTGTCTGTACGTGCGACCAAGTAAGGGAACATGCTCTTCTAAAATTAGATAGCGAATCGTAAAGAACGAACATAAACATCAACGTTTGTACAGTTAAAATGCAAAACAAAATGCAGCAGATGCCAAGATACAAACAAATCGCAACGAGTGACTAAATAAGTCTGTAAATTAACATTTAATTAGTATAACAAACTTAGGGTTAAACTTAATTTAAATCAAGAGTTATTCAATTCAATTTCTCAGCATGCAGCAGGCGCGGTTTCTCTTCCCCAAGTGCAAGCGTGCAACAAAGCGTTTGGGGCGCCTCAAGGGACAGGCCACAGATGCGCACAAATATAAAGAATTTTGAAAAGGACAACGATACACACAGATAGAAGAAATGTACAAAAGGGGTGGGGGAGAGAGATAGAGAGAGAAAAAGAGAGAGAGAGAGATGTGTGTGAGTGGCGGGAATATATAGTTGAAGGCTAGGCTAAGGTCCCTGCCAAGGAGGCGCAGGGATAACGCACACACAAACACACAGAGGCTTAAAATGAGAGAGTAAGATCGTAAGCGGGGTAAGAGAGAAATAGAGAAAGAGAGACGGAAAGAGAGAGAGAGAGAGAGAGACAGAGAGAGGATAGAGCTCATCATGATGGGGACTTACCCTGCAGTTGGCGATTGATCAACGCCGTCAGTCCATGGCCCACATCGACGCTCTTCTTCAGGATGAGCATGGGCTTGTCCTCGGCATCCTCCGCATAGCCGCCCGAGGGCAGGAAACCGTTGCTGGCTATCGATTCGCTAACCTAGTGAAGAGTGAAGACAAACTGCGATTACACACTGTTATCGATAACATAACATCGATGATGACTATGACGATTATGATGATGATGATGATGGATTGATGATGATTGACGAGTATTAAAGTATGCCCAGTGCTCACCTGTGTCACCTGCATCAGCTTCTTGACCACATCTCGGCCTAGGATGTGATCGAAGACAGTTTGCAGGAAAGGCTCTGCCATGATCGATAGCTTAAGCTTGTCCCGATGCCAGATCAGCACACGCGACTCCTCCATTGCCATGATAGAGACCTGCAACGATGGGGAGCGAGTTCTGTTAAGGAGCCGCCCATTTCTTGGACGCATCCAGCCCAACCCACCTGAAAGTAGTCATCGGTTGAGACGCCAAACCATTCTGGCGAGTCTAGGAACTGATGAGGAAACACAATATGCAGTGCTCTTTGGTGCTGAGAGACAACCAGCCTGGAAGAGAGTGAGTGATATTTGGGCACCGGAATCCGCTTCCTATTCCTAACTTACTTGCCACTGAGCACCAGCGATAGACTGTCCACCTTGGTCACCTTCTCCTGTGCATAGACCTCCTGGTACTTCAGCGATCTAATCACCTTCATGCAGTTGAGCACCTTTCTGAACTGGTGACGCGTCACCCGCAGTGGCTGGAACAGCGCCACGTACACCTGAAAGAGGATGAGACTTTAAGCCAAACACAGACAGGGCTACACACACACAGACACACACACACACACTCATATGAGTAACTGAAATGAATGAGTTACATGACCAAAAGAGAGAACAACCTAAGGGACTGAAAGGTGGTAGCTTGTCGCGCGAGTTTCCTATTACCCGCAATCCAAAGTTCATTACAAATCCCCAGCACACAAATGAAACTGGACAATTGAGTGGCACCAGTCGAATACCATCAAAGATCTGTCCACTATCTTCGGACCCGAGACACTCAACTGAAAGTGAGCCCAAGTCTCGCAGCTGGCGGCTAATCGCCGCTGCCTTCACCCAGATACCCATTGCTTATCATCGTCTATAATGAAGTGGTCACCCTCAAGGGTTCCACTTGCCCATAAACACTACCCAGAATGGGACTCATCGATAACCTATCAATCCACTAATCAACCTCAAGTTGTCTTTTGCATTTTCCTACGAAATGTTTCTCTTCATTCATGTAATTCTTAAAGAAAAGCCAGTTATAAATAGACTCTCCTTCACCTTCAGCTCTTAGAGGTCAAACATTGCCTCAACGAAGGCTCTGGAAAGTATTCTGGGCAAATTAAATATAAACAAATGTTAGCAACTATAAATATATATAAATATATATTAGTATTAAAACTCTACGATCTATAGAATATAATAAAAAAGGTCCGAACTAGAGACACTTCCTGCGAACTTCACCCTGTGGGTAGTAGAGTCTTCGATACTCGGAAAAAATAATGTTTGGACTCTCTTTAATTTAAAATTAATTAATTTTAATTTAAAAATAAAAAAAATAATAATGTAGTAAATTAAAATATTAAAAAATAAGCATTATATTGGATCTTTATCCCGAATGAATAGACCTTAGACTTCACCTACAGCTGGAGTTGGCTTTAAACTCTAGACTTTATATGATCTATATGATTATATATATTATGATATATATTATTATAATAATTATTATATATGTATATGATTAGTTATATTATTATATATATAATTATATAGACAATTTTATCCCACATAAGTAATAGCTATTAAATAATTGCCTGATTCTAATTTCTGGCGATCTTGCGATTGCTTCAGGGATCACCCCAAGTCTTCAAGGCAAAGACTCTCTACCTATGAGGTATAGGAGTTATCTAAGGAGTTACTTTCTATACTTGATCTATAAGATATATTATATAATCATGATCTGAGTTGTTTTTTTGGATAGCCTTAGGTATGTGACTTGCGATCTATCAGTTCACATAATGAGTCTCTGATCTGTCAATTGGCTGTGCACAGCAACAGCAACAACTAAAACAACAACAACAACAACAACTACTTCTACTACTACTAAAACAACAACACGAACAAGAATCATAAATTTTTACTGACAAAATATTGAATATATAATCATATATATATCCAACGCCGGCGTCGACGTCGACGTCGCTGCCCGTGATAAATGGAACAAACAGTCGCATGGCCAGCCAGCCACATGGTCGACTGTGAGTCGGTGCCGCGAATTAAATGCGAGAATTAAATAAGAAAAAAAAAAAATAAAAATATATATTTTTTGGCAATTTGTTGCTATGCAAATGCAAGTTACTAGGCGCTTCGCTGACGTAGAGAGAAACCTGATGTCTGCCACGAGACACCAAACGGGGGAAATTGCATTGCCATCGCCTGCACCGCCAGTGGGAAGGCCTGAAGCTCCAAATGGAATATTTTTCATCCAAATTTAAATACACTGCAAAGTGAGGGGCATCTGCACGGCAGGACGAGATATGCTGGAGATATCCGATTAAAGGAATTCAAGGATTATAGGATTCAAGGATACAAGAACTCCCTTCAATTTAGAGGCGTATTTAGTTAAGGTTCCTCTTATTGTAATTAATATATTTTTGAATATGCCGGCGATGTGGCAACGCCACACGTGGTCTCAAACAATATTCAGGTTAGTTGGCAGCACTCATTAAGCAAGTGGGCAGCACTTGTGTAACGAGTTGTCAGCGCTTTCAATTAACGAATTGAAATCGAACTTTTAATTGACATTTTTAATTGATTGAAAAGCAATTGCTGCTAGAGAGCAACTAAAAAAAAGGTTAATTAAAAAAGTCTGTAGATTAAATCTCAATAATCAATAAAATCCTGTTTACAGGAATTTTCCGTATTTATTTCTATGGTCGCTTGCGGGAAATTCCAATGAAAGACAATTACCCCGAGTTTGGACCCAAACGTAAGCTTAAAATTGACACTCAAATTTCAGTTATTGGGTTCATGGCAAATGAAAGCACAAGCCAAGAACTTCCCATGTCCCCCTTCCCCGAAGAGAGTGAGTGGGAGGGAGTGGGAGGGAGAGGGAGAGAAACTACCGTTGATTGATTAGGGTAACAAAATGTCAACGTATCAAAAGTAACTTATTTCGCGTTTTACTATTCTTCTTGCATTCCCTCTTGTGCTGCTGCTTCGGTTCGTTTTTTGCAAAGCAACGGCAAAAACGAATGCCAGGGAACACACACACACACACACACACACACACACATATGTGTGCATAAATAAATAAATAAAATAATCAAAAGCTTAGCTTAACGGCGAACAATTTGCAACTCGGGCAGGTTTATTGCTGGGGAAGTGACTGTGGCTGCGGCAACCACTGGCCGGCTGGCTTGCCGCATGTGGCGCGAGATTTGCAACATTGTCCACAGCGGCAACAGCAACAGCAACAGCAACAGCAGCAGCTACAGTGTCGGCGGACATTGCTGCTGATGCTAAAGTCACGTACGCCAATGATCGCTGCCCCTCAGCAACAGTGAGCAAGGCAGACGAGTGCTGACCACTAGTCAGACTACAAAAAACAGAGACAGACACATAAACAGAAACAGCGACAACAACAACAACAAGAACAAAAACAATACCAACAACAACGGCAGTAACAAAACTCCTCAAAGAGTCATGTAACTGCAGCAAAAGGTAGAAAAAGGTAAAAAAAAAAGAGATCTGAGCCAGAGGAGAATGTAAAAACAATGTAAGGAACTAAGTGAACCGGAACGAAACGGAACGGAACACTAATGAGTCTTTACACGCTGATGTGTCCAATCAGATTATCTCCAACGCCAAACGCTGAACGCTGAAGAAGATGAACCGCTGTCGCCGCTTTTGCTGCGCGAGATGAAGCCCCTTTGGCAGCTGGGCGGATAAAGCGTAAAAGTCTGTTCCGCCGCCTCAATTTGCAATTTAATCCAATGAACGCAGAAAATTAAAAAAACAATAAAACCCAACCAATTTTCTGCCCAATTGCATTGAATCTGGGAACTTGACATGTGGGACAAAGAGAAGACAGAGATAAAGCCGAGATTTGCTTATATGAAAGTAAGATTATTGAAAGTCCACAGCAATTATCGATTAACGGAACACATGGGAAACAAACATTCTTCCCTCGTGTGAAATTAATTTATGAAAAGATTACATGGACAAACCATTGGGAATGAAGCTAAAGCTTAACAGTCATACAGTCATCGAACGATCAAACAACAAAGCTCACCTGATTCCATGGCTTCTCAATATTTTCTTAACCCTTTGTGATTTCAGTATGACTGTAGGTCTTATCGTTCTTCTTCTTCTTCTTCTTCTTCTTCTTCTTCTTCTTCTTTGCTTATCACTTGCAGTCAGAGAATTAATAAAAGTAATTATTCTCTTCCTTTCCCACACTTTATCTGCAATGATCTGAAGCAATCGTGGCACAGATTCTTTTCCTGCTATTTAACTGACCTGCCCGAATTGCGCACACACACACACACACACACACACATAGGCACAGGCACAGGCACAGGCACAGGCAGAGGCACACGCACACGCATACAGAGACACACCCACTTTTACTCACATGCATGCACTATTCATAGATATGCCCATGTTGGTCGTCGTCAAGCTGTGGAAGCTACAACAGCCCAACACCGATCTGTGCCAAGAGACATTGAACCGAACCTGTTGCTATATGTCGTATTGATAAGCAAGCAGCGAGCCAAGAGAACGCAACAGCTGGGCTCTCTTTGTCGAAAGAGAGCGCGAGTTACGTGTAGTGCAATCTATGAGCTTTGCACACCGCGAACTTCGTCCATTAAACAGACGCCATGGCACTTCCTGTAGGTGGATAGCTGCCATATTTGGTGTTTGTCAGACTTTCGCTTAATTTCACCAAAGAGTTTCGTATGCAATCAGCTTGTGACAGATTGCACGATGGATTGCTGACGGGGCGCAGAACAAAGGAAGAGGAGACTTTAAGTTATCGATTAGAAAGCGAGGCGCAGATAATAATGGAATAACGAAAGAGCGTGTCATATGAAGTGGTGAAAAGGTGGGAGGTGGGGAAGTGGGGCAGTAAGTGTTTTGATTCTTTTAACAGACGCTAATCAACTTGACCAATAATTGCGGCAAATTTTTCCATGTGATTCATTTGACTTAAGCCATAACACACTCACGTGGCCCTGTAGGGGTCTCACGTAGTCCCTCCAATCGGTAATTGAGCGACAACAACGGCGCACGACAGACAAAGCAACAACCCAAAAAAAAAAACTATTAGCTAGACCCACACACACCCAGCAACTGGGATCGATCACTGACTGTCTTTTCTGTTGGGGTAAATGTCATAGGAACTTCAATTAAAAAGAAAAAGTATTCAAATCTAAGCTTTGAACCTTCTCCCAACTTCCCCAAGTCTCATTCTAACACACTTCTAATGCCCACTCCTGGTACGTTTCAATTGCACACTCGAACACAATTCTATAGGATTCCTAATCGCCTATGGAGTAACACAGAGGGTACCCCAAGTGGTAAGGCCAACGATAGGCAAATCTCAATTCACCTTTGCGATTGTGAAATAAATTGGATCAATGCCATGGCAGACACAGCAATCGTCTTGTGGAAGATGCCTCTGACGCAAGACCCAAAAATTCACATGACTTTGTGTGGGAGGGGGAAGCGTCTGCGTCAAGCAGCAACACCCAAAGCCAAAGATGTGACAAGAAAGCCCCCACGGCACGTCCGCATTCAAAACACTACACATTTTGAGTTTCCAATAGATACCTATAAAATTTCGTAGCTGTCGGATTTCCTGGAATCTGACTAAGACATCTCAGGTCCAAGTAAAGAGTAACTTAACATTAAGCACCTTAGACTCTTCCGGTTTATTGGGAACTAATTATGAAGGGATTATTATGAAGTGATAAGGCGATAAGGCTTCACACTAGGTGCTAGGGAAGACCTTCCGATCCTGACCATGAGTCAACGATACTCGAGACGAAGGAGTCACCAGACAGTCCAAGGGTTGAGTGGTGAAAGCAAAAACTATCGATAACGATAAAGATAAGAAGTGCTGAATTTGAATGTTTGGGCTATAAATAAAATTGTTGCGCATTGCGAGGCATCAAATGATTTAATCTTTATGTTCCCCTAGACAAGTCAATAAATAAATAAAATATTTGATATTTTTAAATTCATGGATATAGAAAATTTACTCAGCGATTTCATCATTTGTATCGTTCTCATTAATCCATCGCCTAAAAGATAACATCCAGATAACTATCCTTTTTGCTCTCGATTCACAAATGCGACGAGTTATTTGCCATTTGTCCAATGCGCAGTAGCGAATTTATAACCAGATGCTATCTAAAAACGCGCTCCCCCATGGAATCAGTTCTTTCCAATATAATCCGCTCTATGCAAAATGAAGAAGCGAGAGCGAGAGAGAGAGAGAGAGAGAGAGAGGGTAAGGGAGAGAAGGAGAGGGAAGATCGCAAAATAAACAAACTGATTAGTTGAATAAAGGTCAGACCCGAAAAGCATTTCACAAGCATTTGATTAAATTTAATAATCGTGTCCAATTTTTACGGCTGATTTCTACGGGTTACCTTGGCCCCCAGCACTCGACGAAAGTTTCCTAATAGTCCGAAAATGACAAAGTCCGAAATACTCTGATGCACGATGAGTGGTCGAAAAAAATGTCGATGGGCGAATATTTAAGAATGCAGCACCGAACACCCGCATCATTACCCAAAATGTACATCAATGTACAGGATCTCAACTTGGGGATTATCGAATTTAAGTATTGGATCCATAAATGATCGCTAATCACCCGTTTGTATGCATAATAACTAGCCTGTGGGGTCTATAATCGGGAGGCTAAACGACTTCTGACGATGTGGAAGTCCAACGGGTTGCCCGCTGATCGCGCTGATCCGCCAGTTTGATAGACCGACCGACCGATCGATCGATCGATCGATCGCCACTTTGAATGGGGGAATCAATAGTGCGGATCAACAACACACACACACACATACACGTCCGGCACTCAAACGGAACTTTCCGCAATTAGATAATGATCACTTGAAGAGACAGTCATTCAGCCATTGAGTGATCACTTCCAGTCGATAGTGATCTTTCCCCATTGATCCATCCTTCCATCCCTTGTATATGGAATCCTCAATCTGATCTCTTGGCATGCAAAACACGACTCCCACACACACACACACACATAGAGAGAGAAACACACACAGACAATTAATCACAGGGCTGACACGTATTCGAGTATCCAAATAAAATCATAGGCTCAATGATCAATTGATCATCTTTTCAGATCCATTAACCCATATATGATCTGGACTTCGATTAGTCAAAAGATTCCACTTGGCAATAGGCGTTGATCAGGACATGTGCAGTGGAAAAATATTACGTTATCACCGGTGATAGCACAGTTTCCAACTAATAACACTTTCAGCTGACTATTTAAATAAAAACTATTTTTAAATAATCTGAAAATAATCTGTTTTTAATCGCTTAACCCCAAACAATTTGTTCTGAAAGTGCAGTACAAGTTTTGCCCATAAACACGCGATTTACGTACACACCCGACCCCCACCCCGTTATGCAGAGTCCTGCAGAAGTGGTGTTTGAGGGAACGCCCAGACGGATTCTAAGTACAGACTGCAGAAAGTTCCCGTGGGTTGGGAAAAAATCGGGATTTATTAAAAATTATTGATATTTGCTATGTGATTAGTCTGGGTTTTATAATGACGAACATTTGTTTAGCCAAAATTTAATCACTTACTCATCACCTGAAGACAAGAGTCCGGTGACTTCCAAATTCTGAAGAGACTTGAAACACACACACACACACACACACACAGAAACGCAATGACGTTAGATGGGGGAATGGCGTCAATGGAAATTGAAAACATTGCAGGCTTTACGTTCGAAGGCAGCAAGAGGAAGGTAACAACAATGTAGTAAACAGTAGGCGGTAGAATAGAAGGCAGAGGTTTTGTAAATTATGTAATATGCACTCTGGCACCCAAAGTCGTCACATTATATGGGCTGAAACTATGCACATGTGGCAGACATTAAGAATGTATAGTCAGGAATTACATTTGAAAATCAGTTAAAACTATTTTGATACATGCGGCACGTCCACATCCCGGGCAGCACGCGCTGGGAGGGAGGGGAAGGCCAAATATGTCTGTCTATAATGATGGTAGCATGTCTAGGAGCGTGTTATTGTTTACTCTTTGGCCGCCATTGAAGAGAGGAAATCGTTAAGCGATGTTCACCATGAAATTAACTCACCTTTTTCCTTTGCTCTTCTCTATTTCTTCATTTCACTCATTCCAAGCGGTCGAACGCGAATCAACTTTAAGTACACATTTTTACATCACAGGCTGGCACGATTAACAGTTGTCTACGAAGCCCACACCCGCCCCCCTTGCGACCGCCATCCCATCACATATCGTGCAGCCCAATGGGACCCTGTAACAACAATGTAGATCAAGTGCACGATGCGTGGGAGCTTCGGCTCAACTTCGTTGTGGTTGTCGTTGTCGTTGTCGTCGTCGTCGTGTTTGTACTCTAAAAACACGAAGAGCGAGTCAGCATGTAAGCGAGCGTGCGAGCGAGCAAGCAAACGCGGGCATTCGTCTCGACGTTTAAGAACTGACACTCGATTAACACACACATGCGCAGGTGCTATATAAAAGCATTTGCCATTGCTGGTGACCATTCAATCGCACACACTAACTCGTCGCGTGGAAGTCGCAGCGGTAGCCGCAGCAACAGCATCAACCGCTTACAGCACCAGCCCCCAATCTACCTACCGAACCCTTTCCGATCACTGCAAGCCGCGCGCGCATTAAATATCAAAATTGTTCCCAATGCACAGAACAGAGAACAAAAAATTTACTAATTAACTAACAAGAAGCAAGGAACCAAAACCCAACAACAATTAACAGTAACGAAACAAAGTAACAAAACTAGAAACCTTAAACAAAGAAATTTGTAGATCAAATTTACAATATCTTATTTTTTTTATGAGTGTATGCAAACCGAGTAAAAAAAGCGAACACCTAACAACAAGAACAACAAGAACAACAAAAACAACAAGAACAACAAAAGCAGTAAAAACAGAACAAACAGAAACAGAAAGTGAAAAGAAGAGCAAAAGTGTAAAGATTAAAAGAACAGTTAAGTAGAACAGACAAATGCAAATATGTGCCATAATTCGGGCATCGAAAGTGACCAAATCGAACGGTACATGGCCGTCGGGCTGCCCCAGAAGGCAGTCAGGAGTGTAAAGTATACAATGCGCAAGCGCGAAAAGCTGCAACGCAAACAGCAGCAGAATCAATCATGCCCAAACAGCAGCAGCAGCAGCAGCACCGACACTGACAGCGGAACCGATGTTGATAACATGCCAATCCGCGCATCTGAACTGCAGGATGAATTCCAAGAGTCTACAGCAAAGATTCTAACAGTGGAGGAAGTAACAGCAGTCGAAGCTCTGAAGGCAACAACAGAGACAGAAGCCGAGACAGAGGCGAAAGCTGTTAGTGAGGCTGCAGCCACAGCTGCTCACAATATCAGCAGCAACAATAACAGTAGCAAGGACCTGTTTAACATTCCCAAGTTCTGTGGACGTTTTCGTAAAATGCAACAAGAACAACAGCAGCAGCAGGAGGGCGACACATCAGCAGCAATGGCACAGAAAAATGCAGCAGCTGCATTCCGAAAGGAGCAACAGCGTAAACTCAGCACAATGGAGCCATCGATGGACGATGCCCTGGCAATCGGCACACAGATGACCCGCAAGGTGGCCGATCGCTGCCACTGCCTGATCGCCCAGCTGCAAGGCAGTCGCCTTTACACGTGAGTAGCCCCCAAAAGCCATGCCCACAGTCAGTTTGACATGTGATATTAAAGAAAAGGAAATTAGAAGTAGAAAATGATTCGAGTTGGGGAAGTGGCAAACTCTTATCGTTATCAATGCCACGACACTCGATCATGTCAATCATGCGAAAAGGAGATTAAGTCGATTCAATTCATTCAGACGCACACACAAACACACGCACACAAAGACACACTCACACATGTACGAGCGACTGTTGTCTAGTCTGTGTAATTATTTGTATTTTCATTTTCATTTTACCTCCACTGTCTGCAGTTCCGTTATGTAAACAGGAACGTTACGTCAATGCGCGAAGGGGGGGTACTGACCCAAGGGCTCATTGAACGAAACGAAGGACATACGTAATAACATCAACATGTGCCAGTCAATTGGGGGGGCGGGCAATTCATGTATAATATTCTGATGCAATATTTGTCAATGTTAACAAAATAACAAAAAAAGTTGTTCAACTTTGCTTAATAGTTTCTTAATAACTGTAAAAGTCCCATTCAATGATTCACTCTGTACGTAACGCCCCTTCAGAAAGTAGACGGCTTAAGTCTACGCAAGTTAAATATTCCCTAAAATAAATATCAAATAGTTATTTTTATCACACTTAACTAAGGCCATTGCCCCAATGGCCAACACTGTGAAGAGGTGACCCATCGAATGGGAGCTTTCGTTCAATGCACATCATACGTCACACACACACCACATATTCACACATGGATATGCACATATCGCAGTCAAACAGTAGTTTACCGCAAAAGTCAAAGTGAACGATTCTAACGAAGCTGACGACACTTCGTATCTTTGCCATGTCAATAGAATCCCATCCCTCACATGCCTAGAATCCCCTACCTCCCTACCTCCCTACCTCCTTACCTTCCTTCCCAATCTAGTAGGGTACAAAGTGCGAGTCGACGTCGACGTCACAATTAAATAAACTTCGACGCAACGACGCAATGTCGGAACGACGCAAATGCCGACGACGGTGGCAGAAACGTTGTTGTTGTTGGTTACGTCGACGCCGCTGCCCTGTTAACTGAGTCACATTTCTGGGCTTAGTGGCTTATCGCAGAGAACGTAGTCGTCGTCGTCGTCGCCGTCGACGTCGTCGGCATCGTATTCTCAGCTTGGAGAGCAGCTGTTCAATTGAACAGCTGACGGCGGAATTCGCTCTTAGCAACGATTGACGACCTGTGCGCTACACTGCGGAACAAATGCTACGCATGATCGCCAGAGTCACATGTGTTAAATTATCCTACGACGCGTCATACATATATACATGTATATATATGATTGTATGTGTGTGTGTGTGTGTGTATGGATATTTAAACATGTAGACGGTAAACTACCTTGCGAATTTATTGTATTTCAGTTGGTCAGCTTTGGCGATCCAATTATTTTTCTGTTCAGTTGTGCAAGTGGCAAAATGCGAAAGTATATTTCAATACATATATGTTTACATATGTGTAGAATGCGTATGTATAGAATGTTCAATATTTGGTTGCATGCTTTTTTGCACGTACGCCACTTTGGGCTGTATTCGCCACAAAATCTTCATACGAAAACACCAACAACCCAAGCAGCGACGTCGACATGATCGTCATCGTCGTCGTAGAAACGTCACATAAACACGATCTATGCGAATATGCAAAGACAGAGCATATGCAAAAAACAAAATTGAAAAGCACAAAAACAAACACTAACACAAGCACAAACGCAAAGAGAGAAATACAGTAAAGTGCCCGAGAGAAGCACACGACAGGCACACGCACACGCACAAGCAGTAAAATGATGCTAATAGTATGTGTGAGGCGAACAACCGCAACGAAAAATACAACAACGATCAGAGACGACTTCGTCAGTGCAAACCACTCGATGTTAGATAAGCTCGCTTTGGTTTTGTTGTTGGTGTTATTGTCGTGTGTTGTTGTTATTGCCATTGGTACCTATCACTGAGGGCCGAGTGCCATAAATATTCGAGAGTGCAAAAGTTCGAAGTGAATCTAATCGCTGGCTGGAAGGGAAGAAAGGGGGGATGGGCACGTGTTAGCGTAGTATGCATTTAGATCACGAAACTTAGCGAAACACAACGAAACTCAGACTCACACACACATTTAGATTAACAGGTGCCCTAAAACTAACAGCAACTTAACATAACTGTAAGAGTTGAATGTAAAGTTTTTGCTTATTCGTTCCTTTTTTCTTTCTTCTTTACAGAATTTTGACACGCACCACACAACCAGCGCACTTTATCGCCATTTGCATATTGTCCTTTGTGTTACTGACCGTTGGACCCGATCTCACAACCACAACATCAACAACAACAACAACAGCTACAACTACAATGAAAGTTCACAGCAGCCAGTTGGCAATGGGAGCGATGCCGACAACGACGCAGGCGCGCAATGCCGATGCTGATGCCGCTGCCACAGTCTCCCCCACTGTGAGTTACAGTACGCTGGCATCGCTGGCATATCTCGGGGCATTCGCCACACACTTTGGCTCGCAAATCTGGATGACCTTTGTCTCGGGTAAGTTCTCGCTATAAGCTCGTCGTTTTCGAATTGTGTCGTCATCATTGCCAACGTTGCTGGTTTCACTGCTGCTGCTACCTCTGCTGCTGCTGCTCTTGCAACTTATCAGCTCATCAAATCGATCAACATCTTCAGAGAATCAATCAAAATGTGTCATTCAAATTGTATGCATTATAATATGTCAATTAAATAAATATATCGAACATTTCTCTAATCTATTATCCCACTTTCTCTTTGCAGGCCTCTCGTTGTACTTCTCACTACCACGTCACACCTTCGGTCAGTGCCAACAAATTCTCTTCCCCAAGTACTTCGCCCTCAATGCAATGTTAAGCATCACAATGTTAATTATTTATGTTAAGTACTTCTTGAGTGGCTGGACAACAACAGCAGGCGTACAGTTGGGCACATTAGCCTTGACGGCCGTCATTGAGGTGGTGGTACGCCTGTATCTGGCGCCACCAATGCTGCGCCTAATGCACGAGAAGTATCGCATCGAGGATGCCATTGGCAGTGGCCAGGAAGTTGGAAGTCTCGTTCAAGGCGATCTTGTCGAGTGCCCACACTATCAGCGCATTCACAAAGCATTCCGTCGTATACATATGACCATTGCCATTGGTAACATGATTGTTCTGATGGCCACATGTCTGCAATTGTATTTTCTGGCACTGAAAATACGTATTAGCTAAGACACGAACCGCAGAGAGCTCAGACGGGCGCCTGAAACGCTGCAACGGTTTTTTAAACCCATTTTTATTTCTCTCCCCTAAAGAATTTATAAATTATAAATTTATAGAGCTATTAAGTTTACCACCAAACACACACTCAAATACATACAGAATCAAAAAAAAAAAAAAAAACAAAAATCACACATATTCACGCATACACTCAAAAAAGTTGATGATGTATTTTACAGTCAATGATTGTCTCAAATTAAACTATTAATTATATCACGTAATTTATTAGACAATGTATTTATAATAACCTCATTTACGCACACATCAAAACAACAACCACAGCCACAACCACAACAACAACAACAACAACAAAACAGCAATAAACATTTCCATCAACAATAATTCAGCCACAATAACCGCAAACGTCATTAAAGATACAAAATAATATCGAAGTTAACATCCAAACAGCTGCAAGCATTTTCCGACGTGTTTTCTGAAAACCTGTGATAAACGCCTAATACGAACCTCCCACCATTCCCCACCGCTCACACTCGCACACACACGCACACACACACATACGTAGCAAATAATTTACACAAAATTGTTAATTAATAGCATTTAGTTAATACATATATATTTTTTTTTTCGATTTTTTATCTTCCGGCTAATGAAAAACTATCGAAGTTATTTATTTAGATTAAAGCAAAATAAACGCAACAAAAAATGAAGAAAACGATGAAGAGCAAAAATATAAAATAAATATTAAATGAATTTGCATTCACATACTAAATGTCTTTTAATCCAACTAATTAAATTTCACAATTTAACATCGAGCGTCAAAAATGATGACAAATGTTTAAAGCCTTAACCATTTTTGAATTAAGCAATAAAAAAAAAAATGGAAATTTATAAAATTTTCTCACTTTTCCCTTTCCTTTTTCAATGAAGCGGCAATTCACCTTTAAATAATATTATTTAATTAATTCAAGGCTAAAGCAAAACATCAATAAAATTCCTAAATACAAATTGTGCCTGGAACACCTTTTGCATTTTATCGATAAATAAGACACCAACTATCGATAGCAAAATTTAAAATTAAATTTCACCACCCAACAACAAGTTGAAAAGTTTCATTGCCTTTCGCTCATTTCTCTCCCATAGAATTGAAAAAACAAAGTGCAAGCCCAAGCCCTCAAATCGATAACAACAAGTGACAGCAATATCGATAACAACAAATAGAAATGTGCTTAAAACAAAAAAAAAAGGGGGGGTATTGACTTACCGCCTCAATTTCCTGATCAAAGCGCACCGGACGCAGCCGGCAGAGAACGACAATCAAGTAGATGAAATTGATGCCAATACCAAGGCCGGACCATAGGACCACATCCGGAGTGCACTCGATGAGGTAGCCGTACATGCCAATCATGATGCAGCCGATGAGCAGGGTGGCGCGCATCCACAGCGAGCCGAAGGGGCCGTGCGGCGCCAAAAAGGCGAGAAAGAGAAATGCCCAGCCTAGCTGAAAGTAGAGATGATGCGGCTGCTGCCATTTGAGGCACTGCTCGATTGACCAGTCGCCGGGATTGATGGAGCGCAGGGTGCCGTTGTTGTCCCATGTGATGGTACCGCTGGCGGCGCTGGTGCCCGCCGTGCTCTGGGCAATCAATGTACCCGCCGAGGCAGCTGCCACAGCACTGCCCCCAGCACTCGCTCCACTGCCGCCGCCCAGGCCGAGGCCCATGCTGGCGCTGCTGCCGGCGCTATTGATCAGTGCGCCAACGCCCACGCCTGCCGCACTGCCCGACGTGCTGGGCATCCTGATTGATATTCTATCTTTCCTTTTGATCCTTCTTCTCTGTGTTTCTCTCTTTCTTTCACTTTCCTTATCCGTTCCCACTGCTATCTGTTCCCTTGCTTTTTCTTCTTTATCCGTTCACTGCTCTACTCGTTGCCTTCAGTCTGCTCGCTCTCGTTCAACAAATTTTACAATTGGTTTGTGTCTCCGCTAAGCGACGTTTAATTCAAATTCGATGCGTTCGTTGCTCGTTTTTATTTTGAAAGACTCCAAGTGTTTTTTTTTTGTTACTATTGTTGTTTTTGTTGTTGTTTTACTCGTTGGTGTTGCCTCCTCGCTTGATGCCGCTGCTGGTGTCGTCTTATTCTGCTTTTCCTAAGGGTCACATTGTTGCGCATTGCACTCAAGGCACTTCAGCTGCAATTTGAAAAAGCCAACGGTTAATTAAAAGCCCATTATAAGAGACATTAAATGAAATGCAATTAATTCAATGATTGAAAAGTTCTTTTAAAAAAACCAACTGCTTTTCCCAGACAATTGACGAACGTCAAGTTATCTAATCTAAACCTAACTTCCACCCACACTAAGGACTTACCTCATGTCTAATCATTCAATTAATTAATTAATTGGCAAAGTCGAGCACTTAGATGCGTACCTCGTCGGGAAATAAAACACTTGATGATTTAATTGACCATCGATGGCGTTACATAACGCGTTACTTGGATATTCAATTGCATTTAAATATAGTTAACTTAGCCAAAGAGAAACTGAGACATGACTCATCAACAACTTTGGATTGTCATTTGTGTTGGTTTTGTTGTTTTTCTGCAATCACTAATTACTTTCTGCGTGTCAGTCAAAAAACAAAACAAAAAAAAACAAAACTAAACAAAAAAAAAACAAAACTAAACAAACTCTCAACCAACAAAAACGCAGCTTTCCTTATCAAATTATCTTTCTCCGAAAGTGAAACCCCCATCTCGAAGACTTTCTTTTTCTCTCCTCGCTCTTTCTTTTGGCCAGGGCAAAAATTCTAAGCATGTCTCGAGTGCCCCTTCCCCCACCCAATCCGCCCCTCCACTCAACGACTACTTCAATGGAAATTTGTCATTTTAAAAAATATTAATCAATAAAAAACCCATCAGATTAATTCAAACTGAAATCGATAGCTCATATAAATATTTTTTTATTTTTAAGTTAATATAGATATATATTTATCTATCTGTCTTATCTAGATAGTCATCTTCAATAACTGTCAATATATTGTAGAAACATAAATAAAAATATTAATAGATTCGTTTAATCAAATCCAAGTAAATAAATCGATACAAAATTTCTCCTCTTCTATTCTTGAATTATAATCAATCATAATTTGATCAAATCATCAAAATCTTTATCAATTAATTAATTATTTAACACTTTTTCTCTCCTCATCCGATTATAGTTATAGTTATTTAAAAACTCAATTTAATTAAATTTAAAAAAATTTAAAATTAAATATATATAGATATCTTTAAGTCTTAAATTTATAATAAGTAACACCCAACTTTAAAAATGGAGCTACCAAAATAATTAAATAATATAAATTTATAAAAATATCATATTAAAATTATTAAATTTATAACTTTAATAATATAATTTTAATAAATATTCAATATTCAATATTCAATTTATATCAATTAACAATTTTTTAATATATTTAATTATTTATTAAAATTTGCAATTTTATTTGAAAAACTGTTCTCACTTCGACTGGGAACAGTCTTATTGCATGGCTGGAGCTCGCTGCTTATATAGACTGAAAACTGTTCCCAGTCTATAAATTTCTCTCATCATACAAAACTGTTCCCAGCCTTGTAAACTTCTCTCAATACAAAACTGTTCCCAATTTTGGAAAGCTTCTACATTTCTTGAATGCTATAAAGTGTTCCCAAAAAGTGTTTCAAATTGTTGCTAATTTTTCTTAGAGCAGTTTAATTATTTACTAGACCCTTGACTATGGCAATATTATATTTATATATTTTATGTTATTTTATATTCTATACCAGCTTTCGTTTCAAGAAGAAAAACAGTTGAGCCTTAATTTGAAATTACCAAAAGTAAATTAACCATCGATTTCTCTCAGTGTAATGAACTGTTTGCACGGATTGTGCAGAAGTGATTCGTTCTTCGGCTGCCAAAAATCGATCATAGACTCTTTATATTCTCCACGTTCACGTTTAATGATTTAAAATGATCCCCAGACATCCGAAAAACTAACGACTATAAATCATATATGCGATAAATTCCCATCTCTGGGTAGGTGAGCGGTTGCTCCGTCAGTGGCTTTGGCGTTTCGTATGGGTTTGATTTTTGATGGCATTACGTCATTTAATGTTAAACTGGTTCCCATAACTTTGCGAGTGTCTTCGATATATAATTTAATGTAAATATGTGTATACATATATAAATATATATATATATGTGTGTGTGTGTGTGTGTGTGTGTGAGCCCAATTGAATGTGATCGGAAATAAAGTCAAGCATATTTCTACAAGTATCGCCTAGCAATTATGGATTGTTGATTCTTGGAAGCCATTTAAGAAGTCGACTGGGAAGAGGGAAAGGAATGGGGAGAGGGAGAGGGAGAGAAGGGCGGAGAGGTTGCTAGGCCGAGACAAGTTGTGCGTTTGACCCAAATAAAGGGGGTCATCGTGTGGACAGCGCAGTGGGCGCGATGGTGGCAGGGAGAATGAAGAATGAAGGCAACTGACGCTGACCCATTGGCTTGACAAGACAAGACTTGGCCAAATAACCAAATAAACATTTCCGGCGTTAACATGTTTAACTGGCCAAACGCAATGGCCATAACTGGCCAACTGGTGAAAGGGAGAGGCCAGGAACGGAACGGAAAACGAACACGAGAGCCCCAAACAGAAGGCATGCCAGAGAAACGGAGACAGAGACAAAGAGCGGAGTCGGAGGGACGGAAACGGAGCCGGAGTCGGAGGAAGCTCCCCATAATCAATTTATGACAAAGTTCGTGGTCAAGCCGAGGGCAAAAATGCCCAAAAGGCAGCTGAGAGCGACTCTCAGATACCCCGTAAACAGCAGGGAAATTTAATTCAAATTAAAACTCAATTAAAATAAAAATTTCATTAATATTAAAAATATAATAAAATTAAAAAAATTAAATAAAATTAAAAAAAATAAAATAAAATTTAAAAAAAATTAAAATCAAATTTAATTTAAATTAAAATAAAAATTAAAATTTCAACTAAAAAAATTCTGTTCTTTCCCCCAAAACTCAATTCTTCGAGAAGAAGTGCGATTTCTCGATTCACTCCTAAATATCCCTAGAACAGAAGGCGTGGCACTTCTGCTGACCTCTCCCTTTGATTCCTCCGAGATTTGTGAAATCTCTGGAATCTTAAATACAATTTGATTGATGGAAAAATCTCACCTCTCGTATCGATTGAAAATCTAAATATATATTTTTTTTCTGGTCAGCCGCAGCCCAATAATTGCGGGGTATAACGAGAACAAACATGAGCAAATTGTTTTAATGTTCCTTTGTTTTAGCTGTTGTGTTCTTGTTTAACTTGTTGTTGTTGTTTTTGTTGTTGTTGGTCTCATTTTGTTGTTGTTGTTGTTGTTCGTTGATTGAACTAAGCGCCAAGTGACACACATGACAATGAAAACGCCAACGCCAATGCCTCCTCTGCAAAGGGGTGTGCAATACACACACTAATAGCTCTTCACTTTTATGCATGTGTGTGTGTGTGTGTGTGTGTGTGTGTGTGTGTGAACTGAAAACAAGAAAATGGTCGAATGAAGTCATCGCTTTTTTGCCTTGAAAAGCAACCAGCGACCACAATTGGCGATGGCTCAGCTTCAGCTTTATGTGTTGGTGGCAATAACTGCCAACAAACACAGACACACACGCACACACACACACACACATATACACACACACATTGTGGCTTACAAAGCAGGTTGAATGGTTGCCAACAAAAGCCTTATTCTAGGCAAATTTTGGGCTTAAAAAATTGCATCGCGCCTGCCCTCAAAAGTTCCGATAACAAAGTTTCGGCTTCAAGGATATTCAAATATATCCTGCCAAACATCAGTGCCAAATACAACCTCTAAGTTCTGGCCACAAGCAACGATCGACTGTATAAATAGTTTTGCAGCCTTCCAGTCGTATACACCCTCTACACACACACACACACACACACACTCTTTAGAGGGTATTCTCAGCATAGCAAACGCGTCGTGCCGCCACCGAAGGCAGCCACACTCCCAACTCTGGAGGTAATTTGTGTGTTTCTGTCTACTTAATGATGCTTCAGAAACCCAAATGATCCGAACAACATGAATTATTATAAAGTCGCTAAGTGGAATTGCCAATAAATGAATACGATTCTCCAAGAGGAACTTGAAGGCAACGACAGAAATGGAAGAAATACCAACAATATGAGAAACTGTTCACAGAACTGTTCTCAGTTGTGGGAATAGACTTAAGAAATTAATAAAAATACTTGGAAAGGACTCTTGGCTTCTAGAAAAGGGTAAAGGCAGGATACGAGAGTATTCTACTGCCCATCCCAGCCTTGGCCTATAGAAGCCTCGGTGTGGGAAAGGCCTATAGAAGCCTCGGTGTGGGAAGGGCCTATAGAAGCCTCGGTGTGGGAAGGGCTGAGGATCAGAATTGTTGACCCAGCCCCACCTCAGTCACTCCCTAAGTGAAGGACTTTATCTACTGCCTGTAACTATACCTTTATCTACCTTTATCTACCTTTATCTACCTTTATCTACCTTTATCTACCTTTACCTACCTATGTCTATCTATATCCATAACTAAGGCAGAACCTCGACAGGTGAAACTGAGGAAGGCGAAGCTGAGAGATTTGATTCAGCCTTAGCTTTTCCAGGGTATCCGACGCACTGGCCGCATTAGAAATGAGCTTAGACTGGGCTATAATTATTCCATCTTCAGTTTGTGGCATTCATAATTTAAGTAAAAGCAAATTATAAGCCGTCGCTTGGAGTTGTCTAATTAGAAATTGTTGCTGCTGCCTTTATTGGTGTTGGACGGGGGAGTGTGGGAGTGCGGGGGGCGGGTGTCTAACGATGACAGTGGCAATCAGACCAAAAATAAAAATGAAGAGGAGACCGTTGAGAAATGTATAAACGGAACAACAACAGCAACACACACAGACACACACACACACACACACACACACACACACACACACAGTTCTATATACACCTCTGAACAATGGCAACAACTGTGAGCAGCATAAACGTTTAATTATATGAATTTTGAACATCGCTCATGGGTCTCCCCATGTGTTTCTTGTGAAAATGTATGGCTAAGAGTGTTGTCTATGGCTTGTGCTGTGCCTGTGACATGGAACTGTGAGCTGGAGGAAGACGTGTTGCCAATGGCAATACCCTAGCCACTAAGGCTCCACGACTCTGCGAGTCCACGGGTCGGGTCTCCGGTCTTTTGAGGCAGCGAACTGAAAGTGAAACAACGGCCACAATTTTTACAATTTCCGTTTCCCACGAATAAACAAAAGAGACAACGCCGATAATAATAATAATAATAATACATATACACAGCAATGACAACAGCAGCAACAACAACAGCAACAACAACAACAACAATAAAAACAACAAAATGTGTTTCAGTTGCAAAATGCGAAAAAAACAAGTGTAATTTTATTTTTTGTTCGCCTTTTGAAGAGCGAAAGCAAAAATGCAGTCGAGTAATAAAAAAAAGGAAAAAAAAAAGAAAAAACGCTTTAACCATCATTAAAGCGGCGAGAGGAGCATCCGATGTAAATTTTTATGGACACAAAGTTCTGCGTAAGATCTATATATACAACCCGAGGGGAGGGAGCTGCTGCGGCGATCGTCGATAGGAATTCATATGGTTTGGGCGGCCTCTAATGACCATCTCCTCAATGGCTGTTAATTTAACAGCGTAAATGGAAAAATGTTTTACGGCACTTAAACAGCTGCCGTCGCTGTTAATGTGACGATGACTTCAGAAACACACACTTGGCGTCTATTAAACCCTTAGTTCTAATTTTATAAAAGTAAATCCAATTGTTTATGTGTGTCCGATAATGGGACACTCTCTCTCTCTCTCCATCTCCCTCTTCCTCTGTCTCTGAATGACTATTAAACGGACAACGATTACGGCGAACTGAACGACTGAGTTCAGTCACTGTTAATGTTTATCGCTACTTTTATAGCTGTTAATGAGTAACTGTAAATGCAAATACGTTCAATGAGTGTTCAATTTACGATAATCACTCAATGACACGTTCTTCAAGTTGTTCTTAAACTGACCCCACCATCAACAACTGTTCTCATCTAATATCCTTGAAAGATAAAACGTTTAATCCGGCGCTTTCATAAATATTATTTTAATGCTATGTAATTACTGCAATTACCAATCACTAAAGTTCCACATATCGAAGCCAGACAAAGCAAGAAGTGAACAATAAACTCATTCATCCAATACTGAGTGTTATCTTTCACCCAACGTCTGTTAAACTTACCCCATTCTTTCTTTTAATATCTTCACTTTATATATACTATATATATATGTATATGGAGATGACTGTACTTATGGTGATCAGCAAAAAAAAACTATGTATGAAAGTCCATAAATTGTATCTTTTTTTTATGTTCATTGCTGTGGGGTTCATTGGCTGCTAGAACTATGCCGTTACTGCTAATAACAGAGCCTGTTATCTCCTGTGGAGATAGGGACTGTTAAGTTATCTCTTTGGCTGGGGGTCTTATCACTCAGCACGTATCACATACACTGAAGATTTGACCTACGTAACGTAACTGTTCGAGTTTGATAGTTTATCATTTTTAAAAGTTGTTGTCAAAGTTTTAAATATGCAAAAGGTATGTGAGTTATAATTAAATTAAAAAACTTTAGTAACTTTCAAGAATGCGAAATTTAAGAGTTTTCCTTATCAAGGATTTAAACGCTTGGCCCAGTGATAAGAAAAAAATAAAAGATATTTAAGCGGATGCGATGGCCAGTAAATGACTTTGAATATTGATATAAATTCAGGTCGATTTGCGAGGGTGGATTACAAAGTGTGCCATTAACTAGTCAATTAGTCGGTCTGCATGTCTGATGAAATAGTCTCCTATGGACTATCCGTTCCCAGTGGCACACACACACACACACACACACACAGAGGCACACACAGACATAGCACACACCTTCTACAATCATCACAGTGCTGGCCGTTGTTGTTGCTGGTGGAAATCGAGTTCGGTTCAGATTGAAAATCTTGCTTAATATTCCATGCAAATCTCCAATCACATAGCCCCAACAAAGCCGGTCTTTGCCTAAGGTAAGCTAATATTCAGATACTCGTACATAGATACATGGCACAGGCTTGTGCATATGTTTACTCTCTTGGCTGCACACCAGCATTGATACATGTGCATGTGTATGTGTGTGTGTGTGTGTGTGTGCATGTGCATGTATAGTATGCAAATGTAAGTGCGGGCACCCACACAGTGGATGTGTTTATGCTCCGAGGGTTGCACACATCATGGTACAAAGTCTCATCGAGTACAAAAACTAACTGAAACCAAAACTCAAAGCCCCTTCAAAAATTATAAACAATAGCCCATAACTTCTCAAAGTGTTAGCTAATTTAAAATATAATTTCCAATCAGATAATTTTTAATCACTGATCGTGCGATTGCAGATAACATAACATTTCTAGCCACATTATTTAACCGTTTTACACGTATACGTAATGTGAGAAATTACACCGAAACAAATTTTCAATTAAGCACCATCTATTGGCTGCAGGATGCAGCTTGCGGGGCTGTCCAATCGATAAATGGAGCACACGATATGAATAAGTGGGTAAGGCGCTATAATCACAGCTATCGACATTCTTTAATTACTATGTCTAATAGGCGCAAACAAATAGTTGCCATAAATTGTTTTAAGTGTTTATTAATTTGTTTCAAAATACCCAATGACTTAGTAAAATATCTTGATGAATCCTGTCGTCCAATTGGACTTACCATTTACCAATCGCCAGTAACACCAATTGAGTAAATAATTGTCCAATTATACTGGCAATATTGTACGAACGATGCTTATGGAATTGTATTTGTAGCCCTGTAATATTACTACGCACATACAGAGAGAATATACATACATATACATATATACATACATATATATATACTTGTATATGTATATAATATATGTGTGTAAACATAGAGAAGAAACTGAACAACAACAACATGCCATCAATTGCCTCTACAACAAATGCAATTGGCTCGCGTGGGGCACATACGTGCAGGGGTATGTGGAGTGCAGTGTGAAGTCGAATAGCGGGAAGTTTGTTGGTAAAGTTGTTGCCGCTGCTTCTTCTATGGCACATATAATAGCGCATTTTTTTTTCTATTTGCGTGTGCGTGTGCATGCAACGACTACTGCCACCATCAACACCACCACCCGCCTTGCCCAGCGTTGAGGTTCGATTTTTCACCATTCTTGAAAATTTTAATGCCTGCATATGCCCGAATGTATTAGGCTGCCGTAGTTTATGAGCGTATGTATGTATGTGTGTATGTGTGCACATATCGTAATCAATTTGATTTTGAATGCATTTCTTTCGATTCCCTATCCACCCCAAATCGCTAAAATCTTTTTCTGTTCCCTTTTCCCTATTTACTTATTCCCCTTTTCCCCTATTCCCTTATACCCATAACATTACTTACCACACTCGAGTCTTTACTCAACTTCCAGTTGTTTTTGTTATAACTGTTTATGCTGCTGATGCTGCTGCTGCTGCTGCTGGTGCTGCTGCTCGTGCCAGTCGTGAAGCTTCTGATAGTGTTAATTTTTACCGTTTTTTTAACTTTAAACATAGGTGGTGTCCCTGTGCTGCGTAACAGTGGACATATTTAAGCAGGATTTAAATAATTTATAATTCACCCTTAGCGCGGCACAAACTTTAATTAGCTTCTAGCATACACATACACAACAAATATACGCACACAACAATAAAAAATTATACATATCACAAGAACAACAACAATACTTCTAATGCTGCTACGGCCGCCCTTTGCTTAGGTTATGTAGACACACACACACACAGTTTGTCATTTTAACTACTTTGCAAGTTATGTATGTGTGTATAAATGTATTTGAGTTTTCTAGTTGGTATATGTTTAGGGCAATCGTAAATTTGTAAAATTACTTTTTGAATTTATTGCACACATGCAGAAAATCTCAGACACAAACATATACGCAAAAACAGACACACGTGAGCTCACTTTTTTGTTATTTGTTGTCAATAATAAATAAATTTACCAGCAGACACAATGCGTGTCTTAAGCTTCTGAATAAAAAAAAAACACTAGCACTTTTCAAGTAAAAACAATAACAATAAGTCGGCAGATCAGCGACGACACCGTCCGCGCGAGAGCAACGACAGCGACGACAAGACGACCACAATTTAATGAACAGGAGGTGTGAACTGCGCAGGTCTGTTAGTCGGCATTATAACGAGAGAGCACAATCGAAATCTGTGACGTCACAAACCTTAACCGAATTTCTTTATGCTTCATTTGAAGTAAGAAAATGAACTCAAATATATTAATATATAAAGGAAGAATAAAATATATACACTATATATATATTAATTTTATTTATATATTTTATATCATAAAATTAAATAAAAATCAAACTATACCAACAGAAATCAGAATCGCCAGTGCTGAGCATGTTAAAGTCACTATTAAATACTATTATAGATCCGAAAGGACTTGACATGATATATAGCATATTTTATATTGTGCTGCCTTTACATGTTCAAATTTTATATATAGATATACAAAATAGATAAACGAAGATATTTTTGTGACGTCATGTAAAGAGAGCTCCAACTAAAGCTTAACTCCAAACTCAATCATCAGTATCCTCTCAAAATAAGTTTGTTATCGTTGTATTTGTTATCGTAGTATTTGTTATCGGAATTAAGCAAAAACTTCCTGAACAGCTGATAGCTTTCAGTGCAACTAAAACTGTGATCATATCGAATTCATTAATGCATTTTGCTAAAATCCACATATACTATTATTAATCTAGCCATTATCTGATAACAGAACAATGATTTTGGCATGAATCATATTAAGCATATGGGCTGTAATACTGACAGTTTAATAATAACATTAAGCGGACTGTATAATTTAAACAAAGAGCAATTATTAAGAATATGTGATATACAACTGACTCACCACATTCTAATTTAAACTTATTATTTATGAATGAAGCTTTGTGTTCACAACAAATTTATATTAAAAAATATATTAACAATTTTCAAAATTATATTCAAAAAATCATTAAAACTTATGTGAAGTGCCATCTGGTCTCCATAATATCTGAGGCTCAGCATATAATTACAATAGTTTTTGTTTACATTACTAAGAAACAATTCCATTGAAACTTAAATTTTAAAAAGCGATTTAGTGAATGCTTTATCGGTAGTTTACAAATATCGAACCATCGATAACAGTGCCCAAAATCGGGCGTCTAGTAAATTTTCTTTGACTGCCACGAAGCTGTGCCGCATTTATTTTTTATACATTTCATTTGCTTTTAATATAAATCAAAGCGCAGGTAATGTGCAGAATTTATGTGAGTTTAAAAAGAACAGCCGTGTGTGGAATTGCGTGCAGCTTTTCATAAGAAAGCAAATAAACAACATCCATACAAAGTCGCACCGGCGTTTGTAGGCAGGAAAGAGAGCGCCAAGTCCACAACCAAACACCGGCCATGACCGTGGATACAAGTAACGTAAGCGGCAATGCAGCAACCAGGGCGAAAGGTCTATTAACATGGGAAAAACAAGAACATCTTGTTAAACTAGCTATTCTCATTCTGGCCGCCGTTTTATGTAAGTAAACACATTTAAAATATGAAGTGCTTGCGATTTTAATATGCGGGGGCGGCGAAGAAGTAGTGTATGCATATAAAGGTGTGTAAGTGTGTGCATATGTTTGTGGGCGTGAATTTATATGGACACAAACCAGTTTAGATTCGATAGTACACCATTTAGCTAAAATTAATTTATATCGATATGTTTTTTAGTTGTAACACGTCAGAAGGAATTATCAATTTTTTATACAATAAATTATACTAATTAGATAAGCGATAACCGAGCTATCGATTAAATTGCTTGCGGCCGACTTACCTTCTTTTACGATCTCTTGCAGCGTTTGCAACACGTTTATTTTCCGTGCTCCGCTTCGAAAGTGTGATCCATGAGTTTGATCCATACTTCAACTACCGCACCACGCGGTTTCTTGCCGAGCAGGGCTTCTACAAGTTTCACAATTGGTTCGATGATCGCGCCTGGTATCCATTGGGCCGCATCATTGGCGGAACCATCTACCCCGGGTTAATGGTTACTTCAGCAGCATTGTACAGACTTATGTGGATGCTCAACATCACAATTGATATCAGAAATGTGTGTGTATTTCTTGCACCATTCTTCTCCTCACTTACCACAATTGTAACCTATGCGTTGACCAAGGAAATACACGTGAGTACGCTTTAATTATTTAAGGTTATAATTAAACATTGAGGTTATAATTAATATATACATTTTTATTTCAAACAGAGCACTGGAGCTGGCTTAGTTGCTGCTGCACTTATATCCATCGTACCTGGTTATATATCGCGATCAGTTGCTGGTTCTTATGACAATGAAGGCATTGCAATATTTTGCATGCTTTTCACATATTTCCTATGGATCAAGGCAGTTAAAACGGGCACAATCTTCTGGTCAGCTATGTCAGCCCTTGCTTACTTCTATATGGTCTCGTCGTGGGGTGGATATGTATTCCTGATCAATTTAATACCGCTTCACGTATTGGCTTTGATGATCACTGGACGCTTCTCACATCGCATTTACATTGCCTACAGTACGCTCTACTGTGTTGGAACTATACTATCTATGCAAATATCGTTTGTGGGCTTCCAACCCATACAGAGCTCAGAACATATGCTGGTAAGATAGTTTCCTTATTTGAATCTATACGTTTGCTATATCATGATGATAATTTATCGATAGGAAGAGTATGACACATAATGAGTACTAAAATCAAAGCTGAAAAGTTCATAAAGTACATCTGTGCATATGTTTTTTATAGATTATTTAATCAGCCATCTTTTCCACTTACTCTTACTTTCAGGCACTGGGTGTGTTTGGTCTCTGCCAGATTCACTCCTTTGTGGACTACCTGCGATCGCGCATGCCCAAGGAACACTTTGACGTGCTATTTAAGACACTTGTCTCTGGTATAATCGGTCTAGTGCTTATCGTAGGCACCCTTTTAACCATAACTGGCAAAGTATCTCCATGGACGGGTCGCTTTTACTCGCTCCTTGATCCGTCATACGCTAAAAATCACATTCCAATAATTGCCTCTGTGTCGGAGCATCAGCCTACATCCTGGTCGTCCTTCTACTTCGATCTGCAGGTAAGACTATGTCCACTCCAATATTTATGTCATTAATCCATTGATGATACCAAAAACGATGTGAATGAGTTGCAACTTAAAGCACCCATTGATTACAAACACTTTGATCGCTGAAGCAACTCTACGAACATGCATCTTAATCACTAAGGCTGCTCAACTCATGTCTAATTATTGGATTGGTCTTTCAGATCCTTGTATTCCTGTTCCCTGCCGGTCTCTACTTTTGCTTCTCGCGGCTAACGGATGCCAATATATTTATCATTTTGTATGGCGTCACGAGCATCTACTTTGCCGGTGTAATGGTGCGTCTTATGCTTGTACTGGCGCCTGTCATGTGTGTCCTATCAGGCATTGCGGTATCCCATCTTCTGGCCAAATATATCAAAAGCGTTGACACGGGAAGTTCCAAGCCGACAACGGAGAGCAAGCGTCAACATAAAAAACTGGAGCAGCAAAGCGGCGGTGTCAAGAGCGAGGTAGCCATTGGATTTGTCGGCGTTATCACGGTTATGTTGATCGTTTATACGCTCCACTGTACCTGGGTCACCTCTGAGGCGTACTCTTCGCCAAGTATTGTGCTCAGTGCACGGTCCCACGATGGCGGCCGCATCATTTTCGATGATTTCCGCGAGGCTTACTACTGGCTGCAAATGAATACACCAGAGGTGAGTTTAAACCAAGACCAAGTCTAAGAACGTCCTAATGTCCACCCAGCATTGCGCAAATGATGAAAAATTTTATAAATTCTTGATAGGAAGAGTATGAAACATTATGAGTATAACCAAAATATTCCTGAATGTGCCCATAAAATTTGTAATTCATCGCGTTGATTTTAAATATGAGTAAAAATTAACGGAGACTCTTTGTATGTTCTTACAGGATGCACGGATTATGTCCTGGTGGGATTATGGCTACCAGATAACAGCCATGGCGAATCGAACTATACTCGTGGACAACAACACGTGGAACAATACGCATATATCACGTGTTGGTCAGGCTATGGCTTCCTCTGAGGAGAAGGCGTATGAAATAATGCGAGAGCTGGACGTTGACTATGTGCTGGTCATATTTGGTGGCTTGACTGGTTACTCATCCGATGATATAAACAAGTTCCTCTGGATGGTGCGCATTGGCGGCAGCACTGATCGTGGTGCTCATATCAAAGAAAAGGACTATTATGCGGCGAACGGCGAGTTCCGTGTGGACAAGGAAGGCTCACCGACCCTCCTCAATTGTCTTATGTACAAGATGTGCTACTATCGGTTTGGCCAAATGTACACCGAGGGCGGCAAGGCGCAGGGCTATGACCGTGTGCGTGCTGCTGAGATTGGTAACAAGGACTTTGAACTCGATGTGCTCGAGGAGGCATACACCACTGAGCATTGGCTGGTGCGCATATACAAGGTTAAGGATTTGCCCAACAGAGGCGTCTGAATGTGAGGCAACACCATCCATCAGCGGTCCTTGTTTAATTGCGTCTCTCGCTTCCATGTGCGTGCACGAGGGGCACGTGTGGCGGGCGTTCTGACTCTCTCTCTCTTTCTGTCGCTTTCGTGTTAACACCTATATATCTATCTCACTCGTATGCATTCAGTGCTAGACACTTAACCTGTAACAAGAAAAGGAAAACACATCTGTATTGTACATTCAAGTTAGTTAAGCTTCTAAATTTTAGAACTACTCAATTATTTTAATCGAATCTTATGAGAAGTAACCCGCCCCGGAGTGCTGTTACTTCTCCAACTCTCGAATCTATCTGTGACTCAGCCAAGAGACGTTTACCATATAAAATTTGTATAGTTTGCGTTTTATGAATCGAATGCAAAGTGCATCATCCTCTTATTTATAAGTCAAAAAGAGAATCAAAAAATAGAACAACAAAATCTAATGAATTATTCGAAAATGAATGCCTTTTTTTTGTTATCCTTTGTTATCCTTAGGAGGTTCGGCTGCCATGTGAATCGTTTGGGTTATTGTCCGCATGGGACTCACCATCTGAGCTAACGTCGGAGCCAAAGACAACATCGGGATCAATTGGAAGAGTGAATTCTTGGTTGTGGTGTGGCTCTGGCAATGCAATTCGAGACAGGAACTCATCTAGTCCCTCCAAAGATTCATAGACATCGGGTGGCAACTCCTTTGATTGTATGGATCGTTCCTCCGGCTGTGTACTTCGCTCGTCCGCTCGGTGCATGCTGTATAGCTCACGGAAAGTGGTGCGGGTCAGATTGAATTCACGCATCCCGAATCCCATGCGTTGGTTGGACTCGTCGGCGGCATGCTTACGCGCCGCCTTGCGTTCATCGTGAGCCTCCTGCTCCTCCACGGTGCGCTCAACGGCAGAATTGTGCCGGGATGACCAATTACTTGCCGCGGATTTGCGTGAGCGCTTGATAATTTGACGACACTTATTGGTGATGCCACCCACAATCTCGGATACCAGAGCAGTGACACCCATGAAATATCCAATGGCCATCAATAGGAACATACCCTCCGTATCGGCGGTAGTCAGTTGCCGTTCCTCCTGAATGATCTCTCGCAGGGATGAGGTAGCACTGGCTTGCAGCAAACGGCCCGTGGACGAACGCTGCATGGCCCAGCTGACCTCGTGGCCCAGCTTGATCATTAGTCCGCTTTCCTGGGCTATCAAAATCATCGAATCAATCTTTTTTTTGTACACGGAATTCAATGGAAAAATAAATCCGATCTGGAAGAGTGCGAAACATTCCTCACTTAGATGCAATGCGGAGCGTCGTGAAAGGTTCCTGTACGCATAGGAGGATTAGGAACAGCTCTAGATACAATAGTGGGAGATACATACTCGCTGGAGTAGTTGGACTGCACGAGATATTCCAGTTGTGCCCTGGAGCCAAGGAACGCATAGTTCCAGAAGAAACTTTGTGTCACATTTCCAATGCCCTCCTCCAAGGAGCCGACAAACTCCATTTTCTTGTAGAGCTTTGATGTGGCTTCATGTACCGAGTTTTGAAACCACGTCTCCCAGCCACCATTATCTGAAAAGGAGTTCCAATGATGCTGCCACTAGGAACCTACGGAATTTGAACGTACCCAGAGTGCAGACACGAAAGAAGAGTCCAAGCAAATCCAGGACTGAGTCAACGGTATCCGGAAAAGCGGGCAGGGTCACAAAGGCAATGATGGAGCCTGTATAACAGGATGTAATGATGATGGTGAAGAGCCAGTAGGCGCCAATAAGAAGACGTGTCGATGTCTTCTGTGTGTTACTCCACGAGTATTTGCCCGTAAAGGTGAATGCATTGGTGAACATTCCGAACACATACCAGAACATGTTCTCGATCTCTCCCCAGTTACCCAGTAGATGCCGCAGGGTTAGGCGATCTGTGAAGACGATTGGAAATATGCCGCCAAGGTAGACACAAATCAAGGCCACCCAAACGGGCCACTGAAATGGACCCATGATGGCTCGGTACTTGGGAAGAGCCTTCGATGCGAGGGTTATGAAGGCGGCGCAGTCTGTGGAGTGGCCCACGGACATGTCCGTATCACGCATACGTTCCTCCGTGACATATATGCCCGACATGCCAACGTCAATGGATCCCCCACTGATCTGCTGCTGGATATTATCGATGGGACTACGTATCCCGGCGACATTTGGCGCCTCAGAGATGTCCACAGTGAAGTTAAGCGACTTGGCTATCATATTCAATAGACGCAGTTCGATGCCATCCCAACTCAACTGACCAATGCCCGATGAGTCCAAGGATCTGATGCGGAATATGTAAGGTGGCTGATTTGCCGCCGATATCTTGAAACGATGTCCGGCAAAGCCATTCTGAAACTTGGGCGGAAAGAGGTTGATGTGCGGTCGGGATAGGGCGCCCTTGATCCAGCTGGTCAATACCAATCCTGTGTTCGCTCCCAAGCCATCCGCGAAGAGTTTATGGGTGTAAAGTACATAGGGACGCTCCTGAAATGAATGGATATAGAATTCCGGATCCGGGAACATGGAACATTTAGGTGCTACGTACACGTAGGGGATCGGCCATAAGAGATTCTCCTATGACCAGAAGGTTGACAATATTCGATGAAAGATCCGAGCTCAGGAAATCGCGAAGCTTCCACTGTGAGGATGTCGAGACCAGTACCACGCGACTGTCCGTCTGGGAACCAAGAATCTTACGAGCCATCAACGGATCAGACAGGAAGAGGATAAAACTCTTGCAGTTGGTGTCAATGTATGAGTTGAAGTTCCGGTTCCGGGGCTCGTATTCCTCGGTGATATCCCCATGATAAAATGTTATTGGCATTGTCTACGAGGGAGAAGGAAGGAAGGTTACGGGCTGATTATTTTTCAGTACTCACCTTGAACAGAGTCTCCAGAATCTGTCCCTTGCTTTGGGCCACCACACTGTCATAGTAGATGACCGGAGGACATTTCGATAAATATTCCTGGGCGATTTTATTGACAAGGGAGACCAGGGAATTGGTTTGGTCCAGGTTGTAGAGGTTGAAAAACTTGCTGGCCAACAGCTCCGATCGTGGCTTGGGGTTCCCGTAGAAGGTGGTATCCATATGCCGCTTGTGGCGTTCCTCGTTGCAGTTGCCATATATCAGCTTATTCAACCGATGTCGTTCTATAATTCGCGGGCTGACACAATTTTTGGACACATTGTCGAAGCCGGCTGGCGGCCTGACTCCCCCACATTGGGCCACCAATAGGAATACCAGCAGACAGTACGTTCTCCACACATGACACATGCTGCCAAAGCATGAGCTCCGTCCCAGGACGACTTCCTTTTATACAGTCACTCCAACCATATGACTAGACACACGCGAGGGGTCGCCACCCCAACGAATTAAATACATTTCCGATTTGATTCCTTGTTTCTCGGATTTCATTGTAACACCTGGACACTTTTCGGGTAATCAAAAAAAAGCAAATACGAAAAAATATCGAATTGGCTATGAATTATGAAAATTAATTGTCAATGTTTTCCCAATTTTCATAAATATTTACAAAGGGATCTTCAGGTGGTTTCCCTCCGAAAGTGAAAGGACACCTTGTGGATGTGTAGAAACTGTTTCTTAATTTACGAAACATTCCAAATGGAGCTTCGATGTAACTATAATAATATTCCATCATTAAATATTAAATATTTAATATTTATTATTTAATATTTTTCCACTTTCCTTTTATTTGCTTGACCTTGGATAAATCCTGCTTCTGAATCTTCCATTATCTTCATATCATCTCTTATATCCTTACAATACTCAGCGCGAATGTCAGCTTGGAGAATTAAATGTTTATTAAATATAATATATAAACAATTGTACTCCTTTATATACAAATATAGAATAATAATAATAATAATAATAAAACAAAATATAATATAATAAAAATAATTATCTTTGGGCTTTATTGCTTTTTCCGGATTCACTGAAACGCACATGGAGGAATATAATAGTTTTATATATATATAATTATACACATTTTCATAACTATTGAGTCGTCGACGAGGAAGCGGATAATTTGTTAGCTTTGGGGGAATTCCCGATTACTCATTATCGATTACTCAGACATCGGGCAAGGGATGAACGTGAATTTATCTTTGCTCCAATTGGGAGCTGAAGCTGGGAAGTCCATCGTTTCAAAAGATAGATTACACTTCGTAGGGCTTTAAGTATTATTAATATATTATTTATATATCATATATAAAACATTGTTATCTTGTTTTGGTTTTCAATTCAAAGAAATGTGTTTACCTTCAGTCTGCTATAAACTGCTATAAAATGTATTACTTTTGAGTTGGGAACACTTCTGAATAAAAGTTTATGGTTATTTTTCACTTATTGAAAAATCATAGATAAAAGGTATAAATTTCCAAAATATCCAAGGGCGTAGTTGGAAATGGAGTATTTACTTGTAATGGGATTAGAGAACCGATTTCTGTATGTATGCAGCTTCGAGGTCCTTTGATGACTCTGAGGGCAGCTGAGGGCTTGGTGGCACCTGCATCATTGGCATATACTTAGCTAGATATGGGGTAAGCAGTTCCATGGGCAGAGGGAAGACAATCGTTGAGTTTTTCTCCGCCGAGATGCTGCTTAGTGTTTGCAAATATCGGAGCTGTGGTGGATTGGGAAGAGATTAGCAAATCTCTTGATGGAAGGGAAGATGAGAGCACTTACTTGTAGGGCCGATGGGCTGGAGGATATTATATCGGAGGCTTCCTTGAGTGAGTTTGCTGACTTCTTTTCACCTTCGGCTGCAATCACCTTGGCACGAGCGTCACGTGCAGCTTCTGCCTCAGCGGCCATGGCGCGTTGCATGGATTGGGGCAGAGAGACGTCCTTACTGTGGGAATATTGGGAAACCAAAATTAAACCCCTTCAAATGTCATGTACTGTAATAGCTTACATCTCCACACGCTCGACCATAACGCCCCAGGGCTCAGTGGCCTCGTCCAGGGTCAGTTGCATGTGATGGGCCAAGGTCTCGCGTTCGGTCAGAAGCTCGGTAAGATTACGAGTACCGACGATGTTGCGCAGCGTGGTGGCAGCGAGCAGACGCGTCGATGTGCTATAGTCCTCCACTTGGACAATCGCAAAGAGTGGATCACTGATGCGATAGTAGACAACCGCATCGACAGTCACCGTCACCGAGTCCTTGGTAAGCATCTCCTGTTGCGGCACATTGAAAGTAACTGTGCGCAAGTCCACCTTCCGGTACTCATCGATACATGGCAATATAAAGAACATGCCAGGACCACGTGCGCCACCGCTTAGACGGCCCAATCGGAATATAATCGCACGCTCATACTCCGCCACCACCTTGAAGCATATGAATATGGAGATGGGGCAGGTTATGATGAAAACCAGAGCGGAGAGCATGGTCATCAGCCATTCCATGCAGCCGAGCGGCTGGCTTTCAGCTGCAAACACACAATAAAACCATTCACAGAGCGGATAACCAAATGATTCATCATTTGCATTGATTGCGTTATCTGAATGATGGAACACCCTTAAATTATAGAAAGTGCGCAGAGCTCCGGGTATATATGGATGCGCATGGACTACAAGATACGTTCTTCTGCGACGCCTGGAGCTCTCAGAGCTTGGAGTCCATATCATATGTGCTTGTTATAATAGGATATCTAATCAAAGGACCAACTTGACTTTCGATATATGTTTATAATTTACGAAGTATAAAATGTATCCGTCTACTTTAAGTACTGACTGTTCTAAAAGTGTGCTAAAACAAATGCTAAGTGCTAATAAAATAAATTAATTGCAAATTCTGGTTATCTGTTTTGCACTCAAGGATCTCCACTTGCATATATGTATGTACATATCTACCAAGGCCGAGGAGAGTTAAAGATTTCAGGGCAGAATTTGCAATCTTTATCTGAGTCATCGATCGGAATTTGGGACTACTCTAAAGCTCTGAAGATATTGGAGCTTATCGACGAATTTATAATCCAAAACATTTTCCAAATCTTATCTGATTTGCGTTTGGCAGTTTTGTCGTTTGAAAGTTTCTTACATGTTTTGAAGCCACGATACTGCTGCTTGCCAGGAGGATGGTCCGCCCGCTGAAGCATTTCCGACGGCTGCGAGTGATGCTGTTCCTCTGCTGACACATTGATCGTATGCGAATTGCTACCGCTGGGCACCTCTGATGGTCGCAAATCCTCGTAGTTGGCATATAAAGGCGAGCTGCGATCCATGTCAATGATATTTTTGCTTTGGAGCTGTACCTACTGTGCTTACCAGTCACTGGATACTGACGGCCCCAATTATTTACCAGTCAATACAGCTGCCTGCGGAATTTCCAGCTAAAGCTCCCGCTCGCAGACACGATAACACTCAACGCGCTGCTCGGCGTCGGGGCTTATCTCTAATTGACGAGCGATGGCTTGTACGTATAAAAAGCAAACAATTATAATGATCGACCGCATGATACGCTCTACCAGGATCCACACATGTCCAAATAACAAATCTATAGATATGCATACACATCTACATAGAATTCTATAAATAACTGTTTAAAAAAGTTAATAAATTTATTTGATTACTTTCTCCAGTTGGCAGTTGGTGTAGATCGAGCTCTATATGGATCGAAAGTTTATTCGATGGGAAGATTTATACAATTCTTATGGTCAAGTAAAAATGAATGAATGTTAGTTACATCACAGCAAAGATAATTAGTTTAGTTTTATTATAATATATACATACATTAAATGTGATTCCCCATTATATTATATTAATTATTTTTATTTGCGCTATGCTGTCTGTATTTACAATAAAAATATTCTATCTTCCGAAATTTCTAAGATTGTATTTGCTAGGGTGCGCATACTCTGCTGGAAGCTGGTAGTGCCGGCAATGATGGCTATGGGTACTCCTTTGCCGATTACCTTCTCCAATGACAGTATCTGCTTTGTCAGACGTCCGTAGTATGGAAATTTCAAATCGATCGATGCACTGACATAGAAGCTATAACTATAATTCCAGTAGCTTGCATATTCGATTATAGTTTTCCGTAGGTAAATATGCTCTTTATCCTTTACACATATGAGATGACGGACACGGCTCATATCGTCTTCGTTATCAACCACCTGTTTGATAATTGGTATTGTGGGCGCAATGGCCACACCCTGTGCTATAATAAACATGAATTTTGTTATGCTCGGATCATGAAAATAATTTCCAATTGGGCCACGAAACTGCAGCACTTGGGACAGTTGCAAATTTGTTAGAAAGTTAGACATGGGTCCATCCGGTTGAAGTTTAACCAAAATTTTGAACTCTTTAGAAAGACTATCGCTCCAATAGGGTGAGTAGGGACGTAGCAGCTGCTTGTCCCGTCCTTCATTCATTACACGCAACATAACGTGGTGACCTGGTGGGATGTCTAGTATCCCATCGGTTGCGTCAGTCGAATTATCATTTAAAACGTGAATAAAGTGTAAATAGCGCACCTGCGCATCGTTAATATCTGCCTCATTACTAAGCAGCTTAAAATTGGCATAAGTTAAAATAATATTTGGCCGGCCCGCCAGAAGTTCAGTTTGACTTATCTTTGGTTTGTTGTCCAAAATGCAATTGCTACATCCATTGCCGCAGCAATCGCTTTCGGTGAGTTCAAAATTATTCATTAGAATTGCTTATTTACATGTAAGTGACGAGTGCCTGGGGACCAGCAACATTAAAATAGATATTTTCTGATAAATACGCTGAATACTTACATAGTTTATTTCATGAATAATAGAAAATATTTAACAAATATTGCCCAGTTTTTAAAACTACTGCCGTTTGACAATTAAGTCAACTGTCAACAATTCCACTGCTATCGCTATTGTCAATAAAACAGCTGTGCTCTAATTTTGTATATCGATAGCTTAGTAAGAGCTATTCGATAGTCGATAGCCGACAGCCGATAGCCGATAGTATACAGACAGTCAGATAAGCATAACAAATATACTTAGTATGCCTTTTATAATACTCGCAGTGTGTAAATAAAACATTTCAGAGATATAACAAAACTTTTTTTTAAGGATTTTTTCCTACCCATTCCCTCGGAGTCCCTAGAAAAGAATAAAAGTTAAAAGTACATTTATTAGAAGGACTACTGAAATGAGCAACTAGTGGTGGACGGCTGCATCAGGATCTGGAATATCAGGAACGTGATAACCGCAGAACAAAGAGAAAACAGTCTTTGTAGTCCTATTAAGAGGGATCATGAATCTCGAATCATTATTTCATGATTTCAACCCATGGTAAGAGAACAACGGCAAGACATTCATAAGTCTCTATTCTTATGCTGTCTTGTAATTATTCTCTTTTCAGTAAATTTATTGTACACTGCAGTTTGTTCACGTTTGTGACCTTATTCGCTTTACGTCTTGACGGCTTTATAGGTATGATTATGTTACCAACTCCAGGACTACTTACCAATCATTATTTATTACAGACTGGCCCTATTGGGCCATTTTCACACCGTTGTGGATATGGAAATGCACTGCTATACTGGGCGCTATAGTGGGCGCTATTGTTTGGTGCCGCTATCCTCACTATCGCCTCGAGGGTGGCTCCTATACCCAGTTTAAAGCTATGCTTATTTCATTGTCGCTGCACCTAATACTGTTAATGTTTGAGTTATTGGCCTGCGATAAGCTAACCTCAGATCGCTATCTCTGGGTACTTGTGTTCATACCACTGATCTTTGGATCCGTTGTTAGTGTTGGTGCATGTGTGTGGGCTGTTAAGCATAATCGTTCCTTTGAGCTGGAGCTCTTTTTAGCCGTCAACGCCTTACAGTTTGTCTCACTACCATTAAAATTAGACAAATTTGTTTACTGGAATTGGGATGTAGTGTTTGTGCCTATGTGGATTGTCATTTGCCTTAGTTTGGTCAGTGTGCTATACAATATAATATTTTGTGGCATCATGATGCGTACACCGGAAGTCACATTGCAGCAAAAGAAGGCTGCACTCAATGCAGCCATTGGCAACATTTGTACTGTTCTGCCACTGCTCTGCTTTCAAGTAAGATGTTTTTTTATCAACCTTAAATTGTGTTATTCTAAACTTATTTATGTACTTAGGTAATTATCTGCGATAAGTTGGACGGGGAGAACGTGTTTCCCTTTATTGTCGTTTTTTCTCCGCTCCTTGTGTCCATTCTTACACTTATAATCTTAAGTTTCACCGCCAAAGGTGGCAATATGTGGTGGTTTGGGATTCGCAAGTCCTTTAGCCAATTTTTGCTATCAGCCATGCCGTTCCTGCAGGAATATGGCAACATTAGCTATCACGCTGAAACACAAAGTAATGCCGGTCAATCAGTGCCTCTAGATGCGTCTTCATCTACAAGCAATGTAGCCGCAACAGAACCACTCCATGAATTCAGGAAGCATGACAAAAAGAACAAGAAGGCTGCCAAGAATGATATTATGAAGCCTGTGGTGCCTTTTGTAAGCATCGATTTGCCCGACTAAGAAAATTTAATGAACAATTTATAATCCAACGCCGTTAAAAAGCACGGGGATACCAAGATTACACCTAGACCCATCCCACACAAAAACACACACACATTTGCATCTACCCACACATCTAATTTAAGGTGATTAGCTCTAGGTATATGCATATACATACACGTATGGGTATCTATGTATGTATATATATATATCCATATGGGTATCTATGTATGTATATATATATATATCCATACGTGTAAATATATACATCTCTTTTCACATCTAATTTAAGGTGATTAGCTTAGGGCATATGCATATACATATACGTATGGGTAACTATATATATATATATTGATATATATATATATATCCATACGTGTTTATATATATAAATATATATATATATATATATATCTCTTTTCACATCTAATTTAAGGTGATTAGCTTAGGGCATATACGTATGGGTATCTATATATATTTATACACATATATATATATATATCAATACGTGTATATGTATATATATATATGTGTATATGTATATAAATCTCTTTTTATCTTTATATATATATAAACACATATATATATATATAATTATATACATAAAAAATTGGCCGTAGCTGAATTGTACTGAACTTAGTTATAAGAAAACTCTCACTCACACACATCTCCACATCCCATGACCTTTTCCCATATTCCTTAAGTCCTTTCACACAAGTCGCACAATAAGTGCTTTATTAGATTATTAATTACTATACATATAATAACTGTACATATATAAAGCCTATAAGGGAACGGTATTCGAAATTTTAGCAAACTTCACAGATTTTCTTTGGAACGTTTAAAATTTCAAAATTATGTGAAATTACTTTTAATTTGGCACCTCTTAAAACAGTTATTGTAGCATCCTAAACTATGTATTTTACAAAAACACATTTGATATGTTCGTACCTAAATTCTACTTTTTTATCCTCAATATATGTGCAAGTATTATAATTATTTATACATTAAAACAAAGGGAGGAACAAGAGACAAAAATAAAAGAAATTTGTTTTTACAATGATATCACTGTAAGGGTTTATAGCTTTTAAATTGTGTAAATAAAAAAATATACATTATTAAAAATTAAGCTCGGAATTTCATTTTTAAATAAATATTATATTAATATTGATAATAATTTCTGAACAGTCGAGATTCTCTGCAAACTGATATATTCATTTTTAGGTTATATCCCAAGTACGAACTGCAGATCGGTTTAGCTTGAGAATAAAACAGATGCAGCTGTTGTCCCTATAGATAACTGGCCTTAATTATTTATTATTATTTATATACATATATTTAAATACTCACCACTCACTCCAGAGATCCTACCCTTAAAGACAGATGATGATTCGAGTGTATCTATTAAAGTCTCTTTAAATTTTTTTGTATTATTCTTTATTCAAATTAGGAAGCTACAAAGTTTTACGATTTTTTATTGACATATATTTATTTGTTAAATTTATTACGTTGTTGCCTAAAAAAATTTGCATAAGGTAAAAAGTTGCACTCTAAAAAGTATCAAGTTTCATCCAAGTTTCATAACATTATTCAATTAATGTAAATTAATAAAAAAATAAATAATTATAACTGATGAATTGAACAGTTGTGTTTTTTACCCATAAACCTAACAGAAACTTTAACCATTTAAATTTTGAAGAACTACAAGTTCATATTTAAAACAGAAACTTCATTTCAGAGAGTTTATAACATGAAAGGTAGAATTTATATATGTGTGTGTGTGAGTGTGTATGCGTGTGTGTGTGTGTCATAATAACAATTGTTATGATTGAGTTAAGCGTTAGGAAATACATAATTTAGTATAATTTCATTTGTTGCATTTCTACAGAAACTTTGATTTCGGCACCTTTAAAAATGCATCATCATCATCGTCATCTCCATGATCATTATAGATAGATTTTAGTAAACTATTTCTCACTGTGTATAGTACAAAGTTATTAAGTAAGTTTTCCAAGTTTCCAGCTCTCGATACTCAACATTCATACACCCAAACACTTGAGGGTGGAAAAAACACACAGCTTTACTTATCACTAATTTATATATATATATATATATATACACATATATATATATATATATAGATTTATATGTATGCAATCTTACGTATTAATAATTTGGTTAGCTATGTAAGTACCGTTAATACAAAATCGGAATCGAAAAAAAAAATGTTTATAACAAAAGCACATGAAAAATGCCAACACCTTAAAGTCAACCGCACTTGACTTTTGATTTTTCCCTCGATCGCTTTGAATCGTTATTCCATTTGCTTTTGTTTTGTTTGTTTTGTTTGTTTTGTCTTATGCGCTATTGTTTTATATTCGTTTTTAGATGGTTTCACATATTTTATATTAATGTATGTTTATTTTACTTTAAATGGCTAATGGCTTCCATCCATCCAGCATCGTCAAAATGTTGATTGAATTTCTATTTAGGTTCTCTATACTGATTTTCGTTGCTTTTCCCAGCTTAAATGTCTATTGTCAGAATCTATTTAGATGTGTACTACGCATGATTAAATCGGTGTGACGGGGAGAGCACTACATAAACCATAGGCTCCACCACCAATACAACATTATGTTTATAATTTGCAATGCACATTTATTTTGTATAAACGATATGTACGGCTAAACTGTTAATAATACACCAGTTCAAGGGGTATTACCACTTAGATGTATGAGTATATATGCATGTGTATGTATGTGTGTGTTCGTTCATTCGATTGTTTACTTGTGAGGGAGTGCCTATATACTGTATGTAGCTATAGATCGCAATCTTTAGTCTATGTTTGTCCTAATGCAACAGTTACTACGACAATTGACTTGAGATCATCAAAGAACAGATTAAGAAAAAATGAAACTTTGGATTGAACAGTTTTGGGTACACAACTTAGCGGACTTTTAAAAGGATATAGTATATACACACATATCTCATTACTAAGGGACTACCGTTCAGGAACTGTTTCGAAGAGTTTCTTATAGATCAATTTTAACATTAATCACATAGTCTAAAACTTATGCCCGTATAAACAAATGTATTGGAAGAGTTTACAAGTTGGAACACTTTCTAGACTTTTTAGGGTTGCAAATAATTTGAGCTTTACATTAATATTTATTTGGAAATATGTCCCTCAGTTACATATATATTCCATATTTAATATATTATCTATTGAAAACATCATCAACAACTGTGTACCTCATAAATGATGTGCGGGACTGACTCTGACTCAAAAAGTGTTCGTTAACAAATTGCGCATGAATTGAAATATTTTGAGTTTTAAAGTTTCTTACATAAATTAGTTTTTTTTTTTCTTTTTTTGATTTTCCTATATGACACGACACATAAAACTAATTGATGTGTGTAGTCCCTAAAGATCTAAAACGAACTGCTGTTTCAGTTGTCGAATTTCTTTAAATTGTTTGGTGGAAGTGAGCGGCAAAAAAAAAAAAAAAAAAAAATTAATAACATTTGCGTTCGGAATACATAATTTTGGATATGGAAGCTCTAGTATTAAATTTTTGAGAAGTTTGGTAATTGTACGTATCGCGATGGTTGAGGGTGCATTACAATCTAGATAAATGTTCATGTGTGTGTGTGTGTGTGTGTGTGTGTAAATAGTATATATATAAAAAAATCCGATACAAAAGAAAACCGATTAATTTATAGAGTTGCAAAGCACTGCATAGGCTTTAGTTGGTTTTCGGCTTGTTCGCCAAATGTTGCTGCAGAGTATCCCGAGGTCCTTGCACAATCAACATGAATTGCGAAGGGAAGTCCCAGATGATTGTAAAGTGGAACAGCATATTGGCTATGGCGATCAAGTACTCAAAGAATGCAAACCAACTGAAAGCTGCAAGAGAAGATAAATAAATTAAGATCCTTTATGACTAGAAAGTGATTCGAAATAAAATATAGAATCCTTCATTCTTTAAAATAGATTCGTTTTTCAGATGGTTTCTTCTCTCTCTCTCTCAGCTTACCCAAATCGTGACAGTAGAAGCGATGCTTGGCAAAGAAAACCAACAGACCAATGGTACTTAGTATAGAGACGGCAAAGAGGATCTTTTTCCATTTAATGGAGAGACGCTGCTGTTCACTAAGAGTCTGGCCAGAATTTAGGATGCCATTCAGCTTAATTGTAGCCAGCATGTAGCAGAGCGAACACACCATAAAAGTAATGAAGATCCTTTCATGAACAGCTGCAGGAAAATAAAATTTGCAGATGATTAAGGACCTGGAGGAGAGTAAAAATTTATTTATACTTACGATAGTTTTCGCGATTCGATATATAGGTAACTCCGCCCAGTGCCGCAATCTCAATGCAGTTGAGCATCAGGATGAGTGTGATTAGCCAACTGATCTTTGGCACCAGCGCTGGGGACAGACGCGCCAGCTGCGATCGATAATAGTTCTTGTAGACAAAGGCAATTGGTATACGCGGTCCGATGTGCAGGGCAATGCTGAAACGCCAAAAGTAACGCTGGGGACTGACGCCCGTTATTGCACTTATCGAGGGTACAATGTTATAGACCTGAAATATAGCGATTAGTCAAGGAATGCAAATACATTGCGACTTCCTGCATAAGTCAACATACCCGGCAATGTGTCTCGTGTACATCGTCGTACTGGAAGACGTAGGCGGTCACGAAACATGTCAAGAGTGTCACCAGTGGCAGCAACGCCGTAACCACGCAGATCTGATGGAAGCTGGCCAAATAATGTATGGCCACCGGTTGCTCATGTTGCTCGGTCGGTTGCTTGGATCTTATCGTTGTCCTTTGTTGATCCTGCTCAGCTACGACGTACTACGGAGATCGGGAAAAATTATGTTCATCCAATTATTTATATTATATAGAGATTTGTTAGAGAGTTGGCAAAAAGGCATTCCAATTAGTTATCATTATGATGATGGCGCTCACCTCGCTTAAACCATTGTAAACATTTTCTTGATGGGTCTGTGGTTAGGTGCACAACAACAAAAGCTCTATAAAAAATAATAAAAGAATACAAAATTTATAAATGTGAAAATTATAACAATTATGTATTTAAAAACTAGAATTGCGAGATGATTGAAAATTAAGACAAAAAAATGCAATGTAAAAATGATTAAAGATTAAAAATCATTAATTATTAAACCTATATATAAAAACAAAGCTATATCCTTAAAAATATATTTCAATGACACAATTACAAATTTAACATTAAAGAAACTCTAAAAATAAAAAATATTATTTTAAAATCAATTTTCTTTAAAGACATATGTATATATATTTATAATAATAATATATATATAGTATTAGTAAAAACTCATATAATTCAGTTTTAAGAATCCCTTCCTCTAACTTTGGGTACTTAGATGCTACAGATACTTGTGCATATCTGAAGAAAATGTATCTTTTCATCGACGAATAACATTCGCTCGTCGATGAAAAGATACATTTTCTTCTGGCTTGGGTTAAAGTCTTTCCATAAATTGTAGAAACAATTTAAATTAGGCAAACAGGTAATACATTGTTGGAAGCCATTAAAGAAATGCTTTTTCCAAAGGCAAACAATACATAAATGTCTAAAAATAGTTTAATGATGTGTAATTAACTTTGCATTCGGAATCCTGCCTCAACGCAAAATAATAAACAGAAGAAAAAAGAAATTCAAATAAAAATAAAAATTAAAATAACTGCGAATTTCTGCAATTTAAGCTATTAAAAATTAATTAGTTGGTTTAACTTAAATTTGAGCAAAGAATTTAAAAAAGAAAAGGCTCCTTATTTATAGTTACAGAAGGTAGAGTCAAATCAAATACTATGGCCTTCCATTAGCCTTGAACATCGCATCACGCGCTCAAGCACAAAGGATTAATGCCGTAAATAGTCCAGCCATGATTCTAATTAGAAACCATGGCCGTGCTCTGAGTAAAGCTGTGGCTCAAAAGACGTAGGACGTGACCCTGACGTAATCGGCGCACAGCAACTGCGCTGTTGGCCAATTTAATAGCAGAAAATTAACATGGGATGTTTGCGAGGCGTCGGAATTGAAATTGAAATGTGCTGAGATTTAATCAGGACAGAAGCAGAAGCAGGCAGATGACAGGAAGTCAACAACATCCGATATCGATACCGATACTCAACACTCAGATTAATGTCAATGAATGAGCTCCATACACACATATATCTATATACATCCATATGTACATATATAAACATATATGTATATAAATTTATGTATTGTGGGTGAATGGATGGGATAGGGGAATGGCGCATGAGCGGCAGAAAGCAATGCAGGGCACAAAATAGAGCAACCTAGAGCAAAAAAATTACAAGGACATATTTCCACACAGATGGAAACGTCGAAGCTGGAGGGAGAAGGACCGTCAATAAGAACAATGACAGACTTATGGTAAACAAAGTAAATACTGACAAGCGTCACACTTGAACAGTATGTTTACACATAAACACATACAAATACATATGTCTATGTATATGTGAGGTTGTAATTGTGCATAGCGAAATCTACGAGAAAAAAAACAGAAAGCCAGGAAGAGGCTACACGCACGTGGAACGAAGGAAGGAAGGAGGCCAAAACTGGCACAGGCACCCAATAACTGCCATTGGAAAGCACGGAATCGGGAAACAGGGAATAGAACATAAATAACGTCAAATTACAATCGCAAAGTGGGCTAGCAACAACAATTGGGATGTTTCTGACGTATGCAGTAGTAGTTGTATGTGGGTGAAGAGTGGAAAGAATAAATCGTATATGGAGGGAGGGGTCGGGTCAATAAGCGTGCGCTGTCATTGTGTTATATAATGCTTGAGCCAATTGCAAAAAATTGCAAAAAAAAAAAAAATTAATCGTAAGTTACTCTTACGCACAGACGCGCCAGTCGGAAGCGTACAGAATCACAATATTGCACTCACACACATACGCACACCCACACAAACATGCACAGGTACAGAGAGAAGCAGACTCACCGCTGGACCACTGGAGTCGCTGCGTTTGCCGCTATTTTTGCTGGAATTGGAGACTATGGTTGAAGATGGCACGGCCATAACTGATGTCGCGACGCTATCTGCTGATCCTGTTGGTAATGGTGATGCTGCTATCGATGCTGATGTCGTTATATTTTTTTTCTGCATATTTGAAGGCGGCGTTGATGCTATTTAGCATAATTTGTACGCCACGCTGAAGCCGACAAGTGTATGCCCGCGCGCGCTCCTTCTCAACTGTATTTTTCAATGGGAATGCGTTTGAATTTTCACTTTTCTTTTATGGTCTTCAAACATACCCAAGCCTTAATGTTAAAGTCATGTTAGCGCGCTGTTATGCTCAAATGTACCATTAATGAATTAACCAATAGTTCCCCAACACCATAGTTATGTTAAATATCGATTACCTCGTTAGCAGTGGACACTGTTAGTTCACATAACACAAAATTGCGTCGTCAAGTTTTCAATAAATGGGTATCTGTGTAGGAGGCGCCGTTTGCATTAGATCTTTCACGTTTACATAAAATATTCAAATATTTTATTTGTTAATGTAAATTGAAGTGCTCTTTTCGCGTTTACGTTGCCATGTTACCAATACGTCGATTTCGATAACGTCGATATCTCTTTAGTATCACAAATATTTCTCCCAAGAAAAACGGTCCAACATTCAACAAGTGCAATAAAAATAAAAAAATAGTATAAAAATACAAGCTAGTCGTTCGCTGGGTCAATTAAACACAACGTCAATGAATCAATTAATAATTCCTTTTATGCTCTTATAATTGTTAAGAGCCAAAGTCAACATACCTAGCATATTTTTCACATATTGTATACAGACTTTTGGTCTATGCATTTTTTTTAATTTATACAATTGAGAAAAATAATCAAAATGAGTTGCTTTAGTGCAATGAATACTCCCCTCTTGGGGGAAATGGAACAAACAATATGTATGTTGGAGCGAGGAACAATTGTAACAAAATTATATGGAAAACAACGACGCCCCGAACGTCGACACCTCATGCTTATCAGAGAAACTTGTCAGCTGTTATGGTCTGTAGTTGGTGCACAAGCACGTACAGATTATGAAGGGACGATTCAGTTACGGGAGATACGTGAGATTCGTGTGGGAAAGAACTCAAAAGAGTTTCGACTGCACGCCGATGACTGTCAGCGCTCTGAGAGCAGCAAATGTTTCGTTATAATGTATGGAAACAGTTTCAAACTTAAGAGTTTCTCTGTTGTTGCGCTTTCCGAGATCGAAGCGGAGAACTGGGTACGAGGATTGCGATACATGGTGAAAGATATGCTTAGTGCACCGTATCCCCTACAAATCGATCGCTGGCTGCGTCGTGAATATTATTCTTTCGAAAATGTTCACTCACACCCGATCACAAACAAACCCGATCAAAATACCCAAGTAACAATCAAGGATTTTAAAACATTCTTGGGAAATGTTAGCTGTAAGATGAGCACTAGCAAATTTATGGAGTGCTTCACTGATGACATACGAAGAAAGCACGATCTTAAATTTGATGATTTCTCACGGGTTTATCAAAAGCTTTTATTGCCCGCAAACTTACTTAATATTCTTGGCACTTCTGACTTTGGGCTTTCGGAAGATAAAAATATTGTGAAACCCATGGAGTTCAAGCGTTGGCTGGAAGCTGAACAGCGGGATTATAATATCGGAGATTTGAGCAGCATTTCGTGCTTCATACGTGACTTTGTGCAGGACGTTGAACGAGATGTCCAGGAGCCCTACCTGACCGCCTCTGAATTTGTGGACTACCTTTTTTCCAAACAGAACGATCTTTGGGACGTAAAGTACGACGTCGTCTTCATGGACATGAATCAGCCATTGTCTTCCTATTGGATAGCCTCATCTCACAACACATATCTCACAGGGGATCAGTTCTCAAGTGAATCCTCTTGTGAGGCCTATGCACGAGCTTTGCGCATGGGTTGTCGGTGCATTGAACTTGACTGCTGGAATGGTCCAGACAACCTACCGTACATATTTCATGGCCATACTATAACATCGAAGATAAAGTTCATGGATGTCATTAAGACTATAAAGGACCATGCCTTCACAACATCAGATTATCCAGTTATCCTTTCAATCGAGCAAAATTGCTCCCTGGAACAACAACGAAATATGGCCCATGCTCTAATCGAGGTAGACTTATAAAATATTTAATTTTATGTTGTAAACTTACTTATCCTTCTCCATTCCAGGTCTTTGGAGAGATGTTACTTACACAGCCATGTGACCGAAACGAGATGCATTTGCCATCACCTTATCAATTGCGTCGTAAGATTATCCTAAAACACAAGAAGTTGCCGCAATTCGATGAGAGCAGCAGTTCAATAAATTTGCCGGCAAGTGGTGCTAATAATGGAACAATTGCATCATTTAGTCATCGATCTTCCATTGGCGGTGGAACCGATGATAACGAAAATTTGCAAAAAATCCTTAAGAAAGGCCTATTGTACTTCAAGGATCCCGTTGATAAGTCATGGAATCTTTATCAGTTTGTGCTCACACAACAGGAGCTGATATATACTTCGGAAATAAGTGAATCCCGCAATGGTAACTCCGAGGATGATGATTTTGGAATGCCATCCTGTACCCTGAGTAGTAACATGCAGCAGAAACAGAAGGACACATCAGCGAACGATGAGCTGCATTTTGGAGAGAACTGGTTCCATGGTAAACTAGAAGGTAGGTCATATCAATGTTTTGTTGATTTTTTCTTAGTTATGTCTCCGTTGCTGCTCTTGACCGATTCCAGGTGGAAGACCGGAAGCGGATCAGTTATTGGAAACATATAAACATCTGGGAGATGGTACATTTTTGGTACGCGAGTCGGCAACCTTTGTGGGAGATTACAGCTTATCGTTCTGGCGTCGAAATCGTCCCAATCACTGTCGCATTAAGCTAAAGCATGAGAATGGATCCATTAAGTATTATCTGGTTGAGAACTTTGTGTTCGATTCGTTGTACTCACTGATTGTGTACTACCGCAAGAATATGCTGCGCAGCTCGGAGTTTTCAATAATCCTTAAAGAGCCTGTTCCACAGCCAAAGAAACACGAAACCCAGGAGTGGTTTCATCCAAATACAACAAAGGAACAGGCCGAACAGGGACTGTTTAAGCAGGAAATCGGGTCGTTTCTGGTACGGCCATCGGTGCACAGCATCAATGCATTTGTCATATCATTTACAATAAATCGCAAAACCAAACATTGCCGAATCCTTCAAGAAGGACGTCTCTATGCGATTGATACAATGCAATTTGAGTCCTTAGTTTCGCTTATCCACTATTATATGAGAAATCCATTGTATCGCAACGTAAAGTTGGCCCATCCCATTTCCCAAGATGTTTTGCGCCAGATTTTGAGTGACAACGCACAAATGCACAACGATCATAGCTTAAATGATAGCACTGGTGCCTCCAACTATATGGGCTCCAATCTCGAGGAGTTTGTCACATGCAAAGCCCTCTTTGTCTACAAAGCCGACAAGCCGGATGAGTTATCCTTTCCCAAACATGCAATCATCACGAATGTCCAACGAAACAATACTATGTGGTGGAAGGGAGATTACGGCGGGATGATCCAGCATCATTTTCCTGCTAATTATGTCAAGGTATGAATCAATTGGAAGTGAAACAATATTCAATTTATTTATGCTTTTTATTACTATTATTTTCTCGGCTCCTTTAATTAAGGTAATTGACTCGTCAACCGAGGATTACAATTCGGTCAATGAAGAGGGCACCGATGGGCGAACCGATTCAATAGAGATTTTTGGAGTAGTAGCATCTCTCTTTGAATCCAATGAGCCAGGCATTTTGATAAAACTACAAATCCAGACTCCAACGATGCAGAATCCTTTTATAATTGGATTCGATAATCAGGAAACGGCCTATGAGTGGATTAAGGCCATTCAGGATGCGGCACTAATAGCTAATCAGTTGGCCACTGAACGTCGCAAAAAGGAGCGCACAGCACGCGTAGCCAAGGAAATGTCAGATTTGATAATCTATTTTCGAAGTGTCCCGTTCCGTGATCACTCATGGATATTCCAGGAGATGTCGAGCTTCCCCGAAACGAAGGCGGAAAAACAGTTCATACAGCAAAATATGCCATTGTTTTTATCCTATCATCGCAATCAAATCAGCCGCGTTTATCCGAAGGGTCAGCGCTTGGACTCATCCAACTTTAATCCAGTTCCGTTTTGGAATATCGGCTCCCAAATGATTGCACTCAACTATCAGACTGGCGACAAGGCCATGCAACTAAATCAGGCCAAGTTCCGGAATAACGGCAAATGTGGTTACATTTTGAAGCCGTCGTTCATGAAATTTGAAAACTTTAATCCGAATAATCCATTATCCGATGGACTAAGCGAGGTTAAAGTTACCGTCCGGATTATAGCAGCTCGTCATCTGTTCCGCGGCGGCAAATCAAACAATCCCCAGATTCTTGTTGAAATTATTGGTGCAAGCTTTGACAGCGGCGTCAAGTATCGAACTAAGGTAAATGAGAACGGATTCAATCCGATTTGGAACGAGTCCTTCGAGTTCACCGTGCACAATCCGCAACTTGCATTGCTACGCTTTGAGGTGCAGGATGAGGATACGTTTGCCGAAACGCATTTCATAGCACAGGCTTGCTATCCACTGATATGTATAAGGCAGGGATATCGTAGCGTAATCCTGCGCAACAAATTCAGTGAGGAGCTCGAACTGTCATCTCTTTTAGTCAATATAAACATAACAAACCGGACATCTAATTAGACTTTCATTTAGTGATGATGCAAATTATTTAAGCTTTTAAACAATATTTACATATTTTACTATATACATGGTATATATATATATATATATACATAGGCATATACACACATCCAATACTAGGTAAAGCTTTGTCACAAACACACACACACATTCAGAGTTAATTTTTTGAGAAACTTAACTTAGTATCCAGCATTCCAGCAGGAAATAGTGCATCGCCGGTTATCACTGTGACTGATCACGAACTATCACGATTGTGACTTTAGGATACACAATTTATTATTATTTGCGTTTATGCCTTCACATCACACATACGTACATACCATTATCATGAATTTGTGTTAAACACAAATCGCAAAAAGTAAAACATTTCAAACAATTAACTGCAGCCAACTTAGCTTTTTCTTGTTCTTAAGCTACATATCGCATAAACGCTTCTATATGTATTCACATATATATCGCATAAACGCTTCTATATGTATTCACATATATATCGCTAGCCGCTTCAGACTTATATGTGTTGTAATTTAAATATTAAAATAAGTCCAACGAAATCTACAGCTTATCTACATGCTTGAGATTGAGAGTATACATCGTGTATAGATGGCAGAGTCTGACGATTTCATGATTTCAACTTTTCATATCATATATCAAATTTTTAAGTGCAATTCACATATACAACATATACATTTACAATTATACATATATATTTTTTATAGCATATTTTTAGTATTTACAAAGCAATTCTATTATTATTTTTATGTTATTTTCCACATCTTCCTTTGAACGTTACCAAAACCTTCAATCGTCATAAAACGTTTGCCATCAAGGAGATTTGTCGAACACCTGAGTTATTCAAATTACCGATTTTCTTAACGAGATTTCTATAAAAAGCATTTATTATTTGTAGCTTCTAAGGGATTGCTCGACTTTCCGGCTTTCGCAACTTACTGAGCAGTAAACATACATATACTATTCATATACTTATACATATACTTATACATATACATATACATATACGTATACATATAACTATATATAAATGTGTAACGTTTTAATACATTTATTTATATAACTGTAGGTCCTTGTTCTTCCTAATCTTTCTAGGCTATCCTCCAATATATCTACATAATCTATTTATATAAATGTCTACAATTTGTGTGTTAATAATGTTCTAAATGTTTCCTCAAAATATCTACCTATAATAATGTATCTTATTCAAAGCCAAATACAGTTCTTACAGCGTAAGCAACATTCGACTTGTAGTTTTATTTTCGTATCTCAAAGATACAATATCTGAGATACTTTCAGCTTGTGCACCTGTTACCCTGCCAATTGCCACGTCCATCCAGCTGCGCAGAAGATTAATAATGATGACTTGAAGGAATTACACGCTGCCCTCGTGATTTAAATGAAATATAATGCAATTATATTTTGTATAAGAATTTTCCAGGATCTTTGGAATTTCGTATCCGCATCTCCGCCTAAAATTTATTGTATTAAATGACTCAAGAACTGCATAAGTTTAATTATTATTTCGAAATGTGAGACAGTTTAAGCCGCTACCAGATGATATACATTTATTTTGCCGCCTTACACCTTTTAATTAGCAGCAAGGTGTAAAAAGTGTTATTAGATTATAAATCCGGGCTTCAGTTGAATAAAATTGAAAAAACAAACCATTTGAATATTGGATAAAATTCATGGATTTTTTATTTAATTATACGATCTCTGATTGCTAATCGTTTTTGCTTTTATATATATTTTTTCTTTTTTAAATATGGACAAATTGATGAATTTGTAAAATATGTAGAAAGTTGATCTAAAATTCGCGTCTATGATACTTATCGGGATCGAAATATGAAGTTACAACCACTCGATCGCTAAACTTCCGTCCGGTTAACGCCTGTTGTGCTTTTTGACAATCAAGAACTGAATTAAACTCAACGAAGACTTTACCGCAACCAGGAACCTCGACACCCTCAATGGGACGAGGTATTTCCACGCTTCGTACAACGCCATACTTCGTACATTCCTCTTTAATATCCTCCAATATATCCTCATATTCCTCTTCATCTCGCAGCTCATCGGGTGTCACCATGTTCAATAGACACAGCACCTCGGTGGGAGGGCCAGATGTTACAACTGTTGATAATCCTGGTACTTGCAACATAACCGACTGACTCGTATTAGCTGCATTCTGAGCATTTTTGGCACCCACACTGGCGCGCTGGACAATCAGTTTCTTGTCGCCCAGCTGCATACCATTAAGACCAGCGATTGACTACGACATGCAAGGATAATATAACGAATGAGGGAATGGGTATAGAGACAAATTTTAGAGCATTAACTTACCTGATCTGTAATGCTAAGATCAACATATTCACAAAAGGCGTATCCTTTACTCAAGCCAGTTGCTGCGTCTTTGACCAGGTTAAAAGCCCTTAGCTTGCCAAATGATAACAACAGTTCTTTTACCTTTAAATAAATAAATATTATTCAAATATATATTCAAATATTCCATATGCATATCTGAGTTTTTTAATTCTTGATTTACCTGTTCGTCATTTAAATAGTTGGGCAGACCTCCAATAAATATTTTGTGTGGTGAATCGGGAACAACTGTTGAGATGACACCACTTGAAACTGTACAAACAAAGAGAACATAGATATTTCAGTATATTGCTTGGAATGGAGATTATGAAGTGGAAATTACCAACAGCGGGCTTAACTACTGGGGTGTCCGTAATACCGGGCATGGGTTGATAATCATGTGGCCTCCTAATTTTGAGGTCTTGTCCTTTTAAATTGATACCATCGAACGCCATGGCCTGAGTCGTTTCGTCAATTGATCTGAACTCAAGAAAAGCAAAGTTCTTGTCCAAATTTATTTGACATGCCAAAACTGGGCTGCCAGCGGCTTGTGCTAAACCAACTAAATGCATTTGTTGATTGAAAAACTCCATCATTTCCTCTTCTGTGACACCAAACGGAATGTTGCCCACATACAATCTTCGGGCCTGACGTGTGATAGTTGATCCCACAACTGGGACAGCTGTTTGGGGCGTGTCTGGCACAACGCTGGCCGGAATCTGTCCCGATGCCTGCATTGCTTTGTACTGCGTTGGCGTAATGTGCTCAAAACCGGGCGGGGGCACATCCCAATACAATGACGGCTTGCGCCGCGAATTGCGGTGATGACGGCGTTCCCTGGAACGATCACGATGTCGATCACGGGAGCGAGAACGATGACGACGCCTGTCGCGATCACGATCACGGTCTATGTAAAAGAGCAAACAAAAAAAATTTAATTTTCTTTTGCAATTTTATATGTCCTTATCATAAAATTAGTACTTTATTAAATTTCCCATTAGAATCACAACAGTCTTTAAGCTTTAATTTTTCCAAAGATTTGATACAATCAGATATAATGTAAAACCCTGCAAAGTATTTAGCATCGGACTGTCTAGTTAGTTTAAAGAGTTAAAATTGTACATCCGGACAGCATTGATGATGTCTACGTACTTGCGGAAACTGTACAAATTTTTGCATGTAGAAAAACTTATGAAAATGCTCAATAAGAAAATAAATATACATGGGCTTGAACGATTCAAGTTGTCTATAAAATCGTACAATAATTCATGTTTGGCGCTCACAGGGTGTTCCTATTAGCATTTATAAAGAAAGACGCATACTTAATTTCATATGTACGCGTTTTATGCTATGGCAATTAGCAATGCGGTAATTTTTTTGGTGGGAAAAGTGGGTTGTTCTTTTTTTCATATATTTTAAAAGGCTGCATCTTAAGAAGAAAAATTTTGTATACTCCACGTAAAGAAAAAAATGCTATAGAAAATTTATTATTTTACATACATACGTCTATGTATGAAAAATAAAAGTCCATATGTATAGCAGCAGATTATCTGTACCGGTCTTCATGTTCTTTTGTAGAAGCGCGAAATGAATGAAGTGCATTTAGGTAATTATGAATATTGAATAAAACAAAGTAAACTTCATTTTTCTAAGTACACACATCTTTATTCTATTTATGTAAACTTATGTACATACGAATATATGCATGTGTAAATTAGCCGAAGCCAAAAATTGCATATGTATGTATTCGCTTATTTTAGTGTCAAGGAGCTGCATCTAGAAATAAAAACTTACCATCATATCCCATATTTACTATTTAATAAATATTTTAAACACGAACAAAATTTAACTATACAACAAAAGCCGATGAAATATGTATCCCTTTAAAATGCGAATGGGTATGTCAATAAATATCAGAGAAACGATATAAAAAGAACACGTGAAAAAGTGCGGAATTGTAAAATGAAACATAAATGAAAAATATGCATAGGGTTGCATTGCCAATGCTTGAATTAATATTTCGATAAATTGATATGATGCGTAATCGCATACCTGTATATATCGAAATATTAATACAAGTAGCATTGTTTACTAATTCTTGTATTATGAAACTTATTTATACCGGCTTTATTAAGAACTATGAGTATAAAAATATTTCTACCTACTGAATACTTTTACCTTAAACAACAATGTAATTTGTATGGACAAATACACATTAGCGATGATAACGTTGTTGCATATTATGTTGTCGAAGCTGCAAACAATACAATTGCCTCTGATGTAAATAGTTTACGGTTCTTGGGTTCAATATTGTGCAGTGAATCCTATGCAGATAGTAATTATTGCCATTCCCATGACATGGTACTATGCTTCACTTTCAGTCGAGAGTCAACAAATATATCACTTAAATTCATTGGAATAACACCCGAATACCTAAAGCAAATTAAACTCATTTTATATGATAAGCTCAAACTACGTTCTTTAGTGCTTAAGGATTACGATAATCTTAGCCGTAATACGAATGCGACTCTAATTGATGGTGATTGTGATTTCAATGCGTTGGCCTGGCTTGTGCAACCTACTGCAGTGGGAAAATCACGCTTGTTATGGATACACGAATGTCAGCCCTTTAATTTACTCTTCAATTTGCCAATGAATTTGTTTAAATATGCAGTTGATAATAGTTATATCAATAACTGGTTAAAAGATACTGTTATCTACAAACATCATAAAGAATGGGAAACAATATATACAAAGGGGTAAGAACAAAGTAAGAATACAATTTAATTGGAATATTAATGTAATTCCCTTTTTGTAGCTCCCGCCAGACAAACATTATGATAGATCGAACATTGGGCGTTCTTCTTATGATTGTGTTCTTTACGCTTATTAAACAGCCAGGGGATTTTTTAATTCAGACCTCCCACGTACGTCTATAAAAATATGATTGTTAACAGTTTTGAAACGTGTTTTTATTTTTAAGATTGTTATTAACCAATTGTACAGTCTACTAAACGTCTTGGAAGGGAGTCCTGTCGGGTTAAAGTTAAACATTCATTTGAATAATTTTTTCCTCTTTTGTATAAAATATCACATCGAACTATGGTCGACTTTCTTGGGTATGCAATCCGTAGACGAGTTTACAGAGAAGTGCTTTTAATTAATTTTCTAATTTTTAGATCTAATCGAACCAATTGTACGACAAATATTTTTTGCCATTGGAATGTTCGGGTGTTTGGGATTTACATACCAACTGGCGTTACTTGCGGATCTCATTTCAATTGTTGGCTTACATGCACATTGTTTTTATGTTTATACCAAAGTGTAAGTTGCCAAATCTCTTCTTAATAAATACACACATTTAAATGTTATTTTTTTTTAGATTAAAAAAGGTGGAGCTTAAAGGTCTGTCAGTGTTATGGCAGGTGGTTAGGGGGAAACGTTATAATATTTTGAAAAGTAAGTAAGAATAGTAAGTAAATTCTGTATTATGACTGTTTTATATTTAACGCTGATTTATATATAATTTTAGACCGAATTGAAGCTCATAACTACATTAATCGTCAGCTGTATCTTGCGACCATATTTTTCTCCTCTATATTGTTCCTGTTTCCCACAACTCTCGTCTACTATGTGGTGTTTGCATGTGTAAGTTGATTTTTATGCGTTTTTTTTCGTTTTGTATTATGATAAATTCATTTTGAATCCAGTTAAAAGCACTTACTACTGCCATTTTGGAAATAATGCAATTTTTTCGACGCAAGCTTTTGAATTTTCCGATTAAGACATTTGTAAAACATTTAAAAATAGGATTCAATGAAATTGGTAAGTATTCAAAATAAGATTTTTTGTTAAATATTTTTTAATATAATACTATCCTGTGTAGATTCTCTGCGAGTACAAGATATGTGGCTACAAGACCCGATGTTATTCAATCACCGAAATTCTGAAATATTCATAAATGTATTTAAACTCTGAGCTTAAACCAAAAATATTTTGTACTACTACAATAAGTTGTATAAATATAAATATAAGTATTAATACTAATTTTATGATGATAAATATTTGGTTATTGCCATCTCATCATTAAGAACGTTCATTTCACATACTCCTATCATTGCCCGAAACAAATGGTATTTCAATAACGACAAAAGCAACATGTGAGCTGGTCTGTTATAAAATGACTGATTTTTCATTTTAATATTTTGCTTGTTACTTGGATGCTTTTCTTTTAATTAGTGGTAACGATCTCCACCGATAACTTTAAAGAATTGTGGAAGTCGCATAGTACTTCAAAAAATTGTTGGAACACAATCGAAGATTTGTTATTGTAACGTAAAAAAAAAGTTTTAACTGCATTCCTAAGATTTTTATGTGATGAGACTTGATGTTTGGCGAAAAATAATAGATAGAAAATAGAAGCATATATAATTAAATAAAATAAGTGCACTGAACAGCACTGGAACTTATCGATATCATATAAAAAAATTCACCATCCCTGGTAATTGAAAACTGTTTCATTTCCACAATTTTTGACGCTATTACGCTTTAGGTTCTGACGAGAACTAGAGGGTTCTGCAATTAAAGTGTTTATTGATAAATTGTGACAATTTTAACATGGAAAATCCGATTAAAATGGAAAATTCGACACCTTTACCCCAACGCCAAGCAAGAGCTAATAATCAACCGAACAAAAATATTGGCAAGCATGGCCCACCGAAGCAAAACGATGGTCAAGACAATGGTCCGGCCGAAAAAAGACAACGTTTTGGTCCTAACAACAATCAGAACGGTGGTGGAGCTGGCGGCGGTGTTGGTGGTGGAGTTGGCGGTGGTCAGAATCAAAATAAGAACTTTGGCAATAAGGGTGGATTTGGCAATAGTGGAGGAGGCGGTGGCGTTAATATGGGCGGCGGTGGTGGAGGAGGTGGAAATCGCAATCGCAACCGTGGCGGCAATCAAAATAGGTCGAATTTTCAGAACCAGAATAATGTAAGTACATGCACCTTAAACATTCAAGTGTTATAAAAGTTTAAAGAACAAATTTTTGATGCGATTTTCTGACTCCATTTTATTTATCCGTGATAATACATTTTTGTATGCATCAAATTTTTTTTATTTTGACATAAAAGGCTCTGTGTTTGTATGCCTGTGGTGATTTTATGTTTGTGTGTACACTTCAATCGACTTTAATTATAATGGCGGCCAAATTATGTGGCAATGTTTGTTGTACGAAAATTTTAATTTAAGCATAACGAAAGAGTTTGAATTTTCCATTGGTACTTTTGCATATTTCTAAACAGTTAAACAACAAATATTTTTGAACATGGGTATTTGAGAGAATGTGTTCAGAAGCAGTTTTATCTCTCCTTCCATTAGTTTCTTTTATGCAAAATGCTATTGAAAATATAAAGTATTAATGTGCTTAATATGTATGTATTATATATTACTGTTGAAATGAAATTAATGCATTCAAAATATAAACATTTTCGTGTATTATATTTTCTGTACATTAAAGCACCAATATGTCAAGAATTTTTTAGAACCGACGCATACATATGTATGTACGCACTGCTCAATGAATGCTCTTAGTATATTATTTATCTCTTTTGCACCAATGGCATTGAGCTTAAGCAGTTGTGTTTCTGTGCTGTGTATGTGTTCTTGTATTTCTGTTTTGCAAAGGATAAAAAGGGATGGGAATCATGAAGATGAACATTTACTTGCATTGTTTGTATTTATTGCATATGTGTATGCGTATGTGTCGTCGACCTTTTTGTTGACATGTTTAAAATGTGCTCTTTTAAATCCTAGTTATTTTAGCCTTCTAATCGTTTGTATGATGTAAAAGTGTCAGTTTAAATAAATTTGATAAGATCTTGGGTACATTTTTTTTTGTGCATTCAAGATTTTATCAATACTCTGACCGGAACTTAAACTGTATAGTTACCTTATTACTAAAATTTTGTGATTCCGCATGGAATAAACGCATAAATTGATGTATTTTAAAAAATGGAACGAAGAATCGTATAGATTGATTTAGGTTTAAAACAAATGTCTCCATATGTAGAGGAAATAATTGCAATCAAACATGCATACATACATATTTATGTTGAGAGAAGGGTTCTGCGTATTTTTGGATCATCTTTGGGATGTCTGTTGCACATTTAATTGTGGGCACAGTCGTATTTATGATGGCTAGAAACGCTGTTTGTTTTTTAAATGAGTAAATTATAATTTAAAGTAGCGTAAATCACACTTATAATTTATTAAATATAATCATAATCATGTCAACATATATGTATATAGCAAAAGTCCAACGCAGACGTTATAAAAGTGGAAGGAGGAAATCCCATTGACAAAAATACTGATGCTAACAACCATCCAAATCAATCAAACATAAACTCATCTGTCCAAGCGCAAGTTCAGGCTCACAATCAAAGTCAAAATCAAACATTCAGGGGTCGTGGTAGCGGCGGCGGCGGTGGTGCAGGAGGAGCAGGCCGGGATGGCGGTGGTAACACTGTCGGAGGAGGAGGTGGTATTGGCGGCGGAGGTGGAGGCGGAGGACAACAACGCGATAGAAATCGTGGATCACGAGGTGGTGGTGGTGGTGGAGGAGGTGGAGGCGGCGGCGGTGGCGGTGGTGGAGGTCAAAATTCAGGCGGTGGTAACAATACCATGCGTGGAGATGATTTCTTTATTGCCCAACGGCTTCGCAGCATTGGTGGCTCCACACAAGAGCTACCGCCGATCGAAGTTGCGCAAGAGACAAAATTCTCTGGCCGCAATCGTCTCTATGTCGGTAACTTGACAAACGATGTAAATGACGAAGAGTTGCGTGAAATGTTCAAGCCTTTCGGTGAGATTGGCGAGATATTTTCCAATCTCGAAAAGAATTTTACATTTCTCAAAGTGGACTATCATGTAAATGCCGAGAAGGCAAAGCGAGCCTTGGATGGGTCCATGCGCAAGGGTCGCCAATTGCGTGTCCGCTTTGCCCCCAATGCCACCATACTACGTGTGAGCAATTTGACACCCTTCGTGTCCAATGAGCTGCTTTATAAGTCGTTTGAAATCTTTGGACCTATTGAGCGGGCAAGCATTACAGTTGATGATCGTGGAAAGCATATGGGCGAGGGAACCGTTGAGTTTGCCAAAAAGTCATCGGCCAGCGCTTGTCTCCGCTTGTGCAATGAAAAATGCTTCTTCTTGACAGCATCGCTGCGTCCATGCTTGGTAGAGCCAATGGAGATAAACGATGATAATGATGGACTCCCCGAAAAGGCGCTCAACAAAAAACTAAACGAGTTCTGTCAAGAGCGCAGCGTTGGACCACGATTTGCGGATCTCAGTTCGTTTGAACACGAGTACGGCTCCAGATGGAAGCAGTTGCATGATCTTTTCAAAAGTAAACAAGATGCTCTCAAGCGTGAGCTGAAAATGGAAGAAGAGAAACTGGAGGCTCAGATGGAATATGCTCGATATGAGCACGAGACTGAGCTTCTGCGTCAAGGTTAGTATCACAGGATAGCGAAATCAATACTAATATCGGACTAGTCGATGTTTTTAATACAAGACAGAATGAAAATACTCTCTATTTCACTTCCTATCAAAGATGCACAGTTTCCAGTCATATTCGCTACTCTATACTTCTTTCGTTCTGGACAATAACACATTCTTCTCTGGTCCGAAAATATATTTCGGTATTCGCTCCTAATGTCTCTTTTGTGTATGGGGTTAAGAATTTTTTATAGTTATATGAAGAACGATGTAAATGATTAATTTGATTAATTTATGAAATTAACTCATTACATATTATGTTCCCAGACTTTAATCAGACTTAATCAGAGATCAGTGCCTAAATAAAGCGGTTGCTCTTATTAAGTTTAAATTGTGATAAGTATATATCTAAGTTTCTTTAAGGGGCTTTCCATAGGGGCATTTAGTTTCGGATTCATCAAGTAAATGACTTAAAAAGTATTCCAAATATTTAAATATTAAATAGCTTGGAACTCTTTTATGTAGATGATATTAATAATATTCAACCTAAGGGATCTTCCTTTTAAGGAACTCATGATTGCAGGTATAAAAGTGCGTGGGTGTTGGGTGGTGGGTCAATAACATCATCTTTCTTATAACTGTACAAATTTTTCTATATTAACAACCTTGGGCTGGGTCTTATTATTTGCGATTGGTACTGGTTACTGGAACCTTTGGGTATTTTCAGTCTTCTTATATCATTTTATTGCCCTCAAGAAACATGGCAACTTAAATTAAACAAACAAAAAACATAATTCTTTTAGAATTAAGAAAACGTGAATCTGATAATGAGCGTAAGAAAATGGAATGGGAAATGCGCGAGAAACAGGCTGAGGAGATGCGTAAGCGCGAGGAGGATACAATGCGTCGTCACCAAAGTGAAATGCAGAACCGCATGGTGCGTCAGGAGGAGGACATGCGACGTCGCCAGCAGGAGAACACATTATTTATGCAAGTCCGGAAGATGAACATGTTTCTTGATCAGCAGGAAGGATTTGGCGGTAATGGTGGTGGCGGTGGCGGCAACGGAGGTGGTGGCGGCGGTAATGCCGGTGGCAATGCTAACTTTGACCATTTTGGAGGCAATAGTAGTTCACCATTTGAAGTATTTAGAGGTAAAAATTAAAAAAAAACATAAACAATTACCAAACCTTAAGAGATGAACTCGGGGTATTACTTAGTTCCCGGCTGTTATTTTGCTTACCTCGGTCTTCCCGAGTATCAACGATTAGTTTGCCATCGAAAACTATGATTATCACGTGACCATCTCTATATGATATGTTTGAGCCTCCGCTATCAGCCAGCAGTTTTTAAACTTTAAATTTTCCATTAGGTAATAACAACAACGCGTCAATGGGAGGCGGCGGCAACAACAGTGAAGCCGGTGGAAACAACAACCAGCAGCAGGTATGTACACGTAAACGACATCGGTATCTTCGGGAATCAAAGCACACTTTCCTTATTGTCTGGATATACGTGTGTTGTCAACCACCGTATCTTAACCATAACCTCTCCTTCTGCCTCTCATATATACATGGCTAGATCATATCAAAAGCTCCACTCATTAAAGTAGCTAAGAGGCGCGGCGAGCACAAGATAGTGGGATTCATAAATGGGATATATATTTGTAATGCTCCTCCACATTTTCTACTTGGTTTATAGCCATTAAATGCACATATACATATCGTATACACATGTGTATGTGTATACCAGGAATAGGATTATTGAAGGAACCTTGTCAATCTATGCTTACGCCTTTTCAATCGTTTAGTTATCGAATTCAACTCGAGCTCTGAGCTCTAAGAGCTGAGGCTTTTAAAATTTTTTTTAAAAAGAAAACTCTTATTTCGGATTTCAAAATTATAGATTTTGATGAAAATGTTCATTTATATTTTTATTTGAGTAGTTAGGGAAACAAATATCCGAGCTATGCGAATGCGAGTGACTCATCCAAAGCCTTCAAAGAGGTGCGGACTTTTAGAGTCAAAGTTCTTAAAGTTTAATATTTTTTTTTTCTTTCTCACTCTATATACGACTTCTCGTAACTAAATTATAATTATTTTTGGAAGCTCTCAATGTATACACATATTTAATGTATAAAATATATAGTATAATATCGGAAGGTCTTTGGGAATAAGGACGGACTCCATAGGCTTGTTCATATTCCCATATTTGAACCTGTGATAATGTTTCGACTATCTGATGAGTCCTGAGTTCATATAACATACGGATTTTAAATATGCTGGGTGGTTTATTGACTTTAAACTCTAAAATTTGGGATATTTAAAAAGCAGTTTATTTTTTTATTTTTTATTTTTTTTTTTTTGGAGTTCTTTCAACATTTGCATTACTTTATTTTCTGTTCTTTTTCGTAATTGGGTGCTACTTAGTATTTAAAATAAAATATAACAAAAATCAACAAACAAAACCAAAACCCTAACAAAATCAATTGAACAATTGTACTTTCCTTGCTCGAATAGGAATCCTTCGCTGGTTTTGATTTTGGGGTTAACAATATGAACCAAGGCGGCAATCAACGTGGAAATAATGGCGGCAATAATGTTCCATGGGGAAGACGTCGTTTTTAGACACCAAAATGAATGAAATACAAAGAAAAAAATTTATGAAGGACCAGAGTTTGGAGATATGCATAGAACACTTGACTTTTTTCTCTTTAAATGATTGAAAATTACAAGGAAGAATTTTCAAATAACACGAATAGTACATCTAAACACACATGTATATATATATATATATATATATAAATATATATATGTATATATATGCACATATATATTATATGAATATTTATTTATATAAATGTATATTTGCTTTTACACCCAAACGTCTACTTGTCATGTAGAAAATATCATTGCGAAATTCATTTAATAATGAATTCTATGTTCTACACAGCCTCGAATGGAGAATGAAATGAGAAGAAATTAAAATGTGCAACTAATAATAATACAACTTCCTAAAATTACATGCATGTATACATATATATGTATATATATATATATATATATTTATATATATATTTATATGATTCAAGTATATGTATATATATGTGTATGAAAATATATCAATATAAGATTAAATATCACGTTATAAAAAACCAGAAAATTAAATCCGATTATTTTACAAAATTCTAATTATGTATATGTAAGACTTTTACACTATTTCTTTGAGTTAAATTTTGTGTTTTTTACTTCTACTTCTTATACACAACAAATAACTCATCATGTCTGACGCGTAAAATTTAAAATTATTCAAATATACGAAGTTATATATATCTATGATTATATATATATACACATATTTAAAATAGATTAAATTCACTCTTATCTTCATTACTGTGACGTGTAAATGTTAACTATGGTGAGTATGCGTCCATCTCTTGTATGGGCATTGCTAAGGGGGCGGTGAATTTGTCATAAGGGTGAATTTATGCTAAATATTTGAAGGGTTCTTGAAATGGATAAATTTTAACCTCTCCATACAGTTAGAACGTATGTTGTTATTGTACTTATTTTATATTAGCAATTGTACTAATTGAAAACTCTTAATTTTTATTTAATTAATTCATTCTGATGACTATGTACACTTTAAATTTAAGGGTCGTCGACTATTGTTTGAGTATTTGTAAAAGCATAAACTTTATTTATAATAATTCATTTTTGAAAATTAAATTTCATTCATAAAACCAAAATTTTCTATTTGCTTCGAGCTTAGAAAAATGTGAATTTGATTGGCTAAAAACGAATTCGTATTCAAAAGAAGAAATGAGGACTTAAGTCTGGCAATAATCCAGGAATATATATTTATATACATATATCAAGTTTTTATATTCTCTTCATTAAATAACTCAATCAAAAAATGTTTTTTAATGATTTTACATAGTTTCAAAGTAAATCGACAAAGAAAGGGAGAAATTTTGGCTTAGTAAAATAAATACATATTATTGTATGAAAAAATTTGGGCAATGTAAATAATTTGTTAAAAAGAAAATTGTTATAATTGAGGGGGGAAATTAACCATTATAAATTTTTTATAAATAATTATCCCGCATTATGCAAAGAAGCGCATTTGGATAATAAAAACGCACATGAAATATATGGGCGCACTTGCATTCTGAGTACTTATTTGAAACGAAGTGTCGCACTTCATCGATACTACAACAAAAAGCAACGATGGCCTAAACATTGTAAACATTGGGGGATATTCCATGTATCAAGTAATCAAACTGGAGAATCAAACTATATTCTTAGCAAAAGGTATGTACGGTTTGCAATGGTGAGCACCGTGTGTATAGCTAACGGTTTTTAATTCTAAATGAGATGTCTAATTTTTCTACTCCTCATACTCTTGCAGCCAACTAAAACATCTGCTCTAAATATTATAAATCAATATTTGTCTGATCTTTGAATTATTTAACTGTTTATTTTTATTTTATTAAAAGAAAGCTTTTTTTTTATTTTTTATTTGAAACGAAATAATTATGCATATATATTTATGTATATATATTATATAAAATTATATATTTATATATAAATATAAATAAAATATAATAATATAAATATATATATATATACATATTTCATATATAGCTGCAAGAGTATTGAATATTCGGCTTGCCGAATATATATATTGTTTCTTCTTCAAAATATACTTAGATTTTTTTTTCCAGATTTATTTTGTGAACTCTCACGCACAACGTTTACAGCGGATACGCAATCATAACAATAATACAATAACATATATATAATATATCTATACTTATATATATATTCATATGTTTATACGTTTATAATACAAGCTGCAGTATTTCACCTCAAGTAATTGTCATTGCAAGCACGCAGAACGTGAATTTGCAAAAGGAATCGCTATTCAAATGCCGCACCGAAAGTTCTCTTAATCAGAAAATATCTGTAGATCGTCTCTCGGACATATTTCTGGAAGGGTAGTGAACAATTTTATAATCACGATTTATTTTATTAACTCTTCAATTTGCACTTCTTCTGTTTGGGTATTATATACAATCAATATGTATATGAATATTTCTATATACATATATGGAAAAGTATTTAGACCTTAACTTTGAATATCATTTCTGAATGTGAATACACTCACGTATTCAATATTATTTTTGCATTTCCCTTCCTTGATATGCAATGCATCGAATGCGTAAATAATTTTTGGGGCTATTTAAAAAAATACCCTGTAGCTGAAATTTAAATATGTTTTCATAACTGTGAATGTTTTTAAATACACTTAAATATTATTTGAATTAAAATGTGAATCGAACCGGTGAAACCTTGATTTATTGGATGGATTCCCGTTCCTTCCTCCTTTTTGTGTACTAATCTTCCTTTCCAATACTCAAATTAATTTATTCATTTAAATCAGTAGCCAGTGATTATGGCTACGACTCTGTACAGGATGTATCACCTAGTCGAGCAATCCCTCGATTGGAGCGTTTCAGTTTGTTTTAGCCCACCATCAATTGATCCCTTAAAAAAGGCTTAAAAAAGCTACCATCGAATCGAATAGAGGGAGAATCTATCCATTGAATCGTTTGTTTATTAAAAATTAAAAATAATTGTAATTGTCCACGTTCTGGAAATGTCGAAGTGCTCTCGTATGCGTTTATATTGTACATGGTTCAATTCGATTTGGAAATCGGCAGTATTAAGCCAAGCCTCTCCAAGATGATGAATGATCCATAACCCACCATTAATTTTACGGCTTGCCAAATGTCGCTTTTTATATTTTTGTATAGAGTTCTCTGTATGAAGCTCAAATATAATGACTGCTCATCAAGAAAACGTTTTCGACTTATTTTAGTCTTTATTTATTTATTTATTTTTTTTTTTATTATAGTCTCTATGATCAAAGTACACATCGGTGTGGAAATGAGTGACAATGTGTTTTGTAGTGCAGTGAAAGAGTCTACAAGATCCATTCTGTAGAGGATTCGGATTTGGTATGATTGACTTATGATGACTCTATGAATTATTCCTCCACTTAAATTAAGCAAATAACCGTTTATGGCAATTTCTCAAGAAAGTCTTTTATTGGTTAAGATGCGCCCACAATGAACACCTCATAACTTTGGAAAAAGAAGCAGAATATATATAGCAAATATTTCGATATAAAAGACCTCATTTTAAATGTATAAAACTGTATTTGTACACATCCAACGTTGAGCCAAGAAAACAAAAATAGAGTTAATCTAATTAACATTATTTTATAAACTCGCCCGGAAGCTTAAATCTTGCCTAGGACTGGGCTAACTTGTGAATTTGTGTCTGCATCTCTTTACTCGTGAATTAAATTCCACTTCGGTTTTCGCAAGAGTTTGGCTAATGTCTAGTAAATATTCTCATAACTAAAAGGTCGGCCTTTGCAGGTTCTCAAAATTGGTTAATTTTGATTTCGACAAAATAAATATAAAAAAAATTAATTAAAAAAAAAAAGAACGATGATTTCTCTTTTCTATTTCTTTTGAAAGACTATTAAATAAAATTTATGTTTACAGGAGCTGCTGTTTTCCGACGTTAAATCATCCGGATTGGCGGCAAGAAAATCCTCCATTTATTTCGCTGTGGATCATCCTTTTATTGATAAGACATTCTGTGATAACGATAAACGTTGCTTTGAAATTAATTGTTATTTTTTGCTTTTTGCTTACGAAGCAAAGGAAGTACAAATGTTATATTATTATTTTAAAAGTGAAATTAAAAGACTGATATTTGAAACGAATAGAAACTCATTTTCATTTATTTGGGAAAATTTGAAGCTAGTTATTTACAGGAACCTGAAACAGCAGATGATAACTCAATCCAAAGCGGGATATATAAGACGACGGAAGCTTATGGATGAAACTGGCCCACAAACCCCATAAACAAAAAGAAACAAAAAACTGTGCTTCCAACGCTACCGGCGCCGCAAGTGGATGCTGCCCACAAAAGGAAACCCAAACTCGACGCACGCAGATGTGACGCAATTGAATCACGGTGTGTCTGCCTGTATCGCTCTTTCACACAGATTTAACACAATCACATGTGTGTAACCATACACACATACACACATGCACAATAATTTGCAACTGCGATAGTGTGTTGATATATTGTAAGCCGCACTACCGCTTTAATTGTTAGGTATTGGTTTCATCGCTCAATCGTTAACTCTCCTCAGAGAGAGAGAGAGAACTTGAATGCGAATTCACACGTAAGTGAGAGAGTAAAAGCAAGTCTCTCTTGCAGAGTGTATACATCCATGTATGTATAAATATTTGCGAGTGTGCGCATTTTGGCCGTGACTGATATTAACGGTGGCAAGTAAAAATTAAATAACATTATAAGATGAAATGTACATATATATTTGTTATGTAAACAATTATACAATTAAAGTCAGGTAAATTGTAAAAGCATCTTATCAGTAACACTCGAAATTGCTGATATCAAAATATTCGATAAAATCATGTACGCAGCATATAACTCAAGTCAGCTGACCACAGGATGTTTCAAAGGACAAGCTTTGAATTGTGAGCGACACCCTGTGTACACAAACTGCCACCTTCATTATGCATTTGTATAAGTGTATGCATATATATGCAATCAAATATCGTATGTTTTCATCCGTAAATAAATATGTAAGTCTTTTCTAATTAGTAGAAATATTTATTTATGTGCATTTGGCAAATAAAAAACACATTTCGCTAACGCAAATCTTGTTTGGCCAATTAATATAAACCTTGCTTCGCGGACGCTACCTCATCTTTGAATGTCAGCTCTGAGAGCGTTGTACACATATACACAATACTACCACATATACTAGGCTGCATGCGTGTGCATGTGTGTTTTTGTCACATCTTTATTCATATGGGTATAGGTAAATTGGCTTTAAGCTGCATACGAAACATGTCTTAAGTGCCTAGGTATATGCATACATATATGAATGTGCACACATATACAAAAATGTGTTGGTTATTATGTACATACATACGTAATACTAATTAGTTTTTGGTTTTGTTACACCACGGTTGCGTGTTATGTTTTGCATTTCATTTTGTTTTAAAAGCTTAAAAGCTGTGCTTTCATGAGTGTGTTAATGCATATACACAAACGTTGGCACTACTACAGTCACACGTTTACCGAGCAAGAGACAGTCAGCTTTGTACGAATGTTTGAATGTACGTTTGTACGTTTGAACATGTACCAATGATTGTATGTATGTATTAACTTCAAAATAAAGTTCAGTTTAAGCTGGAGCGCAGTCGAGGTTGCGTCGTTTGTTCGTTCGGTCGGTCCGCTCCGTTCCGTTCCGTTCGGTTAGTTCCTCATGGTAAGCACGTTCTCCTTCAGTGGTGTTGATAAACTACTTTTAGTTCAATCACAAAAAAGTGACTGCAACATAACTTCACGGTACACGGTATCTGTATTGGTGTATGTGTGAACTGCATTTTAAATACAATAATTTGCCTATGCTTGTGCTTATGCATATGTATGCGGATGTCAGTGCATTAGCTATGTAGACATAATAGTGCATTTTGCATACATATGCATCCTATGTAAATATAAAATCCTACAAAAATCGAATGCCATGTACATATTCTTCTTGATGCGTGCATGTATTTGTGAACTCCCCGTGCCTTAACTCACCCACACAGGCAAACGTATCTATAACGCTTATGCTATTTCTTGATTTTTTTTTGTTTATGTACGGTTAGTATGAAATTTATTACTGTATTGCTGAAAACTTAATATGCTGTGATTAAGTGCTGAATTTAAATGTACGTGTGTGAATTTTAAATAAAATTATATGTATTATGTGAACTATAAGCGCATACAAACATCCATGTACAGAGAGCAACGGTGCATTTTCATACGAACTAATGTACATACACTTTAATAATTTATAGTTTTTTTTTAATGGTTTGTTGTTGTTATTGTATAAACGAATGGCACAGTGAAATAGAAACCGGAATCGGAATTAATATGTAATACTGTTAATACGCATAATTAGATGATTATATGTATGTACATACATACATACATTTATATAAATACGTGCGTATGTATGTATAAGAAAACACTTATTGTCAATATATATATGTACATATATATACGAACTATACGAACACACACACACACACACACACACACACGCACACACACTTATGTACATGCCCACTTGCAAGTGTTTTGCTTTATGGATTTATGTAGAAAGCATAATTGAAACACCCCAGGCTATTATCAATACAACAAATAGTATTGTTAATAAATTTGATACGTATAAAGCACGTACGCACACTCTTGGACGTGCAGAATCATGTGTTCATGCATATGTGAAAACTGATAAATGTATATACATTCACATAACTTATAAATATATATATACATATATATGTATTATGTATATGTAAATCTGTTGATATGTTTGTACATAGCATCATCATCCAAAATACACCATAATAACCGTAAACATGCGGGAATTCCCTTTTCATATAAACCTTTTTCCATGAAAATCCGCAAGTTTTAATCACACGTCCAAACTCAGAAACAAATTTGAGTTCGATCAAATGATAATTGTTTTTATTGCGGGACTTTTTCTATATGCAAAATTAACTGTGCAAAAGATTTAATTAAAAAAATAAAAGTTAAATACAACTTTGTCCGTCCCCAGTATAATTTTTACTTTTGCCTTCTCCTTTGTTTATATAACCTTATCATTTGGGAAGTACCTATATACGCGCACAATACATATGCACTTATGAATACCTGCCTGTGTGTGTGTGAGGATCTCTGAACAAATAGGCTTGTCATTACGAAAATCACTTGGCGGTATTGAAAGTGGTTTTTATTCTGTTTAAAGGTTTACGAAATGTGTTCTCTCCTACAATATTATAATAGACTGTAATGATGGTATTTTTTGAGGGCATGTATACGGGGTCAATTATATTTACAAACAAACACACATGCATGCATACATACATACATGCATACATACGTACATACATACATACATACATATGTGATATGTGATGTTTGCCGCCAGTGAACAGATTGACATATAAAGAATGGACTTAATTTGTTAATCTTTTCATCTTCGCTTGACGTCAACGTTTACGGACTCAACACAAAGAGGAATTGAAAGTTCGATGCTCTCATGAGAGCAAACATGTGAGAACAATAGATAATGTATCCATTGGGAGAACTTCTTTTGTTTAATCAAAGGCATGAGTCAGGCGGTTGGTAGTTAAAAGTTGATCGATTAAACATTTCAATGATATAAAAAGAGTGCTTTAAGTGATTTCACGTTATATAAAGTTAATGGATTTTAAAAGTTAAACAATCGGATTTTGACGACTTGTTTTCATTTATTTATTTATATAAACAGATAAGCCAAATTTCGCAATATTACCTATGAAGAGATTCGAAATCTGGAGGACGCATACAAAATCATACCAATAGAACGTCAACACTACTACTACATTGAGATTATTCAAAAATTCAATAATAGATATATGAACAGAGTTAAATATGCTTGATACAGGCACCGATAATAAACCCGTCGTAATACCATATATTTTGGAGCGTACGTGCACTGACTGCATCAGCGACTGCAACAAACTGCGACCAGGAACTTCATTATCATCTTCATTACATAGTTCATTGTCAACGTCAACATCAACGTCAACGTCGTCGTCATTATCATCAAGATCATCATCATTATCATCATTACCTTTATCCTGCTGTGCATCGTCGTCAACAGTAGCTAATCCCGGCAAGCGGACGGCCAGCAGATGCCATCCATACGCTAAACTCAATAGAAGAATCTATTTATGCAAATGTAATCGAATGGCAAGGAGCTGTATATATTTTTTATTAGTTTTAGCAATCCTAAGTCTAAGAAACACTAGTGCTGCTTTTCAAAATAATAACAATAATAATAATAATAATAATTATAATAATAATGTATTAAATAATAATAACAATGTTGAAAACAAAACTCAACATCGCGCTGGAACATTTCGCACTGACGAGACAGTCAGCGAATTCTCTAAAACAAATATCTCGCAATACCAGAAATACGGTAAAATAGAAGAAGAAGAAGAAGAAGCAAGTAAACAAATTACTGTAAATCAAAAAAGCAAATACCCATCATCACTGATCATCGCAGAGACTGACTCTGAGGCTAGTAATACTCAAAAAAAGAACAAGAAGAGCAAAAAGAGTAAGAGGAAGCAGCAGCAGACCAATAACAACAACAATAATCACAATGCTGAACAGACTGAAAGGCATCACATAGATAACATCGATATATTTGGTGCGTACAACATACCGGATGATCCCATCTATACCAATGAATTTGCGGTGCATATACCCGCTGGAAGCAGTATCGCCGATTCAATAGCCGACAAACATGGATTCATCAACAAGGGACAGGTAATGTTACGAAACTTCTTTATCTTCTAACAATTGTATAGGCTAAGATTATGTTAGTAACTGGACTAGAAAATACCCTGTAATACTACTTTTATTTTGAACTCGTAACGACATGTCCAAAGCTGTGCGATTACGACAGCTTCTTGAAAGCAGCGTTTGTAACGGCATTTAGTTGAAAGCAGTGTGTCTGATGCACTGCGATATTTTGTTTTAGGGAATCCAATGCGTCGAGAGTTGAGCTTTCAAAGTTTATTTAATCAAGCAGTTCGTTTCATGTGATTTGCTTTATCTACTTTGCTTAAAGCAGTGCATGTGGTTTAGTAACTGTAATGAAGCGTGTGAAATGTAGTGAGTGTATGCAATAAAACTAGATCAGAACTTTTAAAATTGTCGGTAGTGACGTGACTTGATCAACGCAACAAAAACAAAAACGTGTATGGAAGAAGCTAGTAGAGTGACTTGTCTTTTCGCACATTCCCTTCACCGCTTATTTTCTAGGGTATTAGTTGTACAATCAAAGTGATTTTTCCGCTGAATCATTGTTTTCCTCGTGTAAAACATGGAGAACCTACAAATCGTTACCCTGAATAAATATACCTTGCTAGGTGTACAGATTAGACAACTTTTACACCCCCTTCTCCCAACTAAGTATTAAGTAAGGTATTCCCATCCTTGTCTTTCATTTGAGATGCTTAACCATTGCATTTGATTCACGGGTAGAGGGTATACAAATTTTCGTGATGACCTATACCCTTCAATATATGTATATACCCTTCCCACCATTGTGTTCCATGACTCTCGGTGTACACTCACTCTCGGTATACAGATGTAATTAGTGTGTACGTGTTGTCTAGTGTAAAAGCGTTTGCACTTATAATTGTTTAAACTGTGCGGTATCTACATCTTTCGCAGATCGGTGCCCTTGACGACTACTATCTGTTCCAGCATCACCGCGTGTCCAAGCGTTCGCTTCGTTCGAGTCGCAAGCATCACAGTGCCTTAAAATCGGAGTTCGAGGTGAGTTTTTAAATTTATAATTGACCTTCGTAAATGTTGGTTAATGGATAGTAATTGTCATTGTTTCAGGTTAAATGGCTGCAGCAGCAACATGAGAAGGTCCGACGTAAACGGGATGGACCATACCAAGAAATACCAAACTACAGTCCGTACAATATTTTGCGCCAGCCTAATGACTACGTTATCGATCCGAACACGAATTCGCATTTTTCATATTCCCCAGAATCCGCACTGTCTTCTTCGTTGATGGGTGGCCATTCACCGCGACTCGAGTACCGGGACGTCACTTCACACCTGTTATTCTCCGATCCGTTGTTTAGGGAACAGTGGTATTTGGTGAGTAAAGTATGTAATCATGCCATCTATCATCTTCTTCCTCCATACATCCGATCATATCCCATCTAAGTGCCCAAATCTGATTGCTGTCAAAGGCCAAAATGAGATCATGGGATTGGCGCGTAGATGTCGATGTGATCGCTTGTATATCACCTACACATTTACACATGCACATATTCATACATCTTTTCCAAGGTGCGATCAATGAGAAGGTGGACTCATGTTGATCCAGCTTTTGGAAATTTTCATAGTTATTTGCGTCCAAAAGCCTTCGGATTCAATTCATTCGAATTTTAATGAAGTGTTTTTTATTTTATATGAAAGAATGGAGGAGCCAAGGATGGTCTGGACATGAATGTTGGTCCCGCATGGCAAAAGGGTTATACTGGCAAGGGCGTCGTTGTGTCCATTCTAGATGATGGCATTCAAACAAATCACCCTGATCTGGCACAAAACTACGTGAGTTTATGAATTCCCAAGTCCAAGGAATGAAATTAAAACGGTTTTAAAACTTTTTCAGGATCCCGCTGCTTCGTTCGATATTAATGGTAACGATTCGGATCCAACACCGCAGGATAACGGTGACAATAAGCACGGCACCAGATGCGCCGGAGAAGTGGCTGCCGTTGCCTTCAATAACTACTGTGGTGTGGGTGTGGCATATAATGCCAGCATTGGGGGTAAGAATCATCGTCAACCTTAGGAAGGAATAAATCTCAATTGCTACATTGCTTCCTTCTGTTCCAGGGGTGCGCATGCTGGACGGTAAAGTAAATGATGTTGTGGAGGCACAGGCATTAAGCTTGAATCCAGCACATATTGATATATACAGTGCCTCATGGGGTCCAGAGGATGACGGATCGACGGTCGATGGTCCCGGGCCATTGGCACGTCGGGCCTTTATCTATGGTGTGACCAGTGGTCGGAAGGGAAAGGGTTCAATATTTGTGTGGGCATCCGGAAATGGTGGTCGCTATACCGATTCATGCAACTGTGACGGCTACACCAACTCCATCTTCACACTCTCCATTTCAAGTGCTACACAAGCTGGGTAAGAGGATGTGTCTCTTTAATGGGAATACATTTTTATTACCTGACTTTGATTGCAGTTACAAGCCGTGGTACCTGGAGGAATGCTCGTCAACGCTGGCCACAACGTACAGCTCGGGCACTCCGGGACATGACAAGAGCGTGGCCACCGTAGACATGGATGGACGTCTGCGATCCGATCATATTTGCACTGTGGAACACACTGGCACATCGGCATCGGCACCCCTGGCGGCGGGCATTTGTGCACTGGCACTGGAGGCCAATCCAGAGTTGACATGGCGTGATATGCAATACCTAGTGGTGTACACATCCCGATCGGCACCGCTGGAAAAGGAGAGCGGCTGGACTCTCAACGGTGTTAAGCGGGAGTATAGTCATAAATTCGGTTACGGTCTGATGGATGCAGGGGCCATGGTTGCCCTGGCAGAGCAATGGAACTCAGTGCCTCCGCAGCATATATGCAAATCGCGGGAGAACAACGAGGATCGCAAAATCGAAGGCGCCTATGGTTACACTTTAGCTACCCACATGGACGTCAATGGCTGTGCAAGCACCATTAACGAAGTTCGCTATTTGGAGCATGTCCAATGTCGTATAACGTTGCGCTTCTTCCCGCGCGGAAATCTACGCATTTTGCTTACTTCACCCATGGGCACGACAAGCACATTGCTTTCCGAGAGACCACGTGACATTGTCAAGTCCAATTTCGATGACTGGCCATTCCTAAGCGTACATTTCTGGGGTGAGAAGGCCGAGGGCCGTTGGACACTGCAGGTGATCAATAGCGGCCGCAGGCGCGTCAATCAGCCAGGAATCCTGTCGAAATGGCAATTGATCTTCTATGGCACCTCAAGCGAACCGATGCGTCTTAAATCCGAACTTCTCAACTCACCATTACGCAGTAGTTCCGTCTCCAGCAATCCGTTCATATTCTCATCCGCCTCCAATATTGGCCAGCCGGCAAATGAGGGCGGAAACTTCAATACAGACAATTTTGCCAGCTACCTTAATTACCAGAACCTGTTCAGCAGTGCGGGCTCCAGCCCAGAAGTTGCCACTGCTACCCTCGATGGCCACAACGTTTCTATAGCTGCAGCCGAGAATGCCAGTCCCGCGACCAAGGGCGATGGTAAAACTATCCTATACTCATGTGATGTCGAATGCGATTCACTTGGTTGCTACGGTCGTGGACCCACACAGTGTGTGGCATGTAGTCACTATCGGTTGGATAAGTAAGTCTTCTGGGCATTTATAGCATCCACTCCTTGATCATGAGTTCTAATCTTGGCCTGCATTTCCATCATTTACAGCACCTGTGTCAGTCGTTGTCCACCTCGTTCGTTCCCAAATCAAATAGGCGTATGCTGGCCTTGTCATGATTCCTGCGAAACATGCGCTGGCGCCGGACCAGATAGCTGTCTCACCTGTGCACCTGCTCACCTCCATGTCACTGATCTCGCCGTTTGTTTGCAAGTCTGCCCCGACGGATATTTTGAGGGTAAGTGTCCATTCGACTTAGATGGATTCTATATAATGAACGCTCCATTTCACTTTTAGATTCGAAGAACAAGACGTGCGTGCCCTGCGAGCCAAACTGTGCCTCATGTCAGGATCGCCCCGAGTATTGCACCAGCTGTGACCATCATCTTGTCATGCATGAAAACAAATGCTACTCAGCCTGTCCCTTGGATACATACGAAACCGAGGAGAACAAGTAAGACATAATTAAATTTTATATTCGCGGCGATTTTGACTGATTTCTTGATCTCCAGATGCGCCTACTGTCACTCCTCATGCGCCACATGCAATGGGACAACGGAAAAGGATTGCATCACTTGTCGGCCCAGTCGCTATGCTTTGGAGAACAAATGCCTGAACAGCTGTCCAGATGGCTTCTATGCGGACAAAAAGCGATTGGAGTGCCTGCCCTGCCTCGATGGATGCAAGACATGCATCACCAATGGCATCTGCACGGAGTGCCTGCCAAATTGGTCGCTCAACAAAAAGGATAAGTGCATTGCCGCCGGCAGTGAAAGCTGTTTTGAATGTAAGAAAAAAATCCTTCGATTGAATTTAAATTCCAAAGTGAAAGCTTTTTTATTTTTATTTCCATTTTCATTGAATTTTCAGCTGAGTTCTACAGTCAAGCGGAGGGCAAGTGTCTGGCGTGCCATGGCTCATGCGAGACCTGCAATGGGCCATTGGCCACCAACTGCATTTCGTGTCACCAGAATCGCTTGCTGGAGCAGAGTAGCTGTGTGAGTGGCTGCCAGGATGGTTTCTACATGGAAACGGGCGTCTGTACGCCGTGCCTGCACACCTGCACCCAATGCATATCCCGCACCAATTGCAGCAATTGCTCGAAAGGCCTCGAACTGCAGAATGGCGAGTGTCGGACAACTTGCGCCGATGGGTAACTGGAACACCCTTAAAAATGAAACTTGCATAAATTAATTTAATGATTTCTGCTCTTCCTTAGTTACTACAGCGATCGCGGCATCTGTGCCAAGTGCTACCTAAGCTGTCACACCTGCAGCGGGCCGCGTCGCAATCAGTGTGTGCAGTGCCCCGTTGGTTGGCAGCTTGCAGCAGGTGAATGCCATCCAGAGTGCCCTGAGGGCTTCTACCAATCGGAGTTCGGCTGTATGAAATGTCATCATTACTGCAAAACTTGCAATGGTTTGTACTTCATAACTTAATTAACCAAATTAAGAAATTTTTTTAAAACTGTTTCCTAAATTCTTTGATGTCCTTGCTGTTCAGGTGCTGGTCCTCTTGCATGTTCCTCGTGCCCCACACACTTCATGCTAGATGGTGGTCTGTGCATGGAATGCCTCAGCTCCCAGTACTATGACACGACCACACAGACCTGCAAAAGCTGTCACGATTCCTGCCGCTCGTGCTTTGGTCCTGGCCAATACTCGTGCAAGGCATGTGCTCCTCCACTACATTTGGACCAGCTAAACAGCCAGTGTGTGCCCTGCTGCCAGAGCCAGGGTGCTGCTGATAATGAGACAGAGTTGAGAAACTGTTGTCGCTGCGACAGGGACACTGGTAAATCCGCAGCCAAGGAGTGAATTTTTCATTAACTTTAATCATTTTCCTCTTGGACATTTCAGGTGAATGCAAAACAGTCTCAACGGCTGGCAAGCGACGCACTGCAGTGGGCACGGGAGGTATATTCAGAAAAGTGGATAGATCAGATATGAAAGCTGATGGTAACAGTGCCTTTATTTTACGCCTGGACTCACCGTTAACGGCAATCACAGCAATTGCGGTTGCCATCTGCTTACTGATCGTCACAATATTCTCAATTATTTTTGCCGTTCTTCAGGTAACTAACTCAAAAGTGTTCATATAAATTTGTATATATATATATATATATGTATGTGTGTGTGTGTGTGTATATATGTCTATTTATAGAGAAACAGTAACCATGTGTCGAGGAAATCGGTGCGGTATAGGAAAATTATAAGTAAGTCTAGTGGTCGCAAGGGCGATCCAAGCAGTGAAGCCAGATTTATATTTAATGTCGGCGAGGAAGGCGAAGACGATACGGCAGATGATAATACAGATGAGGATTTGGATGTTAACACAAGGGGCGTTAAGCGATTGGTCTACGAGCCCAACAATGGCCCAATGAATGGAAGCGAATTTTTTATGAAGAGTACAAATGATATTGATGCGATTGAGTTTCATTGCAATGGTGTGGATAATATGAATGCACAAAAGTTCGATAGCCACTCCAAAGCAAACACGAGCAGTCCCACGTATATGAATTCGGCAAACAGGAGCAGCAACAGAAGTCGTTATAGTAGCCACGGAAGCACTCGAACAAATGTTCATAGCTGATTCATTGATAATTTTATTGTGAATGCACCAATTGGAACAATAGCAACAAAAGCAACAACACCAACAGCAACACCAACACCAACACCAATACCTATACCTATACCTATACCTATACCTATACCTATACCTATACCAATACCAACAAATACTTTGATCCTGAATTTCTTGCTCTGGACTAGTAAATTTTAACCTAACTTGAGGAATATAGCAAATCGAAATATTTAACATCCGAAATGATAAAAATTTATATGTGATTGTGAATTGTTTTTATATATATATATATTTGTAAATTTAATGTTTGTATTAAATTTTTATGAAAAATGTTATGTCAAGTTGAAAATGAAATGCTTTATTATTTCTGGTACCCTACGTCATCCAGAGAGAGCGCTCCACTCTCAACCTTTTGCCTTGTAAATATTTAAGCGGACTCAACTGAAGATTTGTATTAAATTCGAAGGACGTTGTCCTTTCCCATTCCTAGTCACACTTTGGGTCAAATATTTCCCACTATATATGTATGGATGTTAGTAAATGTGCCCATTGATTAATTGAAATAATTATTAATTGTAAATTTGTTTTTATGATTATGAGATGTTTTTATTTTGTACTTAGACCGATATTGAAAGGAACATGAGATGATATACTGGGTATAAACGTATATATCTATATATGCATGATTTAATTGTATATATGTATGTATGTACAGTTATTATTAATGGGTAAGTATGCGTGGAGTAGTATATAATATATATATGTATATATTTATGTTTATATATAAAGCCTTTTAAATTTTAAGTTTGGCAACAACTTAATTTATATCAGTAGAAAATTTCTTTCATTTTATTTACATATAAAAAATATTGTATATATCTATAAAAAATATCGCAATATCGTACAAGTCCGCCCCGTCCCATTTTGTTTTTTAGTAATCCTTATATTATATATTTTTTAACATAAATATTTGTAATTTTGATATTTGAATTTTCAGCTAATTCAATTTCAGATTTATGTGTTATCTGCATTAATAAATTCGTTAGGCGATTAATTATAAAAATTATAATAGAGTTAATGCAGTATTTTGATTTTTTTGTTCAGTTGTTTGTTTAGGTTTTTTGAAAGATGGAAAATTTTCAAATTATTCGAAACGCGAGTATTTTTGTGCACACATAAGGAGACTTAAACGCAAACTACTTGTATTCGAAAATGATATGAGAGAATGTTTCAAGTTGTTTACACACACAATATATATTTGAGCAACATTTTAAATATTTCTGTTTTGTTTTTGAACTGTTTTAAATGCATACATTCATATTATAACCTACACTTGCCTATCTGTACGTGGTACGTGTACATTAGCCATCAATTATTACGCCTAAACTTAAGATTTTTCGATATCTATGCTATTGTACAATCGCAGCACATAAGAGAGTAGTAGAGACACTTGACCACCTTCTCATCTTTATCATCAGACGGTGTCATTGACTTAATATCTAAATGATCCTTAAATTTGGAACCATCCGGTTGATCAATATCGATGCCACTTTGAACAGCCTTTTCTGAGCTCCTAGATTTATTCTTGTTAATAAGCTCGTTGTTGATGCGCTTCTTGACAATCGGAACCACTCCATCCAAATCTCCATCCATTTTCACTTGATTTATTTCAAAGCTGGTCGCGCTTTCAATCGAATTTATATCATCCTAATTAAATAGAAAACATTATTAAGTCTCAACTGTTATACATATATATATATATATATATATATATAAAATATATATAAAATATATAAAAAATATATAATAAAATTTGTGTGCCTTTTGTGTCGTTTGTTGTTGAAGAGTAATGGGAGCTGACAAATTTTATATAATATAACAAAAAAAAAAAAAACCGGATTGTGGCATTCTTTTATCGAGAAAAACGCTTATTAATTCTATTAACCTGATTGTTGTTATGATTCTTGTATCTGGGTTTCTGAGGAGAAGTATTCTGTGAGCTGTTTGTTGTTGTATGGCCAGCACTTTTACGGTTGGCTAATGGCGATGAGTTAGTTGTTAATGATGATGATCCTGAAAAATCAGTTTCGTTGTGTGATGGCGTATTTAACAAGTCATCACGATTTAAAAAGTTGTGCTGTTCCTTTGTAAAGATTACATATATATATAAATACCATTTAAGTGTTCGATTTTTCGATTTTTTGACTCACATAGTCTAAAATTTCAACGGTTGTGACAACAACCGGTGATGCCATTGCTGCTGTTGATGGTGTCGATGGAGCCTGCTCCGAAATTGGACTGTTTAAGTTTGGAGTAATGGCAGCGATCGGTGTGGTTGGTAATGTAGCACATTCTGACGCAGCCAATGCATCATCTGCCGATAGATTATCACGAATTTTTAATTCTGGCTTTACACATTTTGCAAGCATTGATGACATGGCGACGTCTCCCCCTAACGACGATGTTGATGTACTGTTTGTTTCTGGTGTAGGCCTGTAAAAATAAAATTTTCTTATTATTTTAAAAATATATGTTTTTTAAAACACGCAATTCGGTCAAACTGATCAAAAATTATAAATGTTTTAGGTACATACTACACACCAAGTTAAAACACATTTATCACAGCTTGCTGATTAAAATATGAATACTGAGCGGTGCTCCTCTATGTGACACCTGATGTACTTGACTCTATATATGTATGCATGTGTGTGTCGCAGCTAAAAGGTGTTCTATAGATAATCTTCGTAAATATGTTAAGGTCAATGTAACTTGCTGACAATCCTCTACTTATCTAGACGCGTATTGTAAGGGTATTACACTTTCAACATTTTGTTGTATACTCACAAGTCCATAAGTTCATTTTGAGTCTTGCTGCCGCCCAAGGTCCATACCTCGCTTTTCTTTTGTTTGGGCGAATATGCTACATTTTTATTTGTCGAGCTCACGCGACCTTTCGGATGGCTTTTACGTCCTGGAATCCACAATATGCGCAAACCAGACGATTTGTATTTCTTTGATGAATTCGAAGCCATCTGAAATTCAACGCCCCATTTCAAACATTACAAACACACATTTCCATTTACACTCAATTAAAAAAAAAACAAAAAAACATAAATAAAGGAAAACAAAATAAAACAAACGCATACGAAACAAGCACCATGCCTAAACTGTGTTTATATTTATGTTCTTATGTTTATATTTAATAATGGATTAAATAATCCGCACGTGTTCTCCTGTCCATTGAAAACTGTTAATTCATTTTAACGGATTGCCGTACTTTTGTGTAGGTGTGTTAATTCCCAAGTAGCGTCTCCCACTTATATTTATTATGATTATTGTTGTGTTCGGTTCCATGCTTAGCAAACATTTTCTACACATGAGTGATACGAAATCAGGTTATTTAATGAATTTTATGCATTTGTTGCCTTATATTAAAATAAGTAGAGTTATGCAGCTGAGATTTGAATTAAATCTGGTAACCGTCACCAAATTTCTATATATGTACATATACACGCATTAAATGGCGACCTTTTAAATGTGCAAATCACTTTTAACCAAGTTAAGCTAAGATGTACGAAAAGTGCGTATGTATGTGAACGTTGGTTTTTATGAATGCATGTATGTATGTACGTTTTGAGAATGTGTGTGTGTGCGTGCGTGTGCGTGCCAGTGTATAAATTCAACGACTTAAAATACATAGAAACATTTCTACATCTGTTTTTTTACAATGCACAATATAAGATAGTCTTATTTTTGTTGTTCTTATATGAACTTGTATGGTAATGAGACATTTATTTATATTTGAACTTACCTTTGTGTTAGATATAGTTTAATGCTATTGTATGGGACAATTTAATTTATGCACTAATTTTTGTGCAAACAATAAATATGTATATGTATGCATGTACATACGTTGTTTATTTGTTTTGTGTATAGTTTGTTTAAACCTATCTGTGTTTACAAAGTATGTGCCGTGTGTAAAGCCGATTAAGTTAATAGTAAGCCGAGTTTCTGCCTTTGCTTTGGACGGATTTTATAAAAAAGAGTTCGCTGAAGATTGGAAGTTTCAATTGGAATTTGTAAAAACACAAAAATACAGTAAGGTAGAGATGTCAAAAAACTATAAACTTTCTGATATTTAGAAAATCGATATATCGATTGCGAATAACACACTATCGACCGCTATCCGATAGAATAATCTCAACTAAATTGAACGCAATTTAATAATAAGATTTCGATAACATAGTTAGTATCTGGCGGGATAAACTAAACACCAAAAATAATATAATATCGAACAACTTTATTGTTAGATATACATATATATATTTAGCTATAACTATCTAGAATTTTACGCTCTTGTATCTTAGCTGAGACACTTAGCACACGGAACACATGCACATGCCAACTACACATGCACACACAGACACACGTGCAAATGTTCATTTCAATTGAGAAGTCCAAATATTATGAGACAGTCCTTTTAGCCGTCTAATCAGACATGGACGCATACATGCACATAAATATGTGGTTAGTTGCTCTGTATAAAAACCACACGGGTTCTAATTTTATAACATATTCCCGAGAGCGTCACAAAATTATCGAAACACAATGAGCATGTAATATACGGCCAGCTTCGAGCCCAGTCTCCCCGTGTTCGTGCTGCACTCAGCTATCTGTTGTTCGCGCGTAGACGTAGGTAATTTCTTTGATTATTTATAATAATTGTATATATCTATCGAAAATAATGTCATATTTTATTCAAATATGTGCTCGTTGTAAATAATAGAAAATTGTCGAACTGGGAATGAAAGCTATCAGGCTCATGAATACCATAAGATTTTCAATTCGAAATGGCGGATGTTTGTAAAAATAATATTTTTGCTTTTACATCTACATCCTTACATCTTTCCAAACTTTCGTTGCTCGAAAATAGTCAGCATCAGTCTTGTATACATATGTATATGTATATAAATGTGAACGAACACAAATACAAATGGAAAAGACGGAGCAATGGACGTACGGACGAACAGGGGTATAGACGTATATGTACGGACCCGGTGCGCTTCTCTAACAGCCCTCGCCGATTCATCAGCGAAATTTATTTTTGGAGCTCTGGCAAAGCAGCGACATTTTTATTTAGACTTAGAATTTGTTTTTATGCTTTTCGACATTAACATACAATTCGACAACTTCTACATTTCGCCTTCTGGCTGTACGGCGGGTTGCAGGTTCAAATAGCTTCAATTGAATCTACATCAAGAATCGTGTAAGGTATGAGAACAAGTGCATCGGAAGCATGTAGTTATGTACTACACTCAAAAATACATATGCTTAGATAAAGGAAACACATACTTACCGCCGACACATAGGCATCTATTCAGGTGGATAGGCATATTTTTTAGATTCCGCAATGTTTTCTACGGGTTCCGAAAAGTTATTTTTGTACATCTGCCTTACAAATTGTTAGTTGTCCCAAAAACTTGCCCATAGTTATATAACATTTGTGAATGTAAATGTATTTATGATGTTATTTACACGTTAATAGGGGCAATAGGAAACGTCTGAGTTTTTGATAGTCTGTGGCACGTATCCATCCATATATGTGCCTATAATTATATTATCCATGTATATGTAACTTTATACCTTACGTTCCTTACTTTTGCATTGATTTACTCTAGAATATCATCCGTGAAGGCAGGATACAAGATCAGCTGTAATCATGGACCCGGAAGCGTTTTTGGATGTGGCCAATCAGGTCATAAAGCTCAAAATGTTTCCGTTCTTTGATATTGCGCACAGTTTACTTGCCGCGCTGGCCGTGCGCGAGGATCTGGGCGCAAACGCTCAGGCATTCTCCAGAAAGCATCCACTGGCCTGCTGGCTATCGACAATGTTGGTTATCTTTGCCGGTGGCATGGTGGCAAATGGACTACTCGGGGAACCCATATTGGCTCCGTTAAAGAATACCGGTCAACTATTTGTGGGTACAGCCGTCTGGTAAGGAAAATCCTTAAAACTGCTTGAACGTCCCCTGTACTGGAACTCTTTCACTGCAGGTACATCGTATTTTATACACCTTTTGATATTGGATACAAAGTGGCTAAGTTTCTGCCGGTGAAAATAGTTGCCAGTGCCATGAAGGAAATCTATCGCGCAAAGAAAGTTTATGACGGCGTTGGACACGCAGCCAAATTGTATCCAAACGCATGGATTATAATGATTATAATTGGTACTCTAAAGGGTAATGGCGCCGGATTCACAAAGTTGATTGAACGTCTCATAAGAGGCGCATGGACACCAACCGCAATGGAATTCATGCAACCATCCTTGTAAGTTTCACTTTACATTTCAGTGGTGGTGGCCTCTCTCATTCTTCTTCTTCTTCTGCGTTTCCAGCTACACCAAAGCATCGCTGCTTGCCTCAATTATCTTTGTTTTAGACAAGAAAACAGATTGGATCTCAGCGCCGCACGCCTTAGTTTACTTTGGAATAGTTATATTTTTGGTGTACTTTAAGCTGTCGTCGATCCTACTTGGCATACATGATCCTTTCCTGCCATTGGAGAACCTTTGCTGTGCAATCTTCTTTGGAGGCATTTGGGATAGTTTGGCCAAGATTCTCGGCCGCGGCCAGGCCAAGGATGGCGACAGTAAAGACGTAAAGAAAAGCAACTAAACTATTTATAACATTAGCACAAAATCTTTTAAATATTAGCTGCCAACCAAAGCTACATCCTAACGGAAACGAACGAATTTCATCTGATTTCCCCGCCAGACGAACCACAATTTAAAAATCCAACTCAAACACAAGCAACAAGTGGGTGTGTTTGCTTGTGTTTGACTCCGATTTTGTTTTTGATTCCCATCCAATATTTTATATTGACAATGTAGGGACGCAATTAAACTTCGTAATCCTAGGATCTAAAAAATGTTTTTTTTTTTTTTTTTGATTTGATTTTCGTTTTTATTGTTTTTATTGAATTTTTTTACAATGGCCGAAAAATGCGATTGGTGTCTGAAGTTTGTTTTAAAATTGGGCAATTTGTAATATTTGCTTATATTTAATAGTGCAGTCTTCAGGCACGTCGAGGATATATCATATAAATAAATATATATATATTTATATTTACTTTATTTATTTATTTATATCATATAAATATATATGTAATTAAATATGTATATATATATATATGTATATATGTATATATATATATATTTACAGCTACGTTTGTATTTTTAAAGTCATAAAGCTGGCGTATTTATTTGTATTACTTTTTTTGATTTTGAATGACAAACCCGTAAGGTGTAAATATTCACTTATCCGTAATTGGATCATTATATTTGTTTAATTTTTGCATATGCATATATCCAAGGCAGTCGTATAATTAAGAGGAGCATATACAACAATCGGACTATTTAGTGTATATTTAAATATATTTAAACGCGCATTCATACAATCTACGAACTTTGTATGGATAACGATCGTTGGTTACAATAAATCTATGTGTACTATGTGAATTCTTAACGATTTGATTGATTTTTTTTTACAGTTTTAAAGTTAATAACTGGCTACATTTTAGACGGAGAACGCATATTTTGTATATGTCTATATATGTTTTCTAATTGACAGGAAGTAAAGAAAATGATAATATATTTACAATTATGTTTTCTAATTAACGCAATAAAAAAATACAATCAAATCATAATTTAACCAAAACATAAAAAATGAAAAAAATTAAATTTTGGACTTTACTGATTTACAAATACATGAAATTAAACTTATAAAATAATATTTTTGTACTTGTAACGCCAGTTACTCCTATGCTATACGGTTGTATAATGCGCCTTACAGTGAACTGAAAGATGTTACCAAAAAGGTTGAAGCAAATTCCTTGGGATAAACAAAAACATGAGGACTTACCAATAAATTCAGAGACTGGATCATTGTCGCCCTCGCCGCGCATTGTACCAGTGATTTCCTCATTTTCGACCATCGGCAGGAAGAGTTGTACAAATTCTGGAGAATAGGGATGTGTGATTGTTTCCAGCACTTCCGTCACAAAGTATCTTATAAGCGAGATATCTGTATCTTCGATTGCACAACATTGTTTAATGTAACGTAGGACTGGAACCACACAGCCGCGTGTCAGCAGATTAACCATCCGATCCAGGATCATTTTTTTCAACTCTAACTGCACAAGAATCTCCAGTTCATCCTGTTTTGATTCAAACAAACGAATTAACAAGAAAAGTATCTGTTGTTGTAGTGTCGGATGTACGGCGGCAACTTCATCGAGTACCGCTAAGTGCGTGGGGCAACTGTCTGTAGATAGTTTAAAGTATGATGGCTCCATGACGACATTCTCTACCCATCGTATCACACCTACACCCACAACTGGATATCTGTTCAGGAAAAAGATATTAAATTCTGTTATAAAATCGTTTGAAAGCAAACACTTACTTAATGCAGTTATAGAGCGTTTGCAGCTCAGCAATTAGTTCCGTAGATCCTTGGTCCACATTGCAAATAGCATGTGCTTTCTCGATTGCTTGAATGGTGCTCTTAAGTTCCTCTTTGTTTAGTGTTCTTTCAGTCATAGGTCGTTTCTTTGCGGGTTGGTCAATAACAGATGATGCGTAGGCCAGTAGGAAGACATATTTTGGTTTGTGTTCTGGATTAATTTTGACGCCTGCACGGAACAGGGTATCAACTAATAGTTCCAAGAACTGTGGATTCCGTATCAGATCTATCGGCGGAGGATCAGAACCTGAGTAGTTTCTAAACAGAACCGTTATATCGGCTGGATTTAAGGTATTGCGGGTTAACATTGAGGTGAGTGCCTGACACGCTTGCGGATATACCGCTGAGCCATTCAGAGCCATTGTAATAGGGGTAACGTTTTGATTGCTAAAACAGAGAATAAACAAGTTAGCCGTGATTTAAGAAATAATAGATACATTTTTATAGATATTTACTTTTGTAAGGCATATTTGATGATTTCTTGAGATAATCGTTTCATATTAAAGCCACCTTTTAGTTCTTGACTAAGCACTTGAATTAACACTTGTGAATACACGTATGTGTGCTGTCCATGGCATACCATTCGCGCGCACTCTTGAATAGCTCCATGCACATCATCTGGATTGTTAAGAAACTTAACAATTGATGTTTTCAGAACGCGGGAAAATACTTCGATTTGTTGGGCAGCCGTTGAAATTGATGTAATTTCACTTTGGAACCCGGCATCTGATATCAGTTTAATTGTAAAATTAAGCATTAAACAGTCCGGATATTCCTCTGCTAACCGATATATTAAGGACCGCCACGTGTAATGATCAATCATTTCTGTAAGCCAGTCAGGAGTCTCACCCTCCTCAGTAAATATCGTGTCGGCTTTTTTGGGATCAAATGATTTCAAAATCATTTCTTTTAAGTGGTTTTCCACCATAGCCTGAACCTCAGTGACCTTAACACCAGCAAGTATAAGCCATTCAGCTAGCAGATTTGCCATTTGCGCCACGGCTTTGTAGTTTTCAGACAACATGGAAATTACTTCTTCAGGAGAGCCACCGGATTGGAAGTACCGCTTCAGCTGCGTAAAAATGCCGGGCTCCATGATGTAGTCGGGTGTTAGAAACTTTTCCAGACATTCTTGAATCGTTTTTTGCGGGTTATCCTCGTGTTGTTCCTGTTTGTAAATAAAAACAAGCGTATTGTTTTGATTTGTCGGCGTAACGTATACACGTTTACTGTTTACCTCAGTGTTGTTCTGTTGTTTTGTACGGCCCTGCCAGCCAGAATCATCGTATTCAACTTCCATAATGTTCTTTTATGATGTAAATTGGCTCAAATCCACTTTTTATGATTATGTTATTATTTTTTATTTGTGTAAGGCATTAAATGAAATCATCGATTTGGCATTACCATCGATATATTTTAATCGATTAATTAAATGTTAAAATTAAATATTTTGATACACAAATCAAATAAATACAATGTCAAAATAATTACAATATTTTTTATTCCTACAAAGAAAATATTAAAATATTTAAAATAAATATTTAAGTCAATAATTTAATATAACTAACATAACATAAGTAGTAAAGTAATCGATGAGTCTATCGATATGTTGACATCATCACCACATTTTATAATTGGAACTGCCAGCTCGACAAAATTTTGTTTACCGTAATGTACAGTTTTCTCTTAAGTTGTGCAGCCCTTACGATAAATAGTCGATAGATTATATACTTATTCAATATATTCAGTAATCGAATTAATGAAATTCAAAACGATTCAATGTCTCATATTAGTTTATTTAAAATTTCAATTTTGGTTCGAGTTAAAATTTTATTGAAAGAGACTTTATAAATATCAATTAATATATAATATTAAACATTTACTCCCTTTGATTTTGTCTTTTTTATCACCTTTTGATTTTCTCCAATGTGCGGCTCTAAGAACATGTCGTTTATAGCTTTTAAAGTAAAGTCGGGTATCAAGCAAGCTATTGTACAAATAATAATATAAAGCCAAATAGGCAGAGAGCTTAAAAACATATTAAAAACATGGTATAGCGAATTGCTACTGAACAAGTTATAAATATAGGTGCTTAATGTAAATGCAAGTATTGACGCAACAATAAATGCAAAGTTCAAATAACTCATATAATGTGATACCAGAAGTACCTTCAAATTTCCAATAATGACGAGAACCATTATTAGCATTGTTCCAAAGCTAGAAAATTCAGCTGTTTGTCCCTGATTGAAGATGACATTATTATCATACATCATCGCATAGGCAAAATAGAAAATTATGAATGTCTGGATGGCACCATTTAAGATCCAAAGCGAAAATGTCTTCCATGAGGTAAGTTTGTTATGTGCAATTCCTTTGTACAATGATGGATGGCTATAAAAAATGAGTAACAATATTGATTATTTTTGTAAAATTAAGTACCACCTGAAAAACTCACCTTAACAATGTCTTCTCGTTGTAGTGTTTATCAGACATAGCCAAATAAGTAAAACTGAAGGATATGTAAATAATATCGAAGAGCCACAAGTATAAATCGTTGTAAACCGCTGTTGCCGAGTACAAGTCGTATACTTGGAACAGGGCCATGCATCCAGTGATGATAATGTTCTTATAGCAATAAAACAGTACCAGAAATGCCAATCTCTCTGTATTATAGTGTCCGTGGACAAGCAACAGTCGCTGGAGCATACCAAACTTGGCAATTGCATAGTCCGCACTTCGAGCTGCCTGTTTACCCTCTCGGCCGAACACCCCAATTCCGATGTGCGCTTCCTGGATCATGGACACATCATTTGCCCCATCGCCAATGGCGGCTGTTATATGGCTTCCAGACTTTTTGATTAGCATAACGATTTCACTCTTCTGCAGGGGACTGAGACGGCAACAGAGTACAGCCTTGCACTGCATGGCCACATTCGAGAACTCCTTGGGTAAGTGGGCTAAAAGCGCTGTAATAGTTACACCATCAATTACCAAAGCAGTTGGCTTCGATCTATTTTCCCTTAGACCGATCTGTATCTGATCCAATCGACTGACAAGTTCCGACTTTTCGATTACATTGATGAGAAAGTGGACCTCCGCCGAAGGTGGTATATGCTTGCAGGACAAGCCAATGTTTAGGGCCGTCTCAACCTTGTCGCCGGTTAGAACCCATATCTTCAGGCCAGCGTTCTGCAGGGCCGTCAACGTTTCATCAACATCGTCTTGCAGTGCATCCTCCAAGGCGGTAGCACCCAACAGATCCAATCCTGAAAAGTACCATGAGAGATGCAATCGGTGTTATACTTAATCCACGTATTTGATGTCTTACCAACTTCGATGGACTCGTAACACTCAGCAATTAGCTCTTTTCGGTTGGTCAGCTGGGTGTTTGCCCTGTTCAAGGATTCCATGAATGTCGAGAATTCGTTTTCGGTGAGAGTCCGCCTGGCAACGGCGAGAGTACGCAATCCTTCCTTTGCATATTCCGTTATTTGAGCATCGGTCGGGGCGATCAGAAAACTTTCCTTGCAACGCGGCAGTATCGAGGTCTCGGCTCCTTTGCTATAAAGCCAGATCGTACCATTTGAATCCCGTACTATGACACTCATGCGCTTCCTCTCCGAGCTGAACTCCAGCACGTGAAGTCGATTGTATTCCAAGTGCTCCACTTCGCTGTCTCCGAAGATGCGACAGAGATGCATTTTATTATCCTGAATACTTTTGAATATCAAACCCAATTTGGCGCATCCCTCCAACAGGGCCTTCTCATCTGGACTAGATGCTTGGTACTTGGCAAATATGTCGGACATGATCAGCCTATCGTGCTCCGACTGATCCTCGACAGATTTCTCATCATTGCTTTCCAGCACATCCACAGTATGGCATAAGGCCAATGCTTCAAAAAATACTAAGGACTCGTTCTGAAAATTATGGAAATAAAAAGGATGTCAAACAGGGAATATAGAATCATATATATAGAATGAAACTTACGCCCATGGAGCCCAGCTCCTGGCTCTCATCTGTATTGGGACTATATAAGTGAGTGTTTTGTAGGAAGTAGTTGTTGCCATCGATGTAGCATTTGAGGAAGATCATTTGATTTTTGGTCAGTGTTCCCGTCTTGTCCGAGAACAAAATATTTATTTGGCCCAGATCCTCGTTCAGGTTGGACGCATTTACTGAGCATGGCTGATCGGTGTCCTCGTCATACAGATTCAGATCGGACTTCATAAAGAGTGCCCCAAAGACTCTATATAGCTCGATGTTCATGTACATGGATATCGGTACCATGTAATTGAACAATATCAAAAAGGATAGGAAGTCCTCGAATATTTGCATTATCGCGTTATAGTTGAGCGGAGGACCCAGGTAGTAAGTAAGGGGATATACGTTGGCCGCCTTATGCCTGAAATGGAATGTGTATACATGTATTGACTATAACTGGCAGATCCTTGAAGGTTATAGGTAAGTGTCCTACCTTTCAATAAGATAGAGTATTATGACGACGACGATCATGCCCACGATGAGGGCAATAATGAATCTATTAATGTACTTTTCGCTGGAGGCGGACTTGTTTCCCGTGTATCGACTGTTGAGCTGGAGCTTGGTGGACATGCCCGTGTAGATGGCACAGCCAATCACGCGCTGTGGCCCCTTAATGCGTACGCCGCGCAGCAGGAGATTATCGACGGTCAGTGGAATGGGTTCACCCGCTTGGGCTGATGTGTCGCCTCTGGTTTTGTTTTCAAACTCAATGCGTCCATTGAAGCTATAGAGATCCGCCGTGGGATGTTCGCAAACGATGCAACCAAAGTTTTTAGTCGATTCATTCGAGGAATACGAATAGTTGGAGGGCACAAAGATGGCTTTCAGACTTGTCTCTCCATCCAGATTCGCGGTGTTGACAAAGCACAGCTTCTGCGAATCGGATACTTGAAGCAACACCAGATCGCAGGGCACATCGCTGGCGCTGGTCACGACGACAAGTTCACCCGGCGCAATGTACTCCGAGTCGATGTACTGCTCCTTTCCATTGCGTATGACAGTTACTGGAAATTTAATATGTATCTATGTATAACACACCCAAGGGGAGATCCTTACTACCTACCTTTTACTTTATTTACAGACTTATCACTCTTGGAACGCGCATAATCCTCGAGTCCTTCCTTCAGCGCGGTAACGATCATAACAAAAAGGAGGGGCAGCAACGATGTCAACGGAGACAGAGTATCATCTGTGGGACAAGATAATAGCCGTTATTAAGGTCATACTGATGGCGGTGGCAGGACTTACTGACAAAGAAGGAGATGATCGTGACGACCAGGAAATAAAAGTACACAGCCCGTCGGAACTGCTCGTAAAAGTTCAACGGGATAAAGGTCAACCAGGTGTACTTTGTGGTCCGAACTCGATTGAGTGGCAAGTGGTTCCGGGAATTGGTATTCCCAATCGATAGACGCAGTGGGTCCTTCTCGTGCTTCTTCCTAGAGCTCGTCATTGTGAATTTTCCAGCTGCTCCCTTTCCATGCGATATACTGCGATTGGCTTTCCAAGATTTCTGGACTCTTCTCTTCTGATCAATTCCAAGTAGAGCACAAGCGATATCTTTCCATGCTAAACACCGACTGAAGTTCACGGAATATTGATTCTTGTACAATCTAAAAACAGTTAAACGGTTTGGAAATTGTTGTTAGGCGATAGGAACCCCTGCCGCGTATATAGAGGCTACACTTAAGCTATTTATTGTCCTCCATTTGGATAATCTGATTGGCCGTCGTGTTGTGAAGATAAAACCTCACATCGTCGTTTGCCCGAATTGCCATATCGCCATATCGCCATATCGTCACATTGCACATTAAGGATATATGGAAAACATTCTTCTGCCGTTTATGGCAGCCAAATAGTTTTACTTATTTACAGTACTTAATTATAATGTTTACATGTGTAGGTTCGTTCCTATTTACGCCCATAGATTAACTTAGTCACAGATTAGATAGAGCCTGTCAACTGGAAAATTGGTTATATTAACTGACTCTGAACATTTCCTACCAATCGCCACTTATATTCAGCTATATATATATATGCATATATATATGTATGTGTGTATGTGTATATTTTATGTATGTATGTTTACATTGTATAACAAGTTTGCCAGCACTCGATCCATAAGTACGTCTCTATTGGAATGTGCCCAAGTGGTCATTGACTTGAGCTCGAGAAATTTAAAGATTAACTTTCATCAAACTGCGGGCACCCGCGATGAGGAAATTAAAGTCTTAAGAGCTGTAAATCTGAAGAACAATAAAAAAAGGTGAATAAATGAAATTAAAAATAAATAAAATAAATTGTCTTCTTGCCCAAGTCAAGTGATGATAAAAATGCCCATAGCATAGGGTATCCTTAAGTCAGGCAGTTTTGAAAAGCCTTTTACTTTTAGGGAAAGAGAAATTTTCCAGAAAATGTATTATTTTATATATTTTGAAAATTAATATAAATTTTTTATTTGTATTTTACTATTTAATATTTTTATATTGTTATATATTTATATATTATTATATATTTATTTATATGATTTATTATTTATATCCTTGTATACTTATTTATAATATTCTATATATTTTATATATTTTTTTAAAGATTATGATGATTCTGCAAACCCAAGCAAAGGATTGGGCATTCAGGCCTTCATCATTAAGGGGAGATTAATAAAAAGCTTTTCCAATGATACTTTTCATGTCATCATCATCTAAGCTATGCCAATTAAAGTTTATCCAATTGATTGTGGATTTCAAGTCTAAATGGAATCGATTGTCACCCATATGGGAGAGCCGTTGGCATTGATATCATCGCCTCCTACCACCCTCACACATGCGATGAATCACTAAGACTTACGGCGCGTAAAGCCCTGGCATATATTGAATCATATTGGATAATGTCATAGCAGATAATATATGTATAATAGATACACAGATAATATTCCGAAAAAACGAACCATTAAACCATTTCCTAAATGTTTGTAAACAAAGTTGCTATTACTTTTATTTATGATTTATTTATATAAATGTGACAAATAATACTTCAAATTAAGGGAAAAAAAAACCCCAATTAATAGAGGCAAAAAGTCAATAAGATTTCAAGATTAGTAAATAAAAAACTAATTTTAATATATGTGTAATTTAAAACTGAAATTCTAGTCACTGTCTACGCTCTTTACTTGAGATCAATCGATCGGATAATCTAGGACTAGGAGCGACTAGGACTGGGGAGTTCACATGGCGATACCTTGTGCCGTCGTGTGCGTCAACGTGCGTGGCTGTTGGAGGGCAACAACAAGAATCGAACCAACAGCTGAGCTATCGAAAGCTTTGCACGCAACCAACGACGGCTGTTAGACCAGTCTGTGTGTGTGTGTGTATGTGTGTTTGGTAGCTTATTGCGTATGTGTGATTCAATGCTTTAAGATAAGATACTGTTATCGACTTTATCTCTTTCGTTTGGTTAAAAAATATCAACCGTTTTCTGGCATTCGCTGGCTGCTCTTTAAGAGAGAACGAGAGGACAGAGAAAGGGAGAAAACAAGAGAGAAAAAGGGAATTATAGAGTGAGTGAGAGGGGAGGGGAGAGCCAGTGAGCACGTGTTCAGGGGAAGGGAGGAGTGGGAATGGGAATGGGGTGGGTGCCATAACTGGCCCTCCAAGCCCAAGAGTTTCTTTGGCTTATCTAAAAACGTAATTTTTATATGAACATCGAGTCACATGTATGAGTACGTGCATGCATAGATGTACATGAATATGCACATACACGCATTTGAATACTTCTTTATGTGTGTGTGTGTATATCTCCTGAAAAGGTGTCAAGCTAGTGGCGCTCTCGCTCTTAGATTTATGGCCGAGAAAAACATTTGCCCGATATTACAAATTTTGCAAACATTTAATTATATGTACAGCTAACATACGTAATAAATACACACACACACACATATACATATATACATATATACATACATGAATGTGCGTTCTGTTAAGTCCAATTCTGTTTGTATGTACGACATATATCATTGTGAGTACTATGGCTATCAACGATTCTTCGACAGTTTGCCGATAGATCAGTTTGCGCGTGGAAGGCTTCTCCTTCCTTTTCTTCGAGAGTCGTACCTGTGAATATATGAACATATGAAAGAGCTATTTACATACAAAGCACCGTTATATTACTTTTAAATTCAAAATTAGCTAATTTTTTTTATTGTTTATATGCAACCAAATAATATTATTCGCCATGGTATGTTTACATATCGAAATACGTAACTATATGTAGATTTATGTACCCAGACTCGGCCGCAGACGAATCTTGCCAGTCATCCCTTGACGGAAGATAATCCCAAAGTGCAGTTTCAGACTTGATAGACATGTAAATACAAATCATATAAAGGGAAATTCTTGAAATCTCATCAAATACCAAATACGAACTGTGTGACTTAATGACATTCAAATTTAAGATTTCCACCCAAAAATATAACGTGCGCCTTTTATTCCTTTGGCGCTTTAAAGATAAGACTGCCAATTTCATGGCATAAACGTGTAAACCAAATGAATTTCAACATCTTCCCAAATTCTAAATTACCAAGCCCCCAAGACAAGCCTCAGAAGTTTCTTCCTCTTGCGACTTTATAATTGGATTTCAGGATCCAAAAGTGTTACTGTAAAGCGAGTGTCCTTATTATCCTGATTCTTTTTTTAGTTAACATTTATAAAATTTAATTTATAATTAAAATTAATTGAAACTCAATAACTGCTTTCAAATTTGTTAATTCACATATAAAATTCTAGTCCTCGACTGAAAGAGTCTATCTTGAAAAATGAGTGAGTGCAACGAACAAATAACAAGCCACCAGCAACAAACAAACAACAATAAAATTTAATAATTTTAAATTTTAAATAACATTTAAGTGAAAAAGTTATTATAATTGGCAAGCGTTAAATTTGAATATTTATTAATTAATTTTATTAAAATTTCTCATAAAGTATTTATTTATTCCTTACAAAATTTTAAATACAAAATCGCTTCAAAATGGGATTTTAAAATTTTCAATTAAAAACAATTAAAATTAAATTTGTTAATTAATTTTCAACAAATTCCAAAACTTCTTTTTTTTGACAATTTAATTATTTGCTATTTAAAATGCGCACTATAAAATAAATAATAAATAAAATAATAAAAATAATAAAAGTGAAATAAAAAAAAAATAATAATAATAAAAAATAAAATATATAAATAATTAGAAATAATATAAATAATAAAATAATAAAAATTATAAAAATAATGTGAATAATAAAAATAATATAAATAATTTAAATAATAAAAATAATTAAAAAAATAAAAAAATATATATAATTAGGAATTATTCCTAAATAATAAAATAGTAAAAATTATAAAAATAATGTGAATAATAAAAGTAATATAAATAATTTAAATAATAAAAATAATATGAATATTGAAAATAATATAAATAATTTAAGCCGATTTATACAGGAATCAAAATATAAGCCTTCAATTCGGATTTAGAATGAAATGAGAAAATTCATATGGCAGATCCTTGGGGAGTCTACAAGTGACTCCCATGAAGTGTGGGTCACCTTTGGTTGTCTGACAGCTAAGCAACATTTGCAACATTCAGTAGCAGGCGGGGAAATGTTTGTTATTTATTGTTTTGCAAATGCCGTTATGAAACGTGGGTACCCCGTGTGTTAGGGTAGGCAAACAAAAAGTATATCTTGTTTACAGGCGCGACGGCCGCCATACCAATCACTCAATCAGGGATTACGAGCATAACTACGCTGTAGGTATTTGGATGATTCATGATTCGTGGCTGGCTGGACAGGGCATATTGAGTGCATGTGGGTGACGATTATAATGGGCGGACTGGGCGGGGACATGCCCTGACCAAGTTACCAGCTATCGAGTGGGCGCCCCATAAAGTATGCTATAATAAATGCGTGCTTCAAGCCATATTGTGTGCACCTTTAAATAGACGATCATTAGGGTTTTATTGCAATTGTTTATATCTACGATATTGCTCCCTGATAATAAGCGCCGGCAGAGTTGTGAAATTCAAGGTATAATTAAGCTGTTGAAGATATCAGACAGAAAAAACCTATCCAAACGTTCGCCTGCACTCGCCTGAGAATCTCGATGTGTTGTTGGATAGTATTTTCAGAGTAGATCATTTCCTAGGAACCGACGCTTGTCTGGCTCGAGTGCTGGCTGTATTAGTCAGCTGTAATGGTGCACACGTCCATAATCTTATCGGGCCCAACGGTATGTCAGCTGATATTGGGAGGGCCCCTAGCCAAGAGCGGCCAAAAGAGCGCATTGGGGCCGGAGAGCGACAACAGTTCCGGAGTGGTAAACGGCCGGCAATGTTCAAAAATACAAGTAAAATGTTTCCAATTTTAATTCAGCCTATTCTTAAAGTTTGCCTTTAGTTATGTATGTGTGCGTATATACATATATGTATTTATATATCGGGTGTTATCAATGGATTATTCCTTTTCGTGTGTTTCTCTCAAATCGAGCCTTAAAATTATTATTTAACACTCTTAACTAAAATATTTTTTGACTCATTCGACAACACATATGCAGCTATGCACATACATATGTATATATGTATATAGTATGTGTGTATTGCTACATAGATAGATTGGTGTCTGATACTAGCGGTGACCGCCTGTACTCAGGTATTGGTTTCCAAAGGTAGGCACGATAAGCACTACGGCCAATTCGAAGCCTTTTGGAGATACACAAATCGCTCACTAGTATGCGATTGTTCCGACTCCGAGACACATTGTACTTAAACAACAATCCAGGAATATATATATATATATATACATATATATATATATATCATATATATATATTAAAAATATTTCATTAAGTAAACATTGACAAAATGTTGGACAAATTCCTTCTCAAGCGGGTGAGTTCAGCCACTGAAGATTTTTTCAAATTTATAATAAATAATACACAAAATCAGAGTCACAATCAGAATCAGACTCAGACTCAGAATATATATATATATATATATACAAGTGTATTTATAATTGTGCCCGTGTCTTGCCATATGTAATGAGTTTTTCTAAATTCCAATTAAACTACACCTAAGGTTACACCAAATGATCAAATGTGTCAAACTTCTATCCACCACAAAATTATCTACGAATTATCTCTATCTGGAGGTGTGTTGATATAACTCTGACGTTACCGTCTATATGTAGATAATGGGTGTACCTTTTTTCGTTCGTGGTTCGTTCTTTTCAGTGAGCGAGGCCCCAATTCAAAGTATTTGTTATAAATTTGTACATTTAATATGAATGATGAATATAAAATTTGTATATTTTTACATTGCTTCAGTTTTGAATTTAAAAATATTTAAAAAATAAAAAATTATTGTTGTTTCCCAACGCTTCTTTTATAGTCCAAGTGCTTATCTTTATGCCAGGTATATCTTTATTAAGTTTCCAAGTAATTAGATAGCCAACTTTTGCGCTAAGTACTTGTGTTCTCGGGCCTGAACCTGCAATTTACAAAATATATAAATTTTAAAAATAAAATATATATTTTTAAGCTTAAGAAAAACTCATCGTTCAGTCGAATTTTGTTTTTAAATTAGACCTCAACTAAATCGCGTTGCTCATGCAAGTTTTTACCTGTCGATTATCGGCAGACATATATAGGTTTATAGGTTATAAATAAATAAATAAATAAATAAATAAATAAATAATTATTTATATATATAAAATAATAAATATATATATATATATATTTATAAATGTATCAAAATATAAATATACTCAGAAATTAAGTCAACATTTGGCTTGGCTTGAGATACTCTCCCAGCCTCTGAACACACTCTGTTCATTTTGTGTGTTGGCTAGTGTAATTCTGGATATACACTTGTAATCCTTATGACATTATAGCCAAAATTCAAACAGCAAATTTATATTTTTTTTTATATTTTTTATAAGTGATAAATATTGCAGTACTTGCCACTAGAGTCAGATATGGATTTTATTTCATATATAGTTAAGTCTGGGCTTGTCCTTTGATTGAAACAGAAAATAGAAGTGAACACTAAAAATCCAAGAGAATATTTAAAATATATAATATAATATTAATTATACAAATATTATGTATTAAAAGTATTGTCCTTATTTCTAATCACTGCATCCGTGCAATGAGCGCCTTACACTGAGCGCTTGGCGGCGTACTATGCGGATACTTAATAAATGCTCGTTACTTACAAATTTATATAATTTAAATATAAATATATATATTGTATATTGTATATATATAAAGTTGATCTTCCGACTGTCAGGCATTGCTTTTATGCCAAACTTGAACTGAACTTGGAAATGTTTATCCTTGAGCTTCAGCTGAAAGCCTTTCCAATATCCAAGTTTACTCTCCTCCAAATATTGATGGCAGAGTCTTGCGATAGATATGTGAATAAGTAAATAGATATATATTTGCATATATTTGATTTGAAGAATTTCAATTCAGTCAAATATCGACGAATTCGAGAAACTAACAAATTAAGCGTGCACTTTGAACTTTCAGCCAGTGTATACGATCAATGGGCAGTAGATCCCGAATGCTCGAATAGGCGCTAGCTCGTCGATACGTTTGAGCTTTTTACGAAAAGCTATTCAAATTGATGTAGCGGCAGGCGGGTGCACGGCTGGAGGGGCGGAGGGGCGGAGAGGCGGAGAGGCGGAGGGGCGGAGTAGGAAACGACACTAGCAAATGCAGATCTAATTCTCAGTGCGAGAACGGCTTTTATATTGCGCACATCATTGCACGGGCCACACTTGTGTTGGACTCATTTATTGTATGTCATTTCTTCGGAGTGTGTGCTTCTTTTCCAAATCATGCGAGCCATTGAAACGGGCAGCTACAACAACAACAACAACAACAAGTGAAATAACAGCAACAACTGGAAAAGCGGCAATAAAGACAAAAATCTAACGATCGGCAATCGTTTATTAAAAATGAATGATTTATTCGCTTGTGATTTGTGATTTAATGCCATATATATATATATATAATATATATATATATACATATATATATATATGTGTATATTGGGTAGATCATAGGAGAGTTCATATTTGGCACAAGTGCAGGCTGGAGAAAAGAAGTTGAATCGATGCAAATTTGAAGTCATTACGTGACGCCGACGTCATACGGGGCTGTAAGGCCCATCCGTCCGTCTAGAGCCGTAGATCCGTACGAGCTAAAGTGTTGTGGAACCATTTAAAAGTCATGTAAATGTGAAAAACAAATACCACGCACTGATATACTCTAAACAATGTCTAAACATACAAACGCCGACTGGGAACTGTTCAATTGAAGTGTTAAAATTACCCACTTAACATCGTTTTAAGGTTATGCCTTTTAATGTGCCGAGAAAAAACGATCAAAAACCGAAAAATCCAAATTCAAAAATTCAATAATACATTTTACGTACGGTCGGTCCGTCGGTCACACGTACCTCGCATCCACGTATCTATAGCAATGGAAACAATCAATAAATAATCAAATGAAAATCGAATCAAATCTCATATTAAATCAATGACCAAACACCTGCCCCATCATCAGGTGTTCCACTTGTCCCAAGGCAAATGAATCATTTGGATCTGAAGTGAATGAAGTTTAGATCGTAAACTTTTCCCAAACACTTTGTTATTCTAACTGCCTCTCCCTCTCTCTTTCCCCTTTCTCTCTCTCCCTCTCTCTTTCCCCCTTTCTCTCTCTCCCCCTCTCTTTCTCTCTCACTGCACTGTGTGTAGAGTCGCGAAGAGAAGATGCACATGCAAAAAATACCCATGATAAAGAGGGTTGATCTGTTACTGAATATCAGCCAGGTGTTGGATCATGAATTTCTTTGCTCATGACTATCTAAGCGGATTTCGACGCATCGATCGCATCGGTGTATACCATACGCCGTACGCCTGGAGAGATCAGGAGCCCGCGCAGTTCTATCCGAAGGAAAGATTTTTATGGAACAAGCGTAAGGTGCGTCAAGACTCCCAGACTCCCAGACCCCCAGACCCCCAGACTCCCAGACTCCCAGACTCCCCCCAGACCCCAAACAGTCACTAACATCTATCAGATCTACCACAAAAAAAGAAAACGAAATAAAATTAAGTAAAATTAAATAAAATTAAATAAATTATGGCCAGCCCGAGAGAAAAGACCATGAAAAGTGTACATATTCATTTTTTTATTTATTAACCTTATTAACCCTTGCCCAAACACAGCAATGCTTGGAGCTGGATGCTCGGGCTTTGCTTTACTTTCTTTGTATGTATTGGTACGCACATGTATGTACAGTTAAATGTATTATGTACTTATATACAATACATTTATATTTTTAAATTTGTGTTCATGAATTTGGGCACACTTCTCGGCTCTCAGGCGACATGATATCAAAGCCCTACGCATAATTAGCTTGATAAAAGGTCACAGACCCCGAAGCAAAAATAATAAAAAAAAAATAAAAATAAAAAATAAAAATTATAGTTTTTAAATCTGAAATTGTAACTGATATATATGATATATGATGTATGACATTCGCTGCTGTTTCAGGGCTCGAGAGTTAGTACAATAAATGACTGGCTGCAGATACAAATCGGCGGCTCCGAGGATGTCAAGAAGAAGAAGCAAAAGTATCAAAACTGCATCAAGTCCACAAAATACACACTGATCACATTCCTGCCGCAGAATCTATTGGAGCAGTTCCGGCGTATAGCCAACTTTTACTTTCTGGTTATGACCATAATTTCCCTGCTCATTGGTAAGCCACCATTAGGGTCCATCTCACTTAACTGCCAAGTGTCTATATATCCACTCGTCGTTCCTCTTCCGCATCCACAGATAGTCCTGTGTCGCCCATGACCTCCTTGCTGCCCCTGGTATTTGTGATTGCCGTGACTGCCGCCAAGCAGGGCTATGAAGACATCCTCCGCTATAGAACTGATAATGTGGTCAATCGATCGCCGGGTAGGTATTCCAATCCTTGGACTCCAATCTCCACTTGGTTGCCTGGTTGCTCATCGCTCTGCTCTTTTTTTTGATTTCAGTGACCATCATTAGGAACGGCGTTGATGCCATCGTGCAGTCACAGAATGTGGCTCCAGGAGATCTGATCGTTGTGGAACGGGACTGTGATGTGCCCTGTGATTTGGTGCTTCTACGGTCAACAGATCCGCATGGAAAGTGCTTCATAACGACGGCCAATTTGGATGGCGAATCCAATCTGAAGACCCTCATGGTGCCCAGGGATCTGCCCACTGTGCCCATCGAGGAAATGCACAAGCTGGGAGTCATTGAGTGCGAAAGCCCCGGCACCGATCTGTACAGTTTCAATGGCAAGATCGAGCTGGCCGGCGGCGAGGGTCGTGTCCTGCCGCTCTCGGCCGAGAATGTCCTGCTGCGCGGCTCGCGTGTCAAGAACACCGAGTGCGTCATCGGCTGTGCCATCTACACGGGCATGAGCACCAAGCTGCAGCTGAACAGCCGGCTCACCCGCAACAAGACCGCGTCCAGTGAGACCTACGTGAACAGATTTTTAATATTTATACTAATAGCATTAATAGCCATAGTTACGTTGCTCTACTTCCTTAAACGGTGAGCCCATCCTCTCCAGATAGCCAGATCTGTTAATGGGAAAAACTAATCTCCTCCTCCTAATCTTATCCTACTCCTACTCGCCTCACAGATACAATGAGCTCTTTGTGATACCGAAGCTTACCTATCTGGGACCCGCAGCAGATGGATACAGCGTGAAGCAGTTCCTGCAGGATTACCTATCATTCCTCATCCTGTTCAACTATCTAATTCCCATATCGCTGTACGTGACCATCGAGCTGCAGCGTGTCATTGGCGGCTTCTTCATGGAGTGGGACATACACCTCTATGAGAAGGAGACGGATCAGCAGTGCATCGTAAACACGTCCAATCTGAACGAGGAGCTGGGCCAGATCAACATACTCTTCTCGGACAAAACGGGCACCCTGACCAAGAATGAGATGAACTTCCAGCAGTGCTCCATCGCTGGCCAGAAGTTCTTCTACAAGAAAACGCGATTGGAGGACATGGAAACGAATGCCTTGATAGACATCAACAAATTCAGTGTAGGTCCAAGAGCTCCGATGGAGCCCGCGGAGCACCTTATTTAATCAAGATTCAATTCATATCCACAGACTGACCAGAAGGTCTTCTTCCAAGCGCTGGCCATATGCCATACGGTGCAGGTGGCGACGAGCTCCCAGCCAGACACACAGGTCCCCATCAAGAAGGATACTCAGAAGTCAGGAGCAGCGGAGATGTACTCAATATCCGATATTACCGAGGAGAACCACACATCTAGTCAGCACAGCGAGCTCAATGTGACCAGCACGATTGAAGCTTCCGTCACGGCGCATCCGAACGGTGTGGGTGCCACGGTCACCTCGTCCGATGTTAATCCTTTGCTGATATCCGATGACAGCTACAAGGTGGAGCGACGTAAGCGGCCGCAGGTGGTCAAGCGCAGTCCCAACTTTGCGCGCGCCACAAGGGTGCAAATCGCAGCGCCGGGCGATGTGACTGGCCTGACCTTACCTGAACAGAATGGACATTCCAATGGCAATGGCACGACACAAGCTGCCCAAAGCACACGTCCTGTATCCTTGCAATTCCATCGATCTACCTCGGAGCGCGACCTGCCGCAATACGATAACGCCAACAATGGATCCACCTTTGGCCATCGACGCGCCCACTCCTATGGCGCGCCCAATGCGTACCTTTCCAGCCCCGTTGGCAACTCAACCCCACCCGTTGGTGGTCTCTTCCGTGCCGCGAGCACCACATCCCGCGAGTCCTACGCAGCACCCACATTCACGCGCCAGCCAACGATACTCATCCGCGCCGAGTCCCAGCGACGGAAGAATGAAATCAAGCAAACTTTATGGTAATAACAGAAGTCCGCCTAGCAAATATTTTGCTTGTTGACTAGTGTAATTTTTCTTTTTCTCCCTTTAGTATGTTGGACTACCAGGCCTCCAGCCCCGATGAGAAAGCTCTGGTGGAGGCGTGCGCGAACCTGGGCCTGGTCTACACTGGCGATGATGATGAAGTGCTCCGAGTGCGTGTTGTACCTCCGCACTTGGACTACAAGCGGCCCTTTGCCACATCCAAGCCAAAGGAGGATTGCTTCTATCGGCTGCATGTGCTGGAGTTCACCTCCGATCGCAAACGGATGAGCGTCATCGTACGTGATGAAGCCGGCAAGAAGTGGATCTACACCAAGGGTGCTGAGAGCTATGTGTTCCCCTTGTGTGCGAACAGCTCGGCGGGAATGGTCGCCAAGACGGATGGCCACATTAGCGACTTTGCCCGCCTGGGTCTCCGCACCCTAGCCATAGCCAGGCGGGAGATCTCCGAAACTGAGTATCAGGAGTTCCTAAGCTCCTTGGCACTGGCCAACAGTTCCCTGGAGAATCGGAAGCAACTAAGCGAGGAATGTTACTCAAAGATCGAAAGTGGTATGTCAGCCTTTGAGGCACTTCATCATGTGCGAGTCCTGCATGGAATTGACTTCATAATCAATTCACAGATCTCGACTTGCTGGGCGCAACTGCTGTGGAGGATGCTCTACAGGATGATGTCTCCGACACACTTGTATCCCTGCAAGCGGCCGGCATCAAAATCTGGGTGCTCACCGGCGACAAGGTGGAAACAGCGCTCAACATTGCCCTGTCCTGTGGCCACATACCGCCCGATGCTAAGAAGTACTTTATCCTTGAGTGCAAGAATCGGGATGATCTTCTGGTGCACTTAAATGTGCTGGAACGTGAGATCATATTCGGCATTGGACGTGAGTGTGCCCTGCTCATCGATGGCAAGAGCTTAGGCGTTGCCCTGGCCGAGGCGCCCACCGAGTTCCGCGACATGGCCGTCAAGTGCACGGCTGTGCTCTGTTGCCGGCTCAGTCCACTGCAGAAGAGCGAGGTGGTTGCCCTGGTCAAGTCTTCCAACGAGAACTACAACACAGCCTCCATTGGGGATGGCGCCAATGATGTGTCCATGATCCAAGAGGCGCACGTGGGCATTGGCATTATGGGACGCGAGGGTCGCCAGGCGGCCCGCTGCGCTGACTTTGCCTTTGCCAAGTTCTGCATGCTGAAGCGGCTGCTGCTGGTCCACGGTCACTATCACAGCGTCCGTCTATCGTTCCTGGTGCTCTACTTCTTCTACAAGAACATTCTGTTCATGGGGATCATGTTCCTATTCCAATTTCACACACTCTTCTCCTCGTCGTCCGTCTATGACTCCCTCTTCCTCACCCTCTACAACGTCATCTACACATCGCTGCCAATCCTCTTCATATCACTCACGGAGAAGCCCTACACCGAGGAGACCCTCATGCAGTACGTATCTCATCTAACCGGGAATCAACTTCCTGAGACTCATGTCTACGTCTCTCTTCTTGATCAGGACTCCGAAGCTCTATAGGAAAAACACGGATAACAAGCAGCTGCATTGGCCCTACTTCCTCATGTGGACACTCTTTGCGGTCTACCATGCCGTGATAATCTTCTACTTCGCCTACTGCATCTTCAACGATGACAACGTCATACTGAATGGAGGACAGACGGCGGCCTTCTCCTGCTTTGGAACGCTGCTCATTTGGGCCGTTGTGATTGTGGTCAATCTGAAGCTCTGGCTGGAGTCCATGTACCTCTCCTATTGGTACATTGCCACACTTGTCGTCTCCATACTGGCATTCATGTCCACGACTGTCATCTACAATGTCATCAACTTGTAAGTACCCCCCCCCCTGTCCACGCCCCCTCACCATGTCCTTCCTCAAATAATTCTCTGTCCCTCACTGATAATGATTTTTGTGATGTTTGAAACAGAGATTACGATACGGATATCTATTGGGCGTACAACAACCTGCTGGCATCCTTGCCAGTCTGGCTGTATGTCCTTGTGGTGACAATCGCCTGTCTGGTGCCTGATTTCACGTTGCGCATGCTGAAAAGAGGCTTAAACATCAAAACATTCAGCATTTTCCCTGGAAAGCAGCGGCAGCTGGAAATGCGCCGCAAGTTCGAGTCAACCTACTTATAATAACTAATATTAGGCTATAATTTTTTATACGTTTTATTTATTTATTTTTTGTTTAATTCTAAATTTAATAATGTAAATATTTCTATACTTTTTTTTCGCTCTCGCATAAGAATAAACTTTTGTTTGTTTTCAAAACTTAACGCTCTCAATTCTAGCTTGGGTTTTAGTTCCATATGAAGAGTTGTAACTTTTCTAAAAATAAAAAAATAAATAAATAAATAAACAAATAAAAACAAAAATAAAAAATAAAAAATAACTCGGACGAGAGATAAGACTCCGCGCTTCTCGCCCAAGAGAAACAGAATCCCATTGGGCCATCCAGGGGCGTTTCAATATAGATGCAGATATACATCCATGTGTACACACACACACACACACACACACACACACGCATACATATGCTAAGATATACGCCTATGTGTCTGAGAACTTGATAAGAGCGCCCTGTAACGTGTTCGCCGTGTTATTAAGTTGGCCAACTTAAAAGTAAGCCCTATTGGACACATTTAAATTGATTCAGTCATCAATATTTCAATCATTCAAATAAAATTAGCTAATTAAGAATCAATAAATACATAGATTCAATTAAAATGTCAGCAAAACATTCAGAATTGCAATGCTCCAACAAAATGTGCGGGGTAAGTCATAAAAAGTGATTATTCGAGTCATTCATATTTATTTTATTATTTATTTATATATATATTTATTTATTTATTTAATTTAATTAATTATTTTAATTTAAAGAGTATTTTTAATTCGTTACTTTCCACTCGCAGCCTACTTGGTATCTTTTTCTGTGTGCTTGTAACTGATGCAATACCAAAATATTTGATTGTACAGTTATTGCCATTGATAAAGATATCGCGCATTGCGTGTGTGAGTGTGTGTGTGTATATATATATGTATGGGTGTCTCTTTCGCACTCATTTGTTCTCCGCAACTCTCTGCGTTGCTCCAAGAATGAGAATATTATTATGGGTTAACTGGGGGCTTTATTACAAACCTATGAGCAAGGCTGTTGGGTGTGAGACTAAATTAGTTAGTTAGTCTACTAACTTTAGTTAATAAGTCAATGTAATTACATGGGACTATTGGGCGCAAATTCAGCAGGTGGAATACTGTTATTCATATGTTTATAATACTTTCAGTGGCGACCCATGCTCATGGCTCCACAACTACAACTGCAAGTCCATATCTATACAAACACACACACACACACAGCGATATTCAAAGTATACATATACAGTTAACAGTGAACTCGAAATCATGCTTTTGGTTGGGCCTGCGGTTCCACTTTGTTCGTCATAATTTTTTTTGCTGATTTTAGTATGTTTAGAGGCGATTCACGTAACGGGAAAATAGATTTTTGGGCAGACTCACTGGGAATTAATAAATAGATCGTAGCGACTAATTGTGGAATTAGTCACGATGTCACTAACTAAAACAGACGGCGGTCCATCCAAGGAGCAAACCAAAGAGTATCCCAAGTCGACAGCCAAAATCAAGTATACGTTATCATCGTGTTTGTTTTGCAATGAGTGGTTCGATGAGCAAACATTTACGGTGGGTTCCAGCATCGAAATGAATGCCCAGAGGAGCTTGAGATTCTCTCTCTGTTATATACTTACATTCACAGGAGCATTTAATACACTGTGGCCAAGTGCTGGAGGAGTGCCCCAATAACTGTCAGGATTTCATACCACGCATTCATATGAGTGTGCATCTGAAGGAGTGTCCGGGTAGTAAGCAGCATATGCGACGCATGAGTGCAAGTATGAAACGTTTGGATCAGCACTCCGATCAGCGGGTAGAAGTGCTCGAACAGGACATTGCCACAATTCGCTCCGTACTGAATGAGGAAATCCGCCAACGCTTGCATCTCATCACCGATGTGGGCAAAATACGAAAGCACAACCAAGTCGTAGACGATTGGACCAATGCCACGGAAGAGACCCTCAACGAGCTGCGCCAGAAACTCGAGGAGAAGTCCGCACAACATGCATATGCCATAGGAAACAATCAAGCGGACTTCGAGTACAGCTGCATGCTAACGCAGGTTAACTTCAAAACATAACATCCTTTCCCTGGAAGATCCTTATTCACATTTTTTCATATGGTTGCAGTCAGTGAAGTCACAGGTGGAAAAGAAGATGAACGAAGTGCAGCAGCTCATAAATCAACTCTCGTCCGATGTGAGCTTCCATCAAAATGAACTCAATGATAATCTTATGAAAGTGGAGAGCCTTGTGTTCGAAAATGAAAAATTAAATCGGTAAGTCACATAATGTGGATTCCAATCTTGAGCGAGGGTATCCAATAGTCGGTCAACATAAACAACACCTTTCACTTCTAGAGACAAGTTCGCGCAGATTGACCTGTTTCTCCAGGAAATCAATGATGAGCTTAGACTTAAATCCGTACCCTCCGATTTGTCCACCTCGAAGCAAGCTACACTAGACTACGAGGTTAAGAATATAAAAAGTATTCTATGTGAAACTGAGGAACGTTGCGACAAGCTTCAAAACGTTGTCCAGGATCTAGACAAAGCGCTCCACCAGACTCTACAAAGCATCGCTGACATCGAAAACCAATTGGCCATGCAGCAAAGGATCGCCAGTGTGCAAAATATTCGAGGTATGAGATACAGATACAGATACAGATACAGATACAGATACATGATACAGATACAGATACAGATACAGATACAGATACAGATACAGATACAGATACAGATACAGATACAGATACAGATACAGATACAGATACAGATACAGATACAGATACAGATACAGATACAGATACAGATACATAGATACAGAATAGATATACAGATAGATATACAGATACAGATACAGATACAGATACAGATACAGATACAGATACAGATACAGATACAGATACAGATACAGATACAGATACAGACAGATACAGATACAGATACAGATACAGATACAGATACAGATACAGATACAGATACAGATACAGATACAGATACAGATACAGATACAGATACAGATACAGATACAGATACAGATACAGATACAGATAGATATACAGATACAGATACAGATACAGATACAGATACAGATAGATATACAGATACAGATACAGATACAGATACAGATACAGATACAGATACAGATACAGATAGATATACAGATACAGATACAGATACAGATACAGATACAGATACAGATACAGATACAGATACAGATACAGATACAGATACGAATACAGATATAGATATCAGATACATATACAGATACATATCATATATAATATATACAGATATAGATATCATATATAATACATAATATATAGATATACATATATACAGATACAGATACAGATATATATACAGATACAGATACAGATACAGATACAGATACAGATACAGATACAGATACAGATACATATACAGATACAGATATATATACAGATACAGATACAAATAGATATACAATCAGATACAGATAGATATAGAATACAGATACAGATACAGATACAGATACAGATACAGATACAGATATACAGATACAGATACAGATACAGATACAGATACAGATACAGATACATAGTATACAGATACAGATAGATAGATATACAGATACAGATACAGATACAGATACAGATACAGATACAGATACAGATAGACAGATACAGATACAGATACAGATACAGATACAGATACAGATACAGATACAGATACAGATACAGATACAGATACAGATACAGATACAGATACAGATACAGATACAGATACAGATACAGATACAGATACAGATACAGATACAGATACAGATACAGATACAGATACAGATACAGATACAGATACAGATACAGATACAGATACAGATACAGATACAGATACAGATACAGATACAGATACAGATACAGATACAGATACAGATACAGATACAGATACAGATACAGATACAGATACAGATACAGATACAGATACAGATACAGATACAGATACAGATACAGATACAGATACAGATACAGATACAGATACAGATACAGATACAGATACAGATACAGATACAGATACAGATACAGATACAGATACATTTGAAGATTTTATATTATAAGAACTTAAATTTTGATTTTCCAGGACATTTAATATGGCGGATCAAGGACTACTCCAAGAAGCTGGAGGAGGCCAAGCAGTATGACACCATCTTGCATAGCTCCATGTTTTCCAATAAAGCTTTTGGCTATGCACTGCGGGTAATTTTGATTGGTTACTACATCTACAGGGATTACATAGGAGACGAAACAAAAATGCTTTTTTCTTTGCAGCTGGACATCTATTTGAATGGCAAGGGATCCTGGAAAGGACGCAATATGATTGGCTGCCTCAATGTGCTAACTGGCGAATACGATCCGCTGCTGTCCTGGCCATGTCGCCTGCAAGCGGAGATCATCATACGGGACCAGGGAGGCATTGCTCTGGAGGCCCAGGACTATGTCAAGGTAATCAACGTGCGCAAAAAGAACGCGGACTTCATACAAGGCAATCAGTACTTCTTCATTCCCCACGATGTGATAACCTCTCGCAACTATTTGCGCAACGACTCGATGTTTATCGAGGTGCGGGTTCTTAAGTAGGAGACGTCTCTCTTAATACCAATCCCCCAGCCCCCGGCAAATAAGAAGAGGAACAGTTAGTGGTTTTAGTTTTGTTTAATTTTTATTAAAATATTTAATTTTTATTAAATATAAAACACGTAATATATAAACATACATACAACATATATATATTATATTTAAAATACGAGCACTTTATTTTCGTAGTAACAAGGCCAAGTTGAAAAGTCCATTTAATTGGCACTCGTGTATATTTAAATAGAGGGAGCCACGTGCGGTCCCAGTAACAAGCAAATAGGATTAAAATCTGTATCGATTTGTCTTTAATTTATAAATGCAATTGCACAAGGTGTAAAGTTCTGTTTAGGCACATTTTGAAACGGTCTGGATTATCGTTTTTGAAACAGTTCCGCGCTGGACTGGATTGAGTTTGATTTAGCTTAGATATCAATTAAAATAGTTACTTTATAGACAACGTACACACATACAAGTATAAACACTTTAAAATACATGAGAAATACAATATAAAATTTTTATAAAAACAACATTAATATTCGATTTTGTTGCGAGATTTGAATTTGTTTTTTGTTGCTTCTTTTTGTTTTTTTTTTTTGTGTATTTTATTTTTATTTATTGTTTTATTTTTATTCTTTATTTTTGTGAGGTTTAAGATGAGCGTTGCTCTCCGACAAGTGCGTAGAGAGCGTGTTTGTAGTGACCCGAAGTGTCGCCCTGTCGAAAGAAAGGAGAAAGTTTGTGGTCACATGATTATATATATATATATGTATATTCTTACCTTGATCCAGCTTTTTAAGGACTTGCCATACAAACGCTCGAAAGCCACTTTAATGTCTGTCATATCAATCTGGAAAAGAAGAGGCAGCATTGATAGCTGGTCATGTGTGCGCCTATTCAGGTCACTCACCTCGCAGCGTGTGATAATGACGCGAATCAACTGCTTGTCATTGGTGCCGATGCCGGCCATGGATTTGTGTAAGCGCGAGGCAAAGTACTCGGCTTTGTTTGTGACGCATCTATAGATGGTGATAAGACCCTCCATAATATCACCCGAGAACTCCTTTTTGATAGCCTTTTCCAGGGAATGTCCGGTCATGCTCTCATATTCTTGGAATATCTGCAATATCATTTAAATGTATTAATCATGTGCTCGAACATGTGCCACTCAGTCGCAGGACTTACTAAGTTAAGTTGTTGGTAGTTCCTTTGGCACAGTATCATGTTGAACATGCTCTCATCGGTGCCGACGCGCAGCTCGCCGGCCTTCAGCAGTTCTCGAGCATCATCCTTGGCCTTGTTGGGATCTATGCGGCCGCTTTCATCTCGCGCCGCTGTGCACAGTGAAATGAGCAGCCGCTTGAAGTTGCCCGACGTCTCCGACTTAAGCTCTGACTCCAAATGAGCGCCATACACTTGAAAAATATAAATGGGTATGGGTATGGGTATGGGTATGGGTATGGGAATGAGTCCGGGTGGGTTAACTTACAGCGAAGATATTGATTTTTGATTGTGTGAATTTCTATATTGGAAAGCGTGCAAAGAATTTCGATGAGAACTTCCTCATCTGTGCCCAGACCGGCCATGGCGTCATTCAATTCGGCACAGTAATAGTCAACAATTGGACGAAGTAGACCGACCAGCAGTTTCTCAAAGTTGCCGCTCGTTTCCGATTTGATGTCCTCAATTAGATCCTTGCCAAAGTGAGTCTTATACTGACGCTGTATCTCCTGGCGTTGTTCATTGCTTCGACGACAAATTATTTCGATGAGCTTATCCTCATCCGTGCCAAAGCCCTTCATGGCCTTGCGCAAGTCATGAGCGTCTTTAACAGGATCAAATCCTTGAGCTGCGAACACGGTGGGAGTTCCCTGAAACCAAAAGCGGAAAATCATTTTAATTTTCTATAAAATATTGTCAACTAATTTTGATCCTTTAAGTGTTAGGATGATATGGATATGATGCAAAACGTAATTCTTAACTCAACCTAAGCAAAAAAAGAAAGGGTAATAAACTTTTTTTTTTTTTTTTTTGAATGCCGAAAAAAAAGAGTCTTTTCGATCAAAGGATAATAGAATGCAAGGATGGTTGAAAATTAGCCCATGAGGAGATAATGCGTTATAGACTAAACAATGACAAACCTCTTTGCGTGCAGTAAAGATTTGATTGGATGACCGCTGCACGTGCATTTGACCATACCCATACCCCTGGGCCTGTGCATGCACATGCGCTTGCCCATACCCATAACCATACTCTTGACCCTGCCCTTGGTGAGTGGAGGACTGATATCCATGTTGTGCCGTCATGGCTGGAGTATATTCACGATCAGCTGGATAGCCAGCATTTGCATGAGGTGCTGCGGAATGCCAATTATTAGAGTAAGGATTATGCTGCTGATGGGGTGCACCCTGATGGGGTGCTCCCATGTGCTGGGAACTATTTGTTGGATATGCTGGCGAGGATATACCTGCATTCAGAGGGTATGGCGCTGATGTAGAAGGATATGGCGCATGCATTGGATAGGGTACGCCGCCATGTTGACTTGGATATTGTTGCATATGCTGTGGATAAGGTTGTGCGGGCGGTGGGTATGGTGTAGAATGCGAGACATTCTGCTGCAGCGATGCAACAGACCAACCAACTCCAAACGGCACTTTGGGTTGCTCATTATTTGGTGACTGAGATGGATGTTGCATTCCGGGACCCTACAAAAGTTAAAATATATATTCATTGACCGTCGAAAATCAGTGGAGCCATGAACTTTAACTCCCAAAGGAAACGTTTAATTATTTTCTATGCTTCGCATCCTTCGTCGGTTATTGAAATATTAATGCCAAGGTATTACATAATAAATTTGGGAAAATAATCCGAAATTAGTGTTAACAATGTAAACGAAAGAAAAACATCTAAAATATGTTTTAATGAGTGTTTGGATTCCAAATGTCAGGGACTTGTGGTTGAATAAATAATAAAAGGTTTAAGTGACAACTCAAACTTAAGTACTTACATAGGGATACATTTTTGGATATATGATAACTGGGTAAGGCGGTTCCTGTGAGATTCAAAGCTGGGGAGCAAAATAAAAAAATCAAATAAAGTAATTTATATTATACACTATACTACAAAATACATATTTCAAAAGTAAACACATCCAAAGTCAGGCAAATTGCCCTTGGTTTATTCAACTAATTGTCACATTTTGGCTACTTGACAGGGGGCGATGGGTCATAAACTTAGTCACAATATTGAGGGTAGGTTACGGCCGATTAGCTATTATTTAGATTAGCTCCAACTTTCACTGAATACTCTATATACACTATACTATGGATACTTTGTTATAACACATATTCACACACCAACTTCTTTTTGCACTACACGTGTACTTTATTCAATACCCAAGGGTGTATTTGTTCAGATGTTTCTCGACCTCGTTTTCGGAAATTCCGAAACCCCATTACTTGGGCCAATGATTAGTCATAGTCTTGTGTTTGTATCTCGTGCAAGAAGACATGCGTAGAATATATAATAAGTCATCCCAGAAGCTTAGTTATAAATTTTCATAATTACTCATTGAATCACTCGCTCACTTTTTACACATAGTATAATTTCTTATTTGGATAAAGGTTGTTTTTCTATAAAGTACGTTATTTAATCGTAATTCTCTATAATTAGAATAATTATTTAGTTCACATTTATTAAATGCTTTATTATGATTCACCTTTCGGCACGCCAACACAATTCAAATGTTTCTTACACGTATAAATATGTATTCTGTACAATATATAAACTTGTATAAAAGGTTCAAAATTGTTATCAAACGATTGCCGCAATTATATTTATCACTTCCTTAGTAGGTAATTATTTTCTTTGTATACGACCGCAAATCAACATATAAGTGCACGATGCACGCAAATGGATGCATACAGGTTGGTGTCTAACGTACTTACAAATATACATACTCATGTATATTATTTATATATATATATACATATATAAGTATATACTTAGACTTTCTGCGTATATGCATACATCATGAAATACTATAAGAAACAAGCGAAAGTTTCGATTGTTATGCTTACACATAACATATTCGTATATGTGTATGTGTTTATCGTATCTACAAAGGGCAATCTGTCTATAGTTTTATGTATGCTTAAGCATTTATGTAGATTACGTATGTATATGTATGCCATGTTTTAAGATACATTTTTATGGATGTTTTTTTTTTTTGATTTTGTTGGTTTTGCATAAGTTATTTGGTTGGACATTAAAAAAAAAAATTCCGAAAAAATTAACTACTGTGTGATTTAAAAATACGTGTATCATTTCAATTACTTTAGGTATCAAGTCGTACGTACGGACGTGCACCCTGAACAAATTCGTATATACAGCTACAAAGTACTTTTATCAACTGAGGCAACAATTGAAAGTACGGTGCCACCACCTGTTGCCTAGTATATCGATTAATTGAGAGTGGTCAGCTGGAATGTATCGATAAAATTATATATCGTAAGTGAATGCAGGAAAACAAAAATCAACCAAACAACAATACCTTAATCAAATCATTTAAATGCCACGACGATGAAACAATGAATAATCGAGTACGAATTGTAGTTGTAGGTGATTCAGGTAACTATACACCATCAAGTATACGTACTCGCACTTATTGTTACTGCCCTTTCTTTAAGGCGTTGGCAAAACTTGCTTAACGCACCTAATTGCGCACAATGAGTCTCTTATTCGACCCGGTTGGACCGTCGGTTGTAACATACAAGTAAGGATACATGAATTTAAAGAGGGTACTGCGCGTCAGTGTCCCTACTTAATTGAGTTGTTTGACATTGGCGGATCATTAAGCCACAAAAATACACGTAACGTCTTTTACAACGGCATTCACGGTGTTATCTTAGTGCATGATTTAACAAATGGCAAATCACAAGAACAACTGTTAGACTGGCTTTATGAGATTGTAAATAAGGACGGAAAGGATATATATAAATCTCGTAATAGTTCTTTGCCTCCATCTCCCCTGCCCGCCTATGCGATGGATGCCCATATGCGTTTCGACCTTGAAGAGTTTCTGGGATCCACACAAATACCTATTCTGGTAATGGGCACTAAACTGGATTTAATTGACGAAAAGCGTCAGCCCAAAACGACTGTAAAGAAGGCCGGTGGTATAGGTCAGTTATTCTCCACAGTAAAAAAACAGTTAATTTTATAGTTTTTAATCACTACAGCTGATAAATGTGGTGCTGAGGAGATATGGCTCAATTGCCGGGATACACGTAGTTTAGCTGCTGGAACAACTGATGCTGTAAAACTTTCTCGGTTTTTTGACTGTGTTATCGAAAAGCGACAAAGTGGCGGAAGTAGCAGCACAGGTTCCAATACCTCAGATAGGCGTCGACCCATTAACTCACAGCCTACTCATCCCGATTTTCCGCTATATGCAGTACCTCTGCTCGAAACTAGCGACCTCAAGTGACGTCAATCACGCACCGAATTAATTTTACACATAAGTAATCATATTATAATTTCATAAATGTAATTGTAATAAAGTTATATAAAAACCAAAAATTAGGAATCAATGGTATCGCCCAGCAGTTGCAGATACCAGTTCGGTAATATGGGCGCTACATGCGGACCATTCATTATCGTATATTCAACAATTTTTGTATCCGCTTTAAAGTGCAGCATTACGACGGCACGAGAGTCGTTAACAGCTTCCATTAAATTTTTAAGCTCATGCAAAAATTCGGAAAGAAATGTACACATGGCTGCTGCGCTCCAAGGCTTATTATGGCTTAGCTGGTTCACTTCGCAACTCTCAATTTTATGGACAAGCCCATTCTCGTCTCGCAGACCAATAAGAATTTTTTTAATATTAACTAAGAAAGATTGGGCCCACCATGTTGATGACTTGTGGTAGTCAAAGCTTCTCTTCTGCTTGCTATTCATGTCACCAACGCTAGTCTTTAGCTCCAAAAACTCAACAGAGCTTAGTTGTTTTGGGTCATTCAGATTACTGTAAATATTTAAGATAAATAAGCTAAGAAATTCTTTAAATGATTATTAATGGACACGCGTTAAAATCATGTCCTTCAAAATGTATATATGAACATACACGATGCCATTGCTATTGATGCAATCCATTTCAGCTCCATACATTAATCGGAGCCCGTTCAGCTTGCTTCGATAGACACACACGAATTCAGTGTTTTCATCAACGGGTGACTCTGTATCAGGCGGAATATTTGGATCATGGGTTGTACAATACTGCTCAAATTTGTAACCCCATGAACACATAGCTTTGTGTTTTGCACTAATCTGGGTTTTTTTTATAAGATCCGCTTCAGACTTTAATTCTGATATGTAGATTGTACCATTTATTCGCATAACCATAAATTGACTGTCTGCGATCCCTTCATATGGCATGCGCATTATTAGTCGCAAAACACTACGAAGGGTCACGAAGTCAGCAGGCAACTCTTTGTTACCAGTTGGTGAATCGCGCAGGAGGTATTGATGGTTATAGATGAATTGGCATACATGATTAATATATTCAAAGCTTGAATAGTTTTGGTTTCTGAGTTTTGTATTTTCAATACCAGCATTTAAATCCAAGGGGTATGAGTTTTTTTTTGGCAGTTGAAGATAGCCTAGGTTTCTTGCGTCGTCATGAAATTGTCGAGCCCCGTCAATGCTATAAAAACCAATCGGGTCGGGACGACTTATGTTAGGAAAATCACCAACAAATTGTGTATGAAACCTATATCGTTGCACATTAACTCTTAGTTTTCCTTGACTTCTTATATTGTTCGAAGCCATTTTAAAACAATGACAAAACTAAGATGCAAAGTACTTCAAATAAATAAAATTTTTTTAAGAAACACTGTTATCGATAAATAGTGTCATCACTAAAATAAGAAACAATTACAGTATCACAAAGTTTCAAATAAAGTAATTAGTAATTTATTATAAAATGATACGTCAGCGACAATGTATTGTGATAAACCTACGCTCAGCAATAACACTTATACTTATTTTTGTGGTCACCGGCATCAGAAACAGTGAAACCGCTAGCGGTGGTAATCAAATGGATATCACAGATGTGAAAAGTGAACAGCGCAAGGACAACACCAATGCTGGCAGCAGTAATAACAATGATAATGAAGTTTTTCTGCCTGCGCTAGTCAGCATGCCAAATAAGATAGGAGCAGTAAGTGACAACAGCCTTAACAACAGTGCCACCAACATGTTCTGTCCACTTGACAAAGAGATTCCATGTGAAGCTTTGCCATTTCCATGCATACGATGCACCTACAATTTTAATTGTATTTACGGCCGTGATATTAATATTACCTGCGAGGCTGTCAGTACTGCACTGTGTCAGGGCGAACGGACATTCCAGCGTCAAATGAACTGTCGCTACTGCTATCAAACAGAACTCTGGCAACAGAACTGCGAACAGCACGCCAATTGTAATTCCGCAGCCGATAAATATTACCGAACCAATTGTACTGTGCACCAAGATGTACTCTGCTTGGGAAATCGTTCATTTACGCGCAATTTGCGCTGCAACTGGACGCAGGGCTACCGGTGGAGCACTGCACTACTTATCAGCCTTACACTTGGTGGCTTTGGCGCTGATAGATTTTATCTCGGCCATTGGCAAGCGGGCATTGGTAAACTATTTAGCTTTGGGGGCCTGGGTGTTTGGACGATCATCGATGTGCTACTTATATCCGTGCACTATCTTGGGCCCGCCGATGGATCGCTGTACATTTAAAACCACTCACCATCTCATACTTACTGTAAATACTATAGAAATAAATAATTATAGGTTTTTTTTTTTTTTTTTTATTTGATCCAAAAGCTGAGTATAATTATACATTATACATTATGTATGTAATACGAGACTGTTTTAATCATAATTTTTATATGTACATATGTATATACCAATAACAAACGATTTAATGCGTATACATATTTTAATTGAAATTCTGTTTAATTGGGTTTTCTTCTTCAAATTTAATTAAGTTCCATTAGTTATTTCATGAACAAGTTGGGAATTGAAAATATGTATAAATACAAGGGTTGAACTTTACAGGATGATTTAGGCATTTTATATAGGTAGGTTTAGGCATCAGTTTGAATGCTAATGGTAGAGTTCAGTTCGTTGGTGGCACCACTTGTGACCACCTCATCATCACCATCATCAAATTTGATGTGCTTTGCCAAAAGCTTAGCAACTTTTTCGCGTCCTCGTTTCTGCTGAACACGTACTTTCTTGGTCAATTTTGCCTCTCGATCGTGCTCGATTTTATGCCAGTATTGGGTCTCCGCCTGGCCACGCAGCACCTTTAGTTGCATTTCAGCACAATTAAGTTGTTTCGCCAAATCCTCTGCGGCACTTGGTGTGGCCATTCGCAAATGTACTACCTGATCGCCTTCTTTGATATCAACGTACTTGATATCCGTGTATTGACGCATATCGGCTTTGAACTCTTTTATATTTGCGCATGGCTCATGTAGTTCACATTCTATAATCAGTCCTGGTTCGTATTTAAATAAAGGTGGTCGCTCTTGAGCCGCGTCCTCGGCTTTGGCTGCTGATTTGCTATCGTCGGTTTCAGTTCCACCTGCACCGTAGAAGTTCATGTTCATTTTGTGAACGCCAGTGTTTTTGTTCCGTTTTCGACGTTTAGGTGGCACTGGAACTTCTATTGTAGCCCCACCATCACCCTGGGGTTCTGTTTCCTCGTGACCACTGTTGGCACCGCTGTTACAGTTGCTTTTTGGTTCTACCAGCTGTTGTTGTTGTGTTTGCAGTTGAAGTTGCATTGGTGTACATTTTTGGGAAGGCTGATGAGCGTTTGAGTTTCGACCAAATTTGCTTTTCGCTTCACTTATCATTCGCCGCTGGAGATTGAGATACTTGTTGCGTAAGCTACACCAATTGGTTTTTGGCAGTACCATCAGCTCCAAGGCTGTGGGCTCAATATTGGGCCTTTTTTTACTATGTTTACGACGTCGTTTTTGCTGTTTGTTTCCATCACTTTTTTCAATTTTGATGTTATTCTCTGTTCCACTGTTTTGAGCATCGTCTGCATCAGTTGTCTCATCGCCAGAAGTCTCACTGTGGATTGGCTCGAGTTTAATACGTTTGGCTGCCACAGCCTCCTGTACGTCCTGTTTGTCACTTTCACGTTTGCATGTCTGCTTGAGTGTAATTCCTGATTCCGATAGTTTCTCCTGTGGATCCGCTGCAGAGCTTATTTTTTGCTGTTGCTGGAACGATCGTATGCTGGCTAAGTCAGCAGGGTCTGTTTCTTCCAGTAGAAGTACACCCTGAACTTGAGAAAATGCTTTGACAGCCTTTTCAACAGAAGAACTTTTTTCGAACTCAATAAACGCAAATTCTTTATGCTTTCGGGTGCCTGGATAATGAGGTAACGACACGTATGCCACTGTTCCATAACGACTGAATACTTCCTTAAGCCAATCGTGAGTCGCAGCCGCCGGCAATGCTTCAACGTACAACGTTTTATCATTTACATCACGCTGTCCTGGTAATGCTGTTTTGCGGCGTACCTTTAGACCGCTTTCATCCAACTCTAGAAATTTTGAGCTTGACAGTGATGTTGAAATTTGCTGAACATCCTGCGTCAGCTCCTTTATTTTGTTGAATGTTAAAAATATTTCGAGAGGGACGTCTTTTAAGAAAGAAAGAATGATAAATATTATTTAAACATATATTCAGGGTAAAATAGATAGCAGTTCACATTCACTTACATGGGTCCTTATCTATATAACGACGTAGAAAACGATCCTTGCTGAGATTTGCATCACCAAAGTAAAACTCCATCTGTGCTCGTATGGAATTAAATAGGTGACGCTTACGCTTACGTCCTCCACCTTCATTTGTCGATGGCTGTTCTATTGTGCCCTCCACGCCGGCTTCAACCTTTTCAGTCTTAACAATGCCTTTTGGGCTTGCATTACTATTCCCTGACTCCTGGCTATCATTTTTTTCGGCAGCAGCAGATTTAGCAGCCATGTACACTGATACTATACTATACTGTACGATTCTGATTAGAATTTATAAAAGATGCAATGTTGCCGGACGACCACCTATGCATTTATTTGATAAAACTATCGAATGAACGATAGTTCTTACGCATATGCTATTTTAAAAAAACAACAGATATTGGAAATATCTAAGTGAAACAATTCTGCTTATTAATAATAAAATCTATTTAAACATCAAAACAAAAATAAATTTTCTAAATAATGAAGATGCGATTTTTAACAGCTTTTAAAGAAATAACTCTGCAAAATATTTCGCAAAAGACAATCGATAACAGTTTCACAGGGTGCACTGTAACCGAGTGGCTTAACATTTTGGCGGCAAACAAATGCTATTGTTATGGTTAATTGTACAGTGCTCAGTGAAGACTGCGGGCAAAATACAAACTTAAATATAAACAAAAGTTAAAAAAAGTTTTCGTGCATAAAAGAAATAATATACTACAATTCAAATAAGTATAGAAATCTAACATAGAACAATAGCAGTTGATCAACATTATCGGCATCGGTAGAAGCAGAAACGTCAATAACATAAAAAAAAGCGGAGCTGTATCATTTGACAGACTGAAAGGCAGGAAGACACTGAATAAAAATCTAACTTTTAAATGCTTTCTGAAACTTTAAGATTTATTGAATTTTCAATAAAAGTTAAGTCCCAATGGAATCGATTGTGCTGCACACAGATATAACACGGCTAATTTTAAGTAAGTTTTACTACAGTTTCAGTATAATTCGTATTGACTTAAATTTTCTTATTTGCAGGCTATTTGGTCAACAACAATTTGAACCGTACGGCAATAACGCTTTGTCGTGCTTCACCCCATCTTCAGCAGGAATTGGCTGCATTAAAGCATGGCTTGCAGCCGCATAACTTTCTTAATGGTGGCCTGGAGGAGATCATACGGGAGCATGTCAAGATCACAAAAATAGGTAAAATGGAAAAAGAAAACATAAACCAACAATCTTAACAATTATACAATATAATTTTCAGTGAGCAACACAGTTAAAAAACTACCGGCAAATACGCAACAGCGATTGGAGCAACTTCGACTGTCAGATCGCCTAAATGAGCTGCTTAAACTAACCAAATCGAATGACTCCAAAGATAGCACCTACAAACAAAACGCAAGTACCACTACACAGCACAGAGAACGACGCAAGTGAGCATCCGTACCCTAGTAGCAAATTTGAAATTCTATTAATATAATTATAATTAATGACAGACGCAGCCATAGGGATTCAGAGAATGGCAATCTACCCAAGTCAGAGTTAACCTGTTCTCCTCAACCTGTAAGCTGTAAACGGCCACGCCTCTTGGCCCCACACTTGAGCTGCACTATTGATCGTGATTATCTACTTCAAAAAGATGATAATGAATCCTGCAAAAGCATCAGTAGCACTAATAGTGACACTAATAGCTCTTACTCAGATGATGATGTGGTTTTTAATAAGCATGGACCCAAAAACAATTCAACCCCTCGTACGGACTATAATGAAAATCCTGAACTACCCACACCTCAGACGATGCCGGTAAGTTTTTTTGGCAACGTTTTTAATTTTGTTTTTTTTTTTCTTTGGTACTGTGAAATTTGATATAATCTAATTTTGTACACATTTTGTTTATTGTTTTAGGAGATTGCGAACGCTATAATGACTAATGAAGAGTTTCAAACGAAACTACTTAACAATATTAATGTGGCATTGCAATCAATGACAGTTTATGCACCAACGGCAGAGGCTGTCAACTCGGAAGCTGTGCTGGATGAGCTGGTTAAAAATATACTGGAAGCAACAGAAAAGGATCCGTCTTTCGATCGCATTGTTGAAGATGTGATTAGCATGGAACCAGCTCCAGAAGCAGCGCAAGCGGATCGAACAGTACCACAGACTCCTCTCATAATCCGTACAGCGGTGGCTTCTGCCAATACGATACCTGCTGATAACGCAGAAAACAATTTGTCAAATGGAGGCAATGGAAATTCTGTTATTCAACTGAACGCTAATACTTCCCTCGGGACATTAATTGACCCCAATTTTAGTATATCGAAGCTAATTGTGCTGAACTCCAATGAGAGCGCTCAAAAGCAGCAACCAACGGCGAATCTTACCTTTGGAAACGATCTCAACTTTTTAGGAAATAATGCCACAGCTTCAGATGTGGAAACCATTGCAGCAGCTGCTGCTGCTGGAGGAAATCAAGTGTGCGTGGATGCAATCAATGGTCAAATAACTTTTCCAATGTTTCTGTCCAATGATGGTCTTTATTCGCACCTGCCGTTTCTAGTAAACAATGAGTGGCTGGCGCAGCAGTTGCGTTCAGACGCCTTTGTTAATGCGGACGTTTCTCACATTGAGATACCTTTGCCGGAACCTATAACAGTTGCTGCCAATCAGCTGCCTCCCAATTCTATAATCATTAACAGTGCTCTTAAGCAAACATTGGGAGCGACAGATTCACCGGCCAAGGCGACCGAAACGCAGACAAAACCATCAACATCGAATTCTGCAAAGATGGAATGTTCCAACAGTAAACTACAAGTGATTACCGCTGGTGCTGTGGCTGCCTCCGTGGACTCGTCGCGACTTGTAATGGAACGCGTAACACCATCGACTTCCGGTATTGTTAATGTCAAGGCTTTTCGCAGTCTCTCGACACCACGGAAACGTACCTCACATGTCCGGACGCTCAACTTCTCACCCAAAGTAATAGCCCAAATGCAGAGCACCCCAGTATCTGCGCGCCGCGCATATTTGCAGCAACAGCAGCAGCAGCGACAATCTCGAGCCCAATTAAAGGTGTTGAAGGAGAAACAAGAGAAGCAGATGATCTCTGAATTGAAAGAGCCGGTGATAATAAAGAACGTGGAAATACTGCCAAACTTTGGCAACAACTCGGGCAGCACTTCAACTGTATCTGCAGAAGGTAACACCTTGCAAGTGACAACATTGGGTGTTGATGTGAACAGCAATGAGAGCAACGGCTGCGTGCCACCTCTCTTTGCCATGGAGGAAAACAGCAACCAAACGGTAATCAAAGCAATAACCACATCCAAAAAGTCTGCACAAACAACTCTGTATGCCGCCACATCTTGTATAACAACTACGCCTAAGTCCAAGAGAATTCGGTCAACGGCTAAAGCCTGTAAGCGGATCATCTCGCAGGCAGCCCCAACGCATGACGGGAGCACTGATAATAAAAATGTTAAGCAAAAGCAAGGACAGCTTGAGAAGTGTGTGTCCAGTTTGCTTGACGATAGCAAAGAGAATCAAAGCGGATCAGCGTCTAAGGTAAATGTAACTGTTGAAGGAAGGGAAGAGGACGATTTGATGTCCGCCTGGCGACGTCAGATGCATTCTTCAAGCAATGACCTGGACCAACGCCTGAGAGAAATTAATGCTAAGCAACAGGAGTCGGTGAAAGTGATCCGTCGCGAACGCCGAACTCGACCTGCCAAAAAAAAAAAAAATGAAGCCGCATCCACGCCTCCTACGCCCAAGCAAAAAAAAATTATAGAAACAAGAAGAACAAAACTTAAGCAGCTGTCAACAAAAAAAGTACAGGACATAAGCGTCGTCGAAGGGGAATTCAATATAAAAATAACACCACAAAAACCAAAAAAATCGCCGGCTGTCGCCAAAGAGGCTAAGGATGTCCAGGAAACTCCAAAGCTTAAAGAAACTAAAGGTAACGAAGTGAAATGTACGAAGACAGTCAATGGGCCGACGGCAACACAGGGAAACAAGGAAACGAGGCAAAGCACTAAACTGAAGCAACAACAGATGCAAAAGGCTCAGGAGACACAAGGGAAGCAAGTTGAGCAAATAATCCACCAAAAGCAGTCAGAGCACAAGGAACAGACGACCCAAAAGGATGAAATATCGGTAGTTATTTCGGTAACGGAAGAGTGTACGGATCAGATGGCTAATATGGCAGTTCTCCTAGAAACCCCGTTCAAGGTGACGCAAGCTGAATTGGAAGATGGCGAGGTGCCACCAACACCGGGCCCGGCATTAATTCCGCCGCTGGATACGCCCTATACCAAACTGTTGCCATCCTTGTCGTTTCTGTTTGGCAGTGAAACGAAGAGTGTGCTCGATACGCCAATGCTGACAGCGATAACGCCAGGTATGCGAATGGCAACGCCTTTTGGTCAATCATTAGCGACACCGCACAGTAATGGTGGCAGAACGGATTACTCCTCGAGCAGCTCCTACTACAGACCGGATGAGGCAGAACACACAGATAGCAATGCGCAGTGCGCACTACGACCATCGCCATCCAGCGATACATCAGAACAGAAGACGGGCACAGTCTGCTATGAACTGTATGCCGAGCGGCTTCCCGTGGAACCAACAGTGCTGCGTCGCGTTCGCTCTTTTGGTACTGAGGCAGTGGATAACGTCGAGGGTGCCGTTGAGATTGCTGTAAATGCTGACAAAGCGCTAGTGGAAGAGCCGCATTATAAATTAGTCACTGGTCTTCCTGACGCAATCGAAGATAGTTCTGTAAGTAGTTCCTGTAGTAGCTCAAAAACCTCAAGTAGTAGCAGTTCATCGAGCAGCAGCAACTCCAGCAACAGCAGCAGCAATTCATCCTCATCCTCAAAAAGCAGTAGCCAGGATACTAGTGTTTCAATGCCTAAAAAAGTGATTGAACTTTTGGATATGGATAATCTCTCGGATATCAGTAGCAACGAAGATGAAGAATGGTTAAAGGATACCGCAGACGGCAGGTCGCGGGATTTACCGCCATATCCCGCTATAAGTGAACCGGCTAACATTGTGAGTCAGGATGGCGAGGTTCGTTATCCCCTTCGCAATTGGCTGACACCCAGTAAAGATTCCGCTCAGCACGCCGCAGATCCGAACACTAGCGGTGAAACGACTTCTCCTGCCTCTGCGACAACTATAATAAAGCTCACAGTGCCTATAAAATCAAAGGAGATAAGATCGGAAAAGACGAGAGCCAAAACAACGTATCATGCGACAGAGAAGTCTGCGAAAAAAACAGTGGAGGTGATAGAAAAAAAGGAGGAGGAGAATGCAGAAAAAGCAGAGAAAGCAGAGAAAGCAGAGAAAGCAGAGAAAGCAGAAAAAGCAGAAAAAGCAGAAAAAGCAGAAAAAGCAGAAAAAGCAGAAAAAGCAGAAAAAGCAGAAAAAGCAGAAAAAGCAGAGAAAGCAGAAAAAGCAGAAAAAGCAGAAAAAGCAGAGAAAGCAGAAAAAGCAGAAAAAGCAGAGAAAGAGAAGGCAAACCAGATTGGAGAAAAGAGAAAAAAGGAAGCAGAGGAAAAATTAAAAATGGAAAAAATGAAAGCAAGTAAAGAAGCAGCGAGGCAGATCTCAAAAATGATAGCAGTGGAAAAGCTTAAAGTGGAGAAATTAAAGAAAGTAATAAAGGAAGTAGAGGAAGCAGAGAGCGCAGCACAAAAAGCAGCAGAGGAGATCGCGGAGAAGGCAGCCATTGATCAGCGCCTGCACGATTTAGCCGTGGTCCGTGAACGTGTCAAGGCAAAGTTTAAGCAGCAGACAACTCCCAGGTCGTGCTTGAAAAAGATCAGGAAGCTCCCGTTGCGAGACACCGGCATAGAGACGCCAAATATTAGTAAAACACCCCCTAAGGAATCTCATCAATCATATATGGAGCATCCTGTGAGGGCAAAGGCAGCCTCAATTACACCTGCAAAATCTACCAAATCTCCCAGTGAAGTAACTTCAGCCGTCAAGGAGCAGCGTCTCTCACGAAGCTGTGAACGGGATCCGGCGTTACTTATTGCGCTTAATTTAAGCGCAAAGAAAGGACAGCAGCCGAGCGTTGCACGTGCTGTTCAGGAAATAGCCGTCCAGCCGGCACCATCTGCGGCAGCTAACAAACGACGGGGTCGACCCAGAAAGCAAATCATTAATCCAGAGCCCTGTCATCGGACAATGCGACGCTCCTCCCGACTGAGCGATATCAAGAGTAAATACCTAAGAGTATAAACATTTCAAATTATTATATTATTCTCAATAATTTCTTGAATTTTTTTTAGCACATGCGCCTGGCGAATTGCCTTCAAGCGACGATGAATCACCGATCAAGTCAAACTTAAACCTAAAACCCTCAACAAGTGTCAAAGTTACCAAGAAGCCTGCCAAGAAACGGGCTGAGGCACGTCTAGAGCTTGCAGTACCGACTTTGGTTACGGTAGCTGAAGCGCAGACAACACAGGAAGGGCTAGAAGAGGAGCCACCAGAAAAAGCTTCACCTGCCCATGGCGAATATGACATGGATATGTATCGAAGCAGTAGCCACGAAGCGAACACCTTTAGCTTTGCCTATGCCGACAATGGCATGAAGTCCGACAATCCTGTGCAATGCCAGCCTGCAAACTATTTTAGAGACTTTCAAATGAAGATTATTACTGATGACAAGGAAATACATACGATCCGCATCCCAAGTCCAAAATTTCTGCATCGTTCGCTTCCCAGTGCAAATGAAAGTCCCAATGCTGCTACTATACGCAACATACCTAAGAAACGAATCATCTGCTTTAGCAGCAATGTTAAACAGGACACAGTCCTGACAAAGGCACAACTAAAGCCCATTGTAGTGGCTCGTTCGTTGAGAACGCAAAGCGCACAAAGCGATGCTAACGACTTGGAGGTGGCGACCATGTAAGTTCAATGATAATGCAAATGCAACTCCTCCAACATCCTGCAACTTTTTGAGATGCTCAGATGTTCAGATGTTCAGAGACTCAGATGTTTCCCTCTCTCTGTTTTCAAAAACGATCATAAAACTAAAATATTGATAGTTTATGTTATTTTAATTGTTGATTTATTTATTTTGTTCCCCGTCAATCAGTAATACACCGTTGAAAATAAACGCCACCGCTGGCGAGGAGCAGCAAGTGGAGCTAAATGACGAAGTCGTGAGGATTGAGGATATTGAATCAATACTTTCACACTTACACGGCATCTAAACCGGACGTTGGATTGGGGATTGAGTATGCATAAGCACATGTATGTATATATGTATAAATATTATACTATTTTTATCATGTGCTTATACATATTTAAATTTGAAGAATATTATTATTATTATTATTATAATTATTATTTTTTTCTTTTATTATTATTACGATTAATTTGTTAGACTCTAAAGAAAAAGTGTGTAAATCATTTTTAAGTTATAAAAGAATCGAAATTCCTTTAATTTATCTATGTATGTATATGATATGTCTGTATGTATTGTATGTAGAAATCACGTACTCTAAGGTACGTCCATTTGTTAAAGCTTAAGATTAGTTAATAAAGGATAGTTACACAAATCAGAAGTCACCCTGTAATTTACGTAGATGGTTCCTTACGGTGAATGGCGGAGGTGTGCAGGCTGTAGCTGGAACCAAAGTCAAATCGATAAATATATTAAAAAACTCTTGTCCAGTGAACTTAATGTTACGTTGTCTTCCTTCTGTTTACTCATGCCATTTATGTAACTGACATGTCCAGTGACCAGATAATTTACTCCCGTCACTGCGACATGCAATTTTGATGCGATGTGAAAATAAAAAGCACGGAATGAAGTTGCTCAAAAATGCATAAAGGCATTAAGTAGCATTTGATTGAGGAGCACAAATTGAGGAAAATTATGGCAGAAATGGATGTCCTGTATTCGTGTCTGAGTCCTGCGACACGTCAATTAGACTTGCACTTGCTCAATTCGTAAACAGCGCTCGTATGGATCGGTTGTATTGTCTTTTACTCTGGCTGTGCCTTCGCATAGACCTAGCCAGTGTCGAGGAGCTTAAGATAAGTGGGTGTCGCAATGGAATAACCAAATTGTTAGCTTGATCTCTCTTTTTGTTCCTGCAGCCTTTTGGGTTGAGCCAGTACAGCGTGCGGAATTCGATGCGGATTTTGCTGCTGTGCTTAAGGAGCTAGATGCATTTAAATTGCAGACGCAGATTATAGACTCGGTGGTCCAGCTAACGCATGACAATGATCAGGATATGCAAAACTGTGAGTAGAATTAAATTTGTGTAGTAGGCCAGTTGAAGGACATTACCATGGATTACCGTAGTTTGTGAAATTTTGAGCAAAGTCGGCAGCTCTGTAGTTTTGGACCTGAGCTACAGTCATTGGCCAGAGGGCTATGAATTGGCACGTAATACTGGAATCACCTACATGCGCTTTGAGAGAAACTTGCGTCCTTTTCTCGACATGTTCGCTGATTACATGCGTCAGAAACGGGCCAACAATGTGGCCATGATTTTTCAGAATGCTCGCGATACTGAGGAGGCAGTGCAGCAGGTGATAGGTGGTTATCCCTTTCGCACACTTATCTTGGATGCCAGCGCAACGCAAGGGGAGGATTTTGTAGATCGTCTTCGTAGGTTACGTCCACCTCCCACCTACTACGCCATGTTTGCTCGTGGCAGCGTAATGAATGGACTCTTTGAGCGTGTAAGTTGCTCATGTGATCATTTCCAGCTTCTATGCTGCTGATTATTTTGCGGACCCTTCTTAGGTGCAAAAGGGGAAGGTTTTCCTGCGTCCAGCCGAATGGCACTTTGTTTTCACGGATACCAGAGATCGCGTTTTTAAGTATAAAAGTGAGGCGGAGTTTGCCACACGCTTCACATTGAATGCCCGTGCAATCTGTAGAGCAATGCAAGTGCGAGAGATTTATTGTGGCAGTGGATTTACGGTATGATTTTGGGAGTCCTTATTTCATGATTACTGACATTTATCGTCGCCTACTTTCAGATTTCCCGTGGTCTTCTTTTGGATGTCCTACGTAGTCTTATCGATGCTGCGCATGCAAGTGTAAAGTTTCCCCAGGCTGTGTACAAAGATTGCGATGCCAACGCAGTTGCGACTGTTGATGAACCGCCTGACCATCGATGGATTGAAAATATCCACTGGAGTGACTTTGTCAGCTTTGTGTCGACCAATGAGGACTCGCAGCAGCAAAGTGAAGAGTCCGATGCGGGCGAACTAGCACCTATTTTGAGCTTTGTGACAAATATTTCTGTTGGATATTATTCCAGTGTCCATGAGGCTAAGACGGACCTGGCCATTTGGTCGGCCGGCGAGCTGCGACTTCTTAACGAGACCATAAGTCCAGCCCGTCGATTCTTTCGTATTGGGACGGCAGAGAGTGTGCCCTGGAGCTACTATCGCCGCCATCCAGAAACTGGCGAGCTATTGCGCACAAGCGACGGGGAACTCATCTGGGAAGGTTACTGCATTGACTTCATAGAGCACCTTGCAGAGAAACTTAAATTTGATTATGAAATTGTGGCTCCCAAAGTGGGACACATGGGTGAACGCAATGAACATGGTGAGTGGGATGGAGTTATTGGCGATTTGGTCACTGGCGAGACAGATTTCGCCATTGCTGCACTCAAGATGTACTCGGAGCGAGAGGAAGTAGTTGACTTTTTGCCCCCTTATTACGAGCAAACAGGAATTTCGATTGTAATGCGTAAACCAATCCGCCGCACCTCGTTGTTTAAGTTCATGACGGTGCTTCGCATTGAGGTTTGGCTTAGTATTGTTGCTGCTCTTGTGGGCACCGCATTCATGATCTGGTTCATGGATAAATATTCGCCCTATAGCTCGCGCAATAATCGCGAAGCTTATCCATACGAGTGTCGAGAGTTTACATTGCGTGAGAGTTTCTGGTTTGCCTTGACTTCCTTCACACCTCAGGGTGGCGGTGAAGCTCCAAAAGCCATATCAGGTCGACTATTGGTGGCCGCCTATTGGTTATTTGTTGTGCTGATGCTTGCTACTTTTACGGCTAATCTGGCTGCGTTTTTGACTGTGGAGCGTATGCAGACACCTGTGCAATCATTGGAACAACTAGCAAGACAATCCCGTATTAATTACACGGTGGTGGAAAATTCGGATACACATCACTACTTTATGAACATGAAGTTTGCTGAGGATACACTGTACCGCATGTGGAAGGAGCTAGCATTAAATGCATCTCGGGACTTTCGAAAATTTCGCATATGGGACTATCCTATTAAGGAGCAATATGGACACATTCTGTTGGCTATCAACAACGCAAATCCTGTAAAGGATGCCCGTGAAGGCTTTAGTAATGTGGACGCACATGATAATGCCGACTATGCATTTATACACGATTCCGCAGAGATAAAATACGAGATCACCAGAAATTGCAATCTAACGGAGGTGGGCGAAGTGTTTGCCGAACAACCTTATGCTGTTGCCGTGCAGCAGGGTAGTCATTTGGGTGTAAGAATTTATGTTTTATTATTTAAATGCATTAATAATTGAAATTTTCAATTTTTATATTGTGCAGGATGAATTAAGTTACGCTATTCTGGAGCTACAAAAGGATCGATTCTTTGAACAGCTCAAGGCGAAATTCTGGAATCAGTCTAATATTCGAAATTGCCCACTTTCTGACGACCAAGAGGGTATCACTCTGGAAAGCCTTGGCGGAGTTTTTATAGCCACCATGTTTGGTCTTCTCCTTGCAATGATAACTTTGGCTTTTGAAGTTATTTATCACAAAAAGAAGGAGAAATCCCTGGCTCTTATAACACAGGTTCAACCTCTGGAAGTAACTGAGCCCACAAAGACCGCATGGCTTAGTAATACAAAAACAAAAAAATCGCAAAAGATAACGCCACCACCATCATTTGAAATAGCGACAAGCAATAAAATGCCAGCACCTGTTACTCTTGGCGATAGTCATTTTAAGCGTCGCCATGGAGAACACGGTGTGCATTCCCGTCGTGATCTTAAAGCATCTGCAACAGAACCCTATATGGGCTATATGGAATAGAAGCAACATGTAAAGAGTAGAGTAATTTGTATTTTTTATTTGCTATTAAAGAATACACTTTTCTTGTCTTCACTTTTAATTTTTATTAGTTTTAGCTTTTAAGCGGCTATTTGTTGTTACTCGAAATATTTAAATTATAATTATTTATTATCTTTGAGAATTTCAATATTCAAATCCTAGTTTCAACTTAGTATTTTTTTTAAATACACTTAAAATAATTCGTATGGGTGTTGCTGTGTATCGATACTTTGATCAGAATAGTCGATAATTCAATAAGCTAGATTTTGTACATCACTAACATCTCACTCACATCATATTAGCAACGAATTTTACGAAGTGAAGCAAATCGAAAATAACAAAATTAAATATATTTTTAAAGTGTAGACAATTTCACTAGTATCTGTAATAAAACAGGAATCGTAGCAAATTAAGATCAAATTACGTTGAAAAAGCAATAGGGCTTAGCGGCTTATTTGGTCCATTCCGGTAGCAGTAAAGGTGCCACACAGGCGAAAAGGGACCGCAAAATAAACAAGAGCAAGAAAATGCGTGCGCTAGCGCCAGCGCACATATTAAATATTAAATCAATATTTGTGACACTAATCGTAACACTCTTGACAACACCAAATGTTGTCCTTTCGCGTAAACATCACCTGGAAGTCCGTGTAAGTTCAAACTGCATATTTTGGTGTGGGGTCTTTCAACTGTTCCCATTCGAAAGATAACGATTCCCCATCAGTTGATTTCTATCATCAGTAAGCTTACTTGATCGTTTTCCACGATTAGGAAAAATACATTTTCTATGATTCACTTTCCTAAACAAATGGTTGTTTCTCATAATTTAAAATGTACACTATGTCAAGCATTGAAACTATAAAGCTTGGCCAAAACTTGTTGAAGATTTACCATATGGATTTTATATCTGAATTCTTTTTAGAATGATATGCGACCTTATATCGCACTAAGTACTTTTGGATTCTACACAAATGGTCATTTGGACGTGCAGCTGAGTCAGTTAACTATTGATGACGAGCAGTCATCTGATGTGGTGAGTATAATAACAGAAAAACTTATACTTGTACATTCATATTAACAAATATTGGTTATTTAAGTTTGGCTTATCACTGGACAAGACAACTATCGATCAGCTAAATCCATATCTAGACTCACATCAGAATACGTGCATTCTGGAGGAGCCGCCGTCCAGTCAAAAAAGTGGACCAATTCTGTTTTTTGTTTTGGATTTAAAGGAACTTAAGTAAGTTGTAGTGGGTTTTAAATGTGTCTTTTAAAGCATCAACTTACTGTATTTTTAAAGGGTGCGAGTTCGATGCTCACCAGAATGGGTTAACAAGCACATCTATAAAGATGTCATTAATCGTCACAAGCGTAATTCGCATAGTGCGAAAGTAAGCGACACAGCGCTGTTTATGCAGCAACGTCGTCGTCGCGATGTCGTTTCTTTTAATTCCGAATTGGAGGACAATTTGGATGATCATTCGGTGGAAGAACCTATTAAACCAGAAGAGGAAGAAGCAAAGGAACAGATTGAGCAGCCGAAACTGTCATCTCCTATTGTAGCAAACAAATTGGACACAGTGTTGAAAGCAGGCACTGCAGCAGCCCCCGAAAAGATGGTGTCAGTGGTTGCAGAACAAGGATCGGTTGCCAAGCAAGGATCTGTTCAGCCAAAAGCAGTAACACCCTCTCTAACAGCATCTGTCCATGACGTCGAAGGTAAAGGTGAGATGGGCATGGATAAGCCCGCTGAGAACTCTGTGGTTAATGCTGAATCAGCAGCATCCTCTTCGTCCACTCGCAACCATAACCAAGCTAAAACTGAGCCACCGCTACCCATAGACGATGAGTCAGGTCCAATAGCAAACTATTTTGAATCATATAGACAGTCCCAAGAAGATCTTTGCAAGAATTTTACGCTGCCTTTGCATAAGCAAACGATCGATCGTGCCGTCTACTACAACTTTACGTTTTCCATGTTTGTGGCGACGCAACATGATGAGGGCTTGTATAATTTATATTTCCACGCTTGCCCCAACTATGATCGACCCAAGATTGTATCATTTAATGTAAGTTATGCTTATGCTACATTCTTGGAAATCAAAAACTAAATATTACTTTCCAGGTGGACATCGAGGAAAACAATAACGGCAATTACTTATCAGCGGGTGAAATGCCCCTTCCAGCCCTTTACTTTATGATGAGTCTTCTCTTCTTTTTGTCCGGTCTTTTTTGGGTGTTTATTCTTAAAAAGAGCACGTAAGTAAAGAATTGAGTTATACCTCGATGCTTTGAAATCATTCCTAAATTATATTCTCTTTTTGATGTGCAGGCACACAGTCTATAAAATACACTATTTGATGGCCGTCCTTGTATTCCTTAAATCTTTATCTTTGATGTTCCATTCCATAAACTATCATTTTATTGAGAAGCGTGGCGAACATGTGGAGACATGGGCTATACTCTATTACATAGCCCATTTACTGAAGGGCGCCGTTTTGTTTATAACCATTGTCCTTATTGGCACTGGCTGGACATTTATTAAGCATATACTTTCTGATAAGGACAAGAAGATCTTCATGATTGTCATTCCACTACAGGTCAGTTAAGAAGCGTTATTCCAATAACAGTTTTTAATAAGCTTTATCACATTATTTAGGTTCTGGCCAATGTGGCACAAATCATAACGGATGAATCAGATCAGAGCGATGCTGAGTTCCGCACTTGGCACAACATTTTCTTCTTTGTGGATCTTCTTTGTTGCGGTGCCATACTCTTCCCAATCGTATGGTCCATACGACATTTGCACGAGGCGTCCGCAACAGACGGCAAGGCCGCAATTAACCTACGAAAATTGAAGCTTTTCCGACAGTTTTACATTATGATCGTTTGCTATATTTATTTTACGCGCATCATTGTAGATTTGCTGCAAATGACTGTGGTCTTTCAATACGCATGGTTGGACGAGATGTTTAAGGAGATGGCAACATATGTGTTCTTTGTGTTGACGGGCTACAAGTTCCGTCCAGTGTCATCTCACCCATATTTTACAGTGCCAGACGATGATGACGACGATGAGGTTGAAGTCTTGACCGAATCTGGTCTTACTGAAACCGTGCATCGAATCAAGCCGCACAACCGATCGGCCCATTCCAATAATATAACCATTATAGAAGGTAACGATGATGAACGTGAAAATCTGATTGCGAAACGAGAATCAAGTCATGAATACGATTAAATCACTAAAGAACACTATACAGAGGCTCACGCCCAATACACACAGTCGAAATGACACACACACACACATACACACAATCACACATTACACATTACACATTTAGACTTATGCATAGATAAGCACCTAAATGCAATCGTACTTTAAGCTAAAAGTTTTCTAAGTTCCGCCAATTATCAAAGGATAAATAATGGCTGGGATGACATTTAATGGTATAGGATGATACTTAGTTCTTTAGTTTGCCCGCTCCCCAAGAGCCCGTCCAATCGAATGCACGTGTAAATACGAAATGACGCTCCGCTCGTTGATCTGCGATCCAGCAACCGCATCGCTGCTTAAAACAGATCGATGCTGGATACCCTTTTGTTTTTAAGATATATAAATAATATAATATTAATGATCCATACATAAAAGCTTTAATATAAACTACTTTGGACAATGCCATATCCTAATTTATATTATTTGAATGTGGACCCACAAGCCTCACTACCCATAAGGATTCGACAGCTTCGGCATAATTTGAACGGTAAAGATCATGTAGGTGCCGACGGCACATGCAATCTGAAACAGCAACAATCACATTGTTGTACATCTTGGACTTCAACTTAGACTTGGACTTGGTCTTTTTGACTTCACTTACTCGTGTCAGCAGATAAGTATCCAAGATGGTTAGTCCTAGGCAGTCAATGCGGATCGGTTGATGGAGAATTTGCAGTGAAAAGTTTTGGATCTGTGGAAAAGTTGTAGTTAGGTATTTATTTGGTTTCCGGGCTACTTACCTGAAGAGAAACCTCGGCGGAGGTGCTTACGATGTTGTGCAAGTGGTAGGCAATCCGCGGAACGACTTGCATGCAGCTCTGCGAGGCATAAACGAAGGCGGGTATGTGCAGGACTGCAGGCACAAGGAGGAAGTAATCTAAGAGTAGAGGAAATTCATTTGAGATCAGCAATCATATACCAAGGTGAACTCTGCGCCAGGACTAACCCATGTTTTTAGTTTTATTGTATATGTCATAGTACATGAAGTAGCAGTCCACTGCGACACGCACATAGATCATCAGCAGCACAGTGAAGATGGAACAGCTGAAGCTCCGTATGAAAAATGTGTACAAATCGTAGATGCGTCTATAGATGATCTGCTTCTGACGCACGCGTTGCCTCAGGAAGTCATCGAACCCACTGAAGCTGGCCACACCGTTGGCAAAGCATGTATACTCAACCAGGAGGGACAGCTCGCGCTCCAACTGCACCAGCTGCTGGCGGAGCAGTTCCAAGTGCAGCACAAACTGGCTATTGCGTAGGTAGACCGTAAAAACCAGAGGCTGGAACGTTGACCAAAAGAGGAAAATGTGACGTATTATGTCCTGAAAGGTTATCAATAGACTGAACACCGTCATCTCTAGCAATATCGCTCCGTAGAAGGTGATGAGATAGCGACGATGCTGGACCAGTTGCTGCCACACAGTTCCAACTGAAGCTGTCGGTATAAAGCCGGTGGCAAGCTCAATATACCGGTGCCAGAAGGACGAAAGGGATTGACGGCAAAACAGAGTCTCTCCATAGATGCTCAGCATGTTTATGCCGCCAATTCCGTATTTCATGACGTCATTCAATTGGCCAAAATGATCGGCCCTATAAACAAAGTCATCGTCGCTGGTCAAGCACATCAGAACCACCCCGATGAATATGGTCATCAGACACACGGCCCATAGCCGCAAAAGAAACGCCTTTCGCTCTTGATGCACTTCTCCGGGAAGCGGCAGCCCATGCATACCAAGAAGCTGATAAAAACGCAAGTGATAGTAAACGACCTGACCGACGCGCTCACTCATCTTCTTCTGACCACAATTCCAGTCTAAGACACCCGCTGACACTTTGGTTATCGCTAGATTCAAATGCCACTGCCCACAAGGACGAACTGAATTCACGCTTTGCTGCACATTTGATAATTGGCGACGATTAGTAAGTAATTTATAACCCTTGCAATGAAATGGCTCCGGCGTGAGAATATCCTGTAATCAGGTCTTTTATATCGGTTGTACTGGTAAGGATATGTTGCGATATATCCTCGCCCAGATCTAATTTGTAGTAATGAAAAAGCGGATTCATCCTTAAGCGGTCTCCAGCTTATAATGGCCGCTCCTCCTGTTTGGCAGGGTATTATTGGGTAGCCTTGAGTTGGATACTTTATAAAATGCTTATCCTTACACAACCTTCAGTTTGATAAATTGTACCCTTGGGACTTCCATCATTTAAGCGTGTCGGGAAAATTAAGCCTCGTACCCGGAACACTTTTAAGGGAAATTTAAAGTAGTTGAAAATCTTTGCAAACTTCAGGATTGTAAAGGAAACTGTGTCCGTGGAGAATTCAAGGATTCATGGTTAATGTTCATTTGCTAGTCTTTAATCATCTTATAAGTACGTAAAAAAAAGGAATCAATAAATTAGGATATAAATAGGATACGTCCAACTCATCTAAAGATAGGGACCAGAGTGTTGATATCCGCTGTTGGTCAATCCATGAACGTGGCCCACATTGAAGTTATCGATTCCATTGTAGCCAGCGTCAACAGCAGGACTTGCATAGCTGGAGCGGCCAGGCCAGTCCGCCGGACTAGGACGACGACGACGCGATGTAACTGGTGCCGCATATTCGTCAATTGTTTCCTCGTATCCCTCGTGCTGCGGTATTATCTGAGGCGATGGCCGAAATCCGCTGGTGCTACCTAAGGTGCTGCTGGTGCTGGATCCGCCCCCAAGATCGTAGTCGTAATGATATTGATTATCAAATGGAGTATCTTCGGGTGCTTCGAGTGTGTGGGCAGGGGAACGGGCCGAGGTCACGTGTGAATAGGTGGGAGGTGAATAGTTGTATCCCTGTTCCGTTTCCAATGGCTCTTCCACTGGAGCTGGCTCTGCGTAACCGCCACTATGATAGGATGCAGGCGATGATGTCGATTTATGGCGATGGTGACGCACTGGGGTAGTATAGTGATAGCCGACATCGTCGTCGTCATCCTCATGTGGTTGATGATGGTGATGCTGGTGACTGTGATGATGATTTTGTGGTCGACTGTTTATTACCCGATACGTCTCCACGCTGTGCTCCGGCCGTGTTTCCTGTTCGTAACTGTTCGCCCGGTGCTTCTCCTCAATGATTGTATATGTGTTGACCTTCTTCTTTGGTGGCGATGGTGGTGGCGGTGGCGGTGGCGCCTTTTTAACCACATACGTTTCACTCAAATGCTCGGCCAGCTCCTTGGCATGGTTAAGGTAATCCGCGTGCTCGCTTGCGTGCAGCGGCTTATCCAAGTCGGTTAGTATAACACTCTCCAGAACCGGATTGGACTTAGGCTTCGGGGGTGACCGTCCACGTGATCTCTGATACTGCGATGGATGGTGGTGAAAGTGGTGAATGACCTTATGCGGTGGCCCCGGCTCCGCATCCAGGGCAATGCTAGGTGCATGATCCTTTGGCACATGCACCTTAATATGCACATACTCATTGCCAAAGGCCATTACCTGTGCCGGTACCAGCAGTGCCATCATCAGCACCACTGCTGGCATCTCTCCCCGCACATTTACGTAATGCATAATTTGCTAATTTTATGATTATCCGTTTTTAATATTAAATATATTTAAACTATTTGGTTCTCTGATCCCGCGTTATCACTTTATGGCCGCGTTCATTGCCAAAAATGGTTTAAACCGAAATCTGTCTTTTGTCAAAATTTATATACCACCAGCAGAGGTGGCGACTGCGCAGCTGAAACGGGAAAAATCTGAGTTTCTTGGACGAGGTAAACTATGCGATGCTCTCACCTCTCGTAGCCGATGTCTTCTGAAAGACATTGATCCGGTCGTACGGATGGCAGAGAGTGAAAATACGGCATTTGAAATATATTTGAAATAATTTTCAGGAATATCTTTTTTTATATATTTTTTTGGATCTTCGAAATCGGCAACTCGAGAAGATCGTCTGATGTGGTATAGCCCGGTTAGAGTATTGGCATCGAAAAGCCGTAAACTGTCGCTGTCATTATGGGTTCGTGGCATAGGGAAGTGGAAGCCTCTTGTCGTAATCGTTTTCCCTCTCATCGCCTCTTGTTCTGCCCATCGGCGTCATCATCATCATCATCATCATCATCATCATCATCATCCACATTCACATCCACATGAGGCGACGCTTCTATCTGCCTCTTATGTTAACTCTTTCACTGCTTCGCTCATTTACGCACAGCTAGCGGTTTATTTATTTATTTTTTGATCGTCGTTTGTTTTAACTTTTGTTTTCATTATTATTGAAATGAAATGTGCCGCGACTGGGAACACATAAATATATATAAATATATGTACATACATATAAATATTTTTCTAGCCGCCAGCAAAAACCAAAAAGTGGAAGCGTCTATGGTTAAATAAAAAAAAAAAAACTACAACAACAACAAATCGATAAAGAACAGTTATATATTACACACCGATCATTAAATTCCCTCTTACAGAAGAATTTATATATAAAATATTTTATTTAATATTAAAGTCAGTCAATTTTAATTAGAAGAAGATAAAGTCAATCAAATTATAAACTTCCATAGAGAGCATACAAATCGAAAGTTTTCTCTGTAAACACGTGCCATAAGTTTGTATGATTTCATAATTTTAATGCCTAAATAAAGGTAGCATTTTACATGGGATAATAACCATAGCCCCAAGAAGGGTATACACATTTCTAGTCGGTATTTAGTTAAACGAAAGTTCGTGATGAAAGCGTTTTCGAATTCAAATTCGATACCGAAGCTTGAAAAGCTCGAATCGTTTTTGGTCTGCTGCTGGGATATAAATTGCTCGTTATTGGAAATATACTTGTAACCCCACACACAATACCCAAATTCTAATTATATAACTCCTAAAAGGTTTCGATCGTTACTAGAGTTGATGTTATTTTTTGTTTGTTTTTTAATTTATAAAACAATTTAATTGTCATGCTAATGGAAAAATGCGAATACTGAGAAAGTTGACAGAAAATTTCATACCATCATCATCATTATTATCATCATGCTCTTTCAATATTTACGACTCCATACACAAACCTATGTTGGAGTGAAGGAAATTATTATTTCATCTGATTTTTTGCAAAAGAATTTCTGGGAATCTCCAGACTCCAGATTAATCCCTTAGCCATGAAGAAAATTAAGAACTCCACATTATGCAATTGATTTGAGAAAATAACTTAATATATCGTAAACTTATATAATCGTATAATTTGTCTAACTTTAAACGTTACAATTATTTCTTCTGTAAGTAAAATATCTTCTGACTAAAAGCAAGTTTTGGGAACTGTAAATCTCTGACCTACCTGTCCTTGACTCTGACTAGCTATCTTACCTACTTATCATATCCGGTGGCTATGCATGTAAAGCCCAACCCAGTTAAATAATTTTAAAAGAAATAACACAAAGCAAAAGAAATACTAAACAAAATACATTCAAATAGAAATGTTTTGATATGAAAAACATAATACATAATCGAGGTGTTGTTCAGAGACAATTTGAAAAATTAATAATGTATCAACATATAACGGTATTGTACATGTATTGTATGTACATATCTTAAATTAGCATCAAATCAAAATTAAGTCTTTAATATTTTTTAGATTCGCTTTTATATTTCTTAATTGGGGATTCAACAAAAAATATGAGTATCCAAAATTTTAACTTAAAGACGCTTTTTTGTATAACATAATACATAAGCCAACGTCTTAAAAAAATATATATATAATATATTAAAGCCATTATTATTATACTTTTACATACATAACATAAATATCTGATTATTTTATTTTAAGAATATATCAGTGCCAACGCAAGATTTTTGAAATAAGCCGCAAAAGTCATATCCGATAAATGATGTTATCGATAATCACTTGAAGTATTCATTCCAAATATACTGAACATTACAACTCCATACTCAGTTCAATAATTTACAATAATTAAACTATTTTATATTTACGTATTAATTTATTTCATATTTGGAATATTTAATATTTGCTTGTAACATTAATAGCCTTAAATTGTAATATCCATAAAGTATTTCGCGTCCAACACTCATTCCAGAAGCAGCCAACAGCTGAGCGAACAGCTGAAATATTTGTTGTTGTGTTTACTGACATAACGCCGCCGGGTATAAGTTTGTTCAGGTAATAAGTGAAATTATAAATGAAAACATGTGGTTAACAACAAAATGCCTACACCGTAGCCTATCTATGGCAAAAAGAATTACCCGGCCATTTTTGTGTCGTTGCTTACAAAGCACGCCAATGCGGGTCGGGAAAATATTTATTGACCGGGAGAATCAGTTTGCGCATAGTGTCCTGTCAGAATCGCTAAAGCCGTACTTAATAATGCGTCCCGGTGGTGACTTCTTAAGAACATCAACGAACAGTCCCATAACACTACATCGTGTGCTAGACCCCCCAAATAGTCTTCAGCCTGACGATTTATACAACGGTCTCTTAGATGTGGTGAACCACTGTGCACAGACAGGCGCAAGTATCAGTGAGGAACGGTTCAGTAAATTTGCAGAAGCCTTCTGCGAGCAGCTACATAATTTAACCGATAAACAGCTGGAAGGTGCTCTTCAGTGTCTACAAAAATTACCTGAGCCCGACTCCACAAAAGCAGCAAACTATATGGAGCTGTGGAACACGATAGATATTGAATGTTGTCGTCGAATTGATGGATGGTCTACCTCACAGCTTTTACTTGTGAGCGATGCCTGGTACCAATTGGGGCTGGCACGTATTGGAGAATTTGTGTGGCTCGCGTTGCGGAAACTTGGCCGTAAGATACGAAAATTACCCCCTGAGCAGCTGGTGCAATCGATGTTTCTATGCAACCTGCTACGTCGGCCAGTATTCGAAATGTTTGATTTTGAGGTTAACCTGGCGAATTGTGTTAATCAAATGACGCTGCAGGAGCTTGGAGTAATGGCTATGGGCTTTTTTAAAACGCAAACACCCATACGCAATCCGGATTTACTGCAAAGTCTCTTCGAGCGCTTGGAATTGGAATTAAATACCGTTGCAGACATAACACTTGTCTCTATGATCAAGATCCTGCGCTACAGCAGTAAATTGCCAGAGGTTGCTTCACTTAATCAGCTCCTGCAGGCGTTGGAGAAACAAGTGGATCGCGTCTCGCTACTCTCCTGCATGCATATAGCACTTCTTGGCTGTGAGCTGCAGACATGTAATGATGATCTGGTGGAGAAAATATTATTGCGCTTTGAGCAGGAGCTGGATGCGACTCGTCTTAAAGATATGGAACGCATTTGTTTGGTTATCGCTCTCTTTAATATCAAGACTAGTAACGGCGTAGAAGAGCGCCTAGTTAAGCGACTGCCTGATGTGCTACGCACTCGTGTGGATGAGATAGTGCATTATCCACGATGCTACACAAACTGCCTGCAATTTCTCAGTATGCGTGGTGTGTACGATGTTGAACTGCTGGGCGTTGCTCTTGAGCCCCGATTCTTGCGTCATGCCTACAACACAGGTCTGCTCGGCCGCGAGTATTTCCATCTGGATGGCTTTGCCCAGTTGCTGGGCACTGAGTATACTGGGTGCTTACTCAATGAGCGACAGCGTCAACAAATGGGCAAGCGATATACAAAGTACATACCAGGAGCCATTGACGGACCTTACAAGCTCAATAGCACAGACCGTATTCTGGCAGAGATTCGTGATAGTCTTTCCCATCTGTTGCAATCTTCCATTTCTCTAAAACATATACTACCCCAATACGACCGCTGTGATCTGGTAATATGTTATGATCGTGAGCAGAAGTGCATAGTTCCAGTATCTGCCGCATGTCCCAAGGACTATAGTGGTGTATTGTTAACACGCCAACATCTGTTGGGCGACCGAGAAGCTCCACATATCGACACAATCAGTATTCTGATCGCTGGCTGGAATAATGTTATCCGTGACAAGGGACGATTCACTGGACAATTTGACATGAAGCTTAAGCAACTGAAGCAACTAGGACACAAGTCCATTGTGGTGAGTAGAACCGTCCATACTTAACTCTGTCACTCCCCAGATGCTTTCCTAATTGCAATGGCATTGGCTTCATAATATAAAGACATGAAATTTTTGTGGTCATATAAAAAAAAATTACCTATAGTCTAAAATTGATGAAAATTGTTCCCTATTGCAAGTGTATTTTTTGTTTATTGTTTATTGTTTATTATTTTAATTTATTTTTTTTACACGCGTTCACAGATTTATTGGCATGAATGGCGGGAACTGGAAACATCAGCGGACCGCCAGAACTTCTTGAAGCGTCGCCTTCGAGAGGCGGCAAACATTTAGGTTCCTTGCTACAAAATTGACAAGCTCAAAAAAAACAACAACAAACACACTACATATAACAGTAAAAATAATAACAAGTGCAACAAAAAACATGGGTTTATGTAATAACATACTAGCAACATGAGCTAAATTTTGATGACCGCCCGCAGTCACGCCCACGCCCACGCCCGTTATAGATGCCATAGCTAACCGTCAAACCGACTGTTGCAGTGCCTTCTTAGTGTACTCATAGACGACGAACAGGGTGGCCGTGGCTGGAATGGTCCGCAATACGGATGGCAATAGTCCACGGTATAGAGCCAAAACGCCTTCGCGTCTCACAATCTCTGCGCCAACAGTAAACATGCCCTCATTTAGATTTTTAACTTGTATCCGGCTTTTGATGACGTCGGCGGGAAATGTTGAAGTCCACAAACAGACACCACCAACGGCGCCTGCAACCATTGTACGGAACGGACCAATCTCATCCTTAGTTTGGTTTTCACTGTTTTTATTTTAAAATTTTGAAATTTAATATCCGCATTAATCCTATACCATACAATCTACTTACCTCCGCAAAAGTTCACGGGTTCCCTCATAACTGCCAAAAAAAAAGAAGTAGCCGGGCATTTCGCGAATAAAAGTGGAGCCTAATCCGCGATAAAAGCCGCGTATGCCTGCAAACAATTCAAATTAAAGAGTCTATGTAAGTTAAATATATATATATATATATATATTATATATATCGTCATAAGTATGTTGCCGGAACATGTTCGAGTTGATAAAGCAAATAGTAGTTCAATTTTCCTGTATTGTGTTGGATGTTTACATTTTTATTATGTGTACGTTCATGCTTAGTTAAGAGCGACGTCAGCCTAGAGAATTTCAAGTGCGAGTCTCATGGAAAATAACAGTAGATCACACGTGAGGCCACCGTACTATTTATAAATAATATTACCGTTTACATGATCACTTTAGGTCTCTCTGGGTCTTATCTGTGACGGACGTGCCAGGCGCAAATAAAAGCGAACTCAGAAGTACACAATCTCAATGGTAATCCCAGACACACTGAGAGTCGAAACAAACAAAAACAATATGAAACGAATAACAAGAGGGTCAGTTGATGTTTTTTTTTTTTTTTTTTGTTTTAACCATTCCTGGAAGGCACCTCTATTTTAAAACAGATTTAGTTTAATTTTCATTTCTGTTGGTCAATTATCTGCATCTACATTTCCACAGCGTGTGACTGGCAACAAAAACTATACATTTAGACATATTTATATTTTATTACTCCCACTTATTGCTGTTTTCATGCATCATCAGAAACCTCAGCCAGTAACCAGACAATACAGAGAACATAAAATAATGCTTAGATTACATTACAAAATTTGTATTAATCAGAGTTTTCTTTTAATATTTTTAAATAATGATTAGGGGCTTATCAGCCAAAAAAAAAAAAGAAAAAAAAAAACTATAGCTTTATCTTTGCGGTTGTCCAAATATATTTATAATCTTTAAGATAGAAATGAAACGACAGCAATGAAATTTCAATTATTGTTCTCTGGAAGCATTTATGTATATAATATATACTATAAAAAAAAATTGCAAATTTAAGATTAGCATAAAATTTTAAAGTTTTTATATGCTCAATTAAATGAAATATTTTTGTAAGGAAAATCAAAATCGAAATAAAATATATTTTTGAACCATTTGAAATTGAAATATTTTATTGGCGCCAATTGAAGTTTTAATTTTAAGCCAATAGGAAGTAACCGGATGACCCGTACCAAAGTATCAATTTATGGCACGCCCACACGAAAATACCGATTAATTTGCATGTCTGGCAACACCAAAAGTAGATGAAAACCTCAGCTGATATTTAATTTCCCCGTGCATTAGAACAGAATAACGTTTGTGATTAAATATAAATTATGGAGAAACATTAGGAGCAAAAATACCCGCGACATGTGTACAATCTAATCAAATCTAATCAAACATATCACAAACACAGAAAAAAATAAATAAAATGATATAGAAATCGTGCTGTTACTTACCTTCGGTGCGCCAAATGTAACGTGTTAAAGACCATGGGGTACGTAGTTCTGCTGTGGTTGTGGGCTCAACAAAATGTTTCATTTCCCTAAGGGCCTGTAGCTTACATTTGATGAGCTCGGTTGGGCAGAGGGTAAGTGTGGAGAAGCACGCCGCTAACGATCCTGCACACGCGTTTTCTGTAGTTGTAAGATCGGATGACAGTTCTTTACCGACCAAATAGGTCACAAATTTCTGACAGCCACCGTAGGCGGCAAAAAGTACTGAATTTTCGGCCACATTTGCAAAAACGGCAGGAATCGATCCGGCATAAAGACCATGCATAACGCCATCTCTTCTGTAGGTGCTAACAAAACAATCTAACATACCCTTGTATTTATCGGGAAATGTTTGTAGCTTAACCTTTACTGTGTCCAACGGTTGGGAAACATAGACCTGTGCGGCACCACCTGCAGGTATTCAAAACAAGTGCGAATTACATATTCGTGTGTACAAAATCTAGAGAGTGATCTCTGATATTGTCTAGGTTGCAACTCACCTATCGAGCCCGCAAGAAAATCTATGAGACCTTCCACAAAATTAATATTGTTCCCGGTATTACCCCCATGCATGTCTAAGTGCAAAATGAATTTCAAAAATTTGCCGACAATCAGTAAGAGTCCGTCGCGAAAGGTCTTAAACGCTTTCAGAACTTTGAGTAAACTGAAACTCGTGGTGTTATTCTCTTCAGCCGCCTGGCGCTGTCTCTCTGCCTCGAGCACGCTTTGCTTATATGCTTCGGCAATTTCCCCTGGCGTCATAAGAAACATATCGGCTCCAACTTTGCTGGAGCCGATGAGTGGCGGTTGCGGTGATGGTGATGGTGTTGGTGTTGGTGCCGGCGACGGCGACGGCGACGGGGAAGGCGACGGCTTCGCTTCGCTCGTTCGTGATAAAGAAACGCTAGCCACGGGCTCGCCCTTGCTCTTGGCGTTAGGCAGAGCGTCGGTCGCCTCACTCTCTTTTTCATTTTTATAACTTCTGTTTTCTCTCTGCGGCGTCAATATAGCTGCCACAATCTCTGCCGGCGTTGGTGACATTGATTAAATCAACTTTTAACTAGTATCTCTTATGTTCGCCAGTTAAGTTATTGTGTCATGATCAAGTTAAGAAACTCAATCGTACAGCTTCCCCTCATCGATTCCGCTTTTTCTGGTCCGCTCCCGATCCACGCCTCGTTGGTTTTCCTATTAATAGTTATCTCCCTAACGTCTTCCAATTGCACCATTCCACCTAGCCGTTTTGTTTTGAATCAACGTAATCAACAAATTCGGTGTGCATTTTGCTCAACAAAAATTTAGAAAGAAAAACCAAAGCTTCTGCACACAAAAATTCTATCAATTTTGTGCATATTCAAGTTACATTTTTCAGTTACAAAATTTGAACTGCTTTGTAGCAGAGCTGGTGATTTCGATTTAAATAAAATAATTTTAACTTGCAACTACGAAACATCGATAACAGTCGCTGTGTTATCGATGTAAGGTTGCATTCAAGTGTTGAGAGCATTTTTTGCAAATGAGTTGCCAGACCAATTGTGACAGTTCAGTGTGCCTAAACCAGCCGGAAGTAGCTTCCGTCCTTTTCAGTTATATTTTGAAATTACATTTAAAGTTTTAATTCTGAAAATCTCGTCACTGCAGTTTATCATTCAAATAAATTTCACTTTTATTAATGATCGATAATTTTATTACACCATATGTAAATATCAATGTGCTTGATAGCAACTTTGCTCCTCAGCACTATGTTATATACCATCCCGAACTATTATTATTATCATTAGGATGTGCTGCGTGTATATCGTTTCCAGTTATTTTCTTTTTGCATTTTTTAAATTTATCAATTTGTCAATTTAATAATTTACATGAAATTATATGCATTAATTAGTTTACTTGCTATATTTATATATCCTTTAGTACATTTATATGTTATATGTAAGTTTATATATATAGTATACATACATATGCATGTATATACCTATACAAATATATATATGTATATATGCATATAGATATATATAGATATATGTATGGCTATGTCATGCTATGCCAAATCTTTGCGTTATACTTGCTTTGCTCAATAGGCATAAACAAAAAAAAAAAAAATTCTGGAGTCGCTTGAGCTAAGAAAGTCCTGATCGGTCCCGATCTGCACTGTGTATAACATTACATTGATGTATGTATGAATGATGCATTATTATAAGTATCCTTTTATAATTTTTCATATTCATTTAATATTCATTGCATGCCTTATCGCTGAGTTTGTATGGGGGCCTCTATGCATTGATGTAGCCGAATGATGTCCTTCTCATTATCATCATTTTTTTGTTTTTCTTTTTTTTTTGTTTTGTTATAATCCTTTGTTATTGTTATATGCCCTTTCACTCATTCTGCTCAACACTTTGTACTTGTTTATAATTTTTAGCTTCATGGTTCTCATTTTCTTATTATTTTTCTCATGTGGTGTAAAAATAGCAATGCATGTTTTCCATTTATTGTATTGTGTGTTGCTGTTGTGGTTGTGGTTGTTGTTGTTATTATTTTTTTTTTAATATTTTGTTCTTTTAATTTTTTTTATACAATTTCTACTTTATACAAACTCAGCAGCAAAATGTTTAAAAGTTTCATCATTTAAATTATGAGTTTCGTTTATAATGTATCTTTTAAATTAATTTTTTAATTTTAGGTTTGGTTTTCTTTTTTTTTTTTATTTTTTATACATCTATACATATTGTTATTATTGTTACAAAATCATAGAGTTTGCCAGCAGTTGCGAAAAAAAACTCAATTTACACTTAAACATATTGGCACACTTTATGGTTGATTTTTGTTGTTCTTTATAATTTTTCTTATATCAATTTTTTTAAGAGTGTTAATTTTAATTTTTAACATTCAATCAATAATTATATAATATAACTAAACAAAATGGAAATGGAAATGGAAAATGGAAAATGGAAATCGTAATTAATATTTGTTTTGTCTTGTTTCTTGTTTTTTTTTGCTTTCTGCCATTTTAGCTTATAGTAAATAATTCCTTAAGAGTTACATACGAATGGAATCGAGGAACAAAAAAACAGTTACGTTTTAAACATATTTGCGCTTTAAATTGAACTATAAAATTTCGAATTCGTGAATAGCACTCAGATATGATCGCCAGATGATTGTGTGCAGGGAGCTGTCATTATTTGGGGGGCGTATGTAAATTGAATTGCACTTAGTCCCGGATTTAGACGCTTTGCTCCCCAAAACATCTTCTGGCAGTTGGTATAAATGATAGAGAGATTCGTTTAGGATATTGAAAGATACATATATGTCCTCCTCCCACACGTACAGATACATACATACATACACACATGTGTGCATATAAGTGGAAGAGACACGTGAAAAGTGTTGGCGGATAAGCTGTGCGTGGCTTTTAGCTGTGGGGACCGCTAGATGGCGCCACCTAGTAGTAGGCGGGAAATGGATGATAATTAGACGGATTGGAAGCATGATGATTTGCCGATGGCAGTACTGGAGGCGGCCGCACGCCCGGATGGTAGTTACTGGACGCCACTTGATGATAGGCACCAAAGCTTCGGGCCATGTGACGATTTTGGGCAGCTGCTGCCGCCGATTCACCCAGGAGACGTGACTGATCTGCGGTTCCCAGCAGTCGATTATTTTGCTCCATTAACAGATGTGCCGTCGGATCGACAAGCAGCCGATGCTGGTCAGCCGCATTCGAGGCAGCCAGTATACGATGCTGCTCCACCGTCGACAGCAGTCGATGGTGCTCGAGGCTCTCGCGACTCTGATGCTGCATTTGCGAGGATAGAAACGAGCGATTGTTGCTGACACTCATGTTGGTATTTGGCGTCAAGTCCAGGGACGCCATGCGCAGCATATCGTGATGCGGATGATTATACGGCAGCTGCGGTGGCGACGATACCACATAGTTGGCGGTTCGACTCAGATCCACTGATGTGGTCTGGTCATGCTCCTGCTCACCCAACTGCTCACTCAGCATGTTGTGCATCGCCGCCGTCTGATGCTGCTGCATCGCCAGCTGACTGCTGTGTCCACCATGGCTGCCATGCTCCTGCTGATGCACCACCGACGCTGGTGCCTGTTGTTGGGCCTGCGATTGTTGGTTCTGCTCCCGATCCGACAGTATATCGTATATGTGGTGATGATACCGACTGCTCGGTAGCTGGAAATTGTGGTGATAATTGCTGGATGTATTTGAGCGCGAGCTCATGTCCAATCCCTGCAGATCGGACATGTCATTGGCGGCACTTGCCGCAGCTGCTGCAGCGGCCGCTGCGCTTGCTGCGTTGCTGTTGCTCTGCCGATATTCGGCGGGCGAGTCCAGCTCCTGGCTGTTGTACTTCAGATTGCTGGCCATGCTCTCGTACTTGGAGTACATGAGATCTATTTGCGATTGTGGGAACTTCATACGCATATCCTGGCCGGCGCTGCACGGCGGAAGAGAGAAGGAATATGGAAATTATTTATTAAAGGACATTCAAATGGAAATCCGGAGCACTCACCTGTTCTGTGGCATGATGCTGTTCTCCTCGTCGCTGGACATTTGGTTATGGCGTGAGATGTTGTGACGGCGCTCAAGTTGCTCATGCTCCTGGACGGCGCGCTTGTGGCGCATCATATCGCCGTTAAAGTTGTAGCGCGGAATGCTCGGAGAGGAGGCGGGTGAGATAAGTTCGTGCTCTGGATATGTGCTGCCCACACTGGACGCATTTCGTCGCTGTGGCTGCAATGCCGGCAACGGCGACGATGCTGACAAATTGTTACCACCCGCCGTCGGAGGACCACCACCACCGCCACTCGAGCTTCCCGCTGGCGTGCTATTCGAGCCGGGTCCACCAGGACCATTGCCAGTACCGAACATACCACCGTAATCACGGCCCGGTGAGATGGGCGGCGGTGAGGGCGGAGTTCGATGATGTGTCGAGGAGAAACCATCAGAGTCCGGATGTTGCGGTCGCGGTGTGCTGCCGGCGTCTACGTCCACGTCGTTCTGATTCTGATTACTTTGCGGATTGGTGGGCGTTGAGGCGTTTGGAGATATGTTGCATGCACCCTGGAACATGGGCAATGGCGGTATTTGCATGGGAAAACTGCCCAAATTCTTCATCATCTTCAGCTCGTTTTCCAAATTGTCCATGGTGGCCCCAATGCCAGTTCCATTTGGTCCACTTCCGCCAGGGCCGCCGCTGCCAAACCTCTGCGCCTCCGCATCCACATGCGCACTCATTGGACTGTCACTATTGATGTGGTTGTCGGTGGGTACCTGCAAAACCACGCAATCACACAAAATGTTAATGGTTTTAAGGACATTGCACTTGCAATGGAATAAGAAGGACTATAAGCAAATTGGACACTATACGAACCTTCAGATCGCTGCTCTCGCTGTCAATCATATTGCCAACGGAATTAAGGGCCGCCTCCACAAGCATACTCGCCGAGGAGGAGTTGGCGCCAACGCCAACTCCAGCGCCGGCGCCGCTCAGTCTTGCATTGGCGTTGTTGTAGAAGGAGCTCATGAACGATTGCGAGTGGCTAAGGGAGTTCATTTGCATCTGCGGTGGATCAACGCTGCTTGGAACTGTTGGTGCGCCGGTGGGTGTGTGACCGCCGCCACCACCGCCTCCTCCACCGGGCGTTCCACCACCTGGAGCACCGCCATTGGCGGCAGCACTGTGATGGTATTGGGACATGGCAGCGGCGGCCGCTGCTGCAGCCGCAGCTGCATTGTTGTTAGATTCAACCACGTCCAGGAACGAGCTGTTCTCGTCCTCCTCACGGCTGTGGGCGCTGTGCTGATGCTGGTGATTGGCATGGCTGGCACTGGCGCTGCTCATCAGGCGTGCCAAGAAGTCACGGTTCTGACCCAGCAACTTGCTGTGCTCGTCCACTGCACTGGGGGGAACTGCGAATCCCAGATCCTGGGCGGTACTGCCGCCGCTAGATAACTGGCCACAGCTGGCGCCGCCCACACCCACAACAGCCGCATCATTGGCCACCTCGCTCCCATCACTTAGATGACGATCATCGGCGCCGATCCACTTCTTGCTTCCCTTGCTCACCACCAAATTCTGGCCGAGAGCCGCGTTCATAGCCGCCGCGTGACGATAGCCTGTGTCGCCGTGTGGTTGCTGGGTCGCCTGCTGTGCGTGTTGATGCGGATGCGGATGCGTGTGGGCGTGATGAGGATGCGGATGTGGATGCGGATGTGTATGCGAATGCGAGTGTGGTTGGTGCGAGTGATGCTGTTGGTGTTGCTGCTGCTGCTGCTGTTGCTGCTGGTGGTGATGATGATGGGCAGTCGCCTCATCGTCATCCTCATCGTCGTCATCATCGTCGTCCAGGCCAACACCGACACCAACGCCCCCCATGTGACCCATCATGTGGCCAAGCTTGGCCGGATCCTCACCAGCTCCAGCCATGGCGGAGACTGCAGCCGCCGCAGCGACCACCTGTTGCACCTGCTGCTGGGCGCTCAGACGCTGCGCTGTGGTGGTCAGGAACGACTCGACCAGACTGAGCTGAGCATTCTGCTTTCGACGCACTTGCTCCAGCCGAACGTTCTCCTCCTCCTCATCCACATCGTGCAGCTGCTGCTGATGGTGCGTGGCCGCCTGCTGTTGCTGCTGCTGTTGGTGGGCGTGTGCGTGGGCATGGGCATGGCTGTGGCTCAGCGAGTGATACTGCGGCTGCTGCTGCTGATGCTGTTGATGGGCATGGGACAGATGCGATGGCGACTGATCCAAGTGACCGCCATGCAGCTGCTGCTGCTGTTGCTGTTGCTGCTGCTGCTGTTGGTGGCACTGCTGCGCAAGATGTTGCTGCTGCTGCATTTGCTGCTGCTGTTGCTGATGCTGCTGGACGACGTGCGTAGCCGCCGGCTCCTTCTTGCGCTTACGCTTGCGTCCACCGCCAGCTATGCCCGCCGAGCCGCCAACATTGCCCTGCACGGACGTGGGACCGACCTTCTCGCCGAAGATGCTCGAGATCTTGGAGCTGAGCAGCGAGAGGTTCGGCTCGTTGCGGCACAGATCCTTAATGGATTTGCCGCTCTTCTTGATGGCCTCAAATATGTTGTCATCGCTGTACTCGGTATCGCTCTGCATGGAACTGCTGAGCATTGAGTTCTGGTTCTGATCCTCGAGACTCTTGCGACGCCGTCGCGGTGCTTGTTCTGTGAAGGATATGGCAGCATTAGGGCGTGGCGCTTGAATAGCCGCCTGCCCTTGCCCCATTGGCTTACCCAAAAAGTCCACCTTCATGCCGCCCGAGTAGGCGTCAAAGGTATAGGCCACACTCCGCTCAATCTTCGGCATCTGCTCCTGGGTGTAGTTGTGGACCTTCTTGTAGTGGAACTGTAGGCACTGCTTTGTCGTAAAGGCGGCGTTACACTCCGGCTCCGCACACCTGCAAGTTTACATATATATTTTTATATAGATCAAGGATCATTTAATAACCAGAAAAAGAGAGGAATAGACAGAGAAGAAGATCGAGAGATAGAAAGAGAGTGACAGAGAGGGGGAGCGGGGAGTGGGATGTGACGTCTGTCCACTTACTTAAAGGGTCTGACACCGGAATGGGTGAGCATGTGGATCTTCAAGTTGCTGCGGTTCTGGAAGAGTTTCTGGCACCGGGGACAACTAACAACTGTCGAGTTGCGGCTGTGCACCTCCTTCGAGTGGCGCTGCAGTGCCGCACGCGATCCTAGAAGTTTTGAACATAATTTACACTGAAAATCTCGTAAAACTTCAGCCATATCTAAAATGAAATTGTATGAAGAAAATGAAATTTTCGGATTGTGGTGATTTTGAAAGAAAATTAGTGAGAAAATTCAGAAAAATCCATAGGTAAGGAATCAAACCAACCCAACAGCAAACGAACTAACAAACACAACACAAACACAACACAACACAAACACAACACAACACAAACCCAACACAAACACAACACAAACACAAGACGAACACAAGATGAACGGAAAAGTAAGCGATAAGATTTACTAGATCGAAGAAAATATAAAGAATATTATAATACGAAAGGATCTTTCAGATCAGAATAAGGAACTGAAGCAGAACGAAATAATCCTGATTACGAAATCAAAAGTCAAAGCAAATCATTCACTAAAAGCGATTATACGATGATGCACTTATGGATGAATGAGAATGATGGATACTATAATTGATGATGATGATGATGATGATGATGATGATGATGATTGATGGAGGATTGAGGGAGAGTTGTGATTGACTCTGTATAAAGGATGGAGGATCTTTTGGAGGGAACATCTCTAATGTTTGTCCTGGAACATCCATCAGGCTGTTTCCCACGAGAGGTAAGCGAATCATTAGGAGTTGTCTCTATTACACAGAGTGGGACTCACTTACGATCAAAGGGGGGATATTTTTCAACAGAAGCTCGTAATTTAATTAACCAAGTTTATAAAAATGTTCCGGCCAATTGGGCAAATGAGTAAAGTAAAGCGATCAGAGATGCGTGTGCTGATGTGTGATGCTCATAAGGTTAGTTAGTAGTTACGACTAAGCGAGTGTTAGTATATACGATATTCGTTAGACTGTGTGTTTAAGTATTTTAGTATGTTAGTATGTTAGTATATTAGTATATAGGCATATTAGTATATATTTATAGATTTGTATAGAAGCAGTTAAATTACGCAGTTTAGTTTTAAGGCGAGTTTACGATATACAATTTACGATATACGATGTTAGATATACAATTTTACGATATTAGAGCTTACGTTATTCGCTGCTAGACTTGCATTCGATGCAGTTTTTAGTAGGTTTGTTTTTATAGATACGATATTACGTTTACGGTTACGATTAGGTTTACATTACGCTTACGATATTCAGATAGCTACGTTCGTTCGTATGCACTTACGGTCTATCTATCTATGTAGATGCGTTGCATTCCAAACTTACCGCTATGCACCCGCTTTATATGTGCCTTCAGCTTTTGAGGCTGACAGAACTTGCGACCACAGAAGTCGCAGACGGGACGCGATCGATTCGGATTCGAGGCACAGCCATAGGTGCGATGCATCTCCAGATAATTGAGACGCAGGAAGAACTTGTTGCAAAACTGGCACTGATACGCCCCCTTCCCGTCGTGCTTCTCGGCCGCATGCTTCATAATGTTATCCTTGCCGAGCACCGCCTCGCCGCACACCTTACAGTGGTACTTCCGTATGGTCAGACTCATCGATGGATCGTGGAATACCGAGCAATGCGTCCGATAGTAGAGTGGATGCTCGAACTTGATGTTGCACCCGCCGCAGTCTGGGGTGGCACGAGGTGATGGTTGAGCGAAAAAAATAGAGGAGTATAAAAGTGAGTATAAAAGACGTTATTTAAATACACAAGCTTAAGGGTTGCATAATAAGGGTCGAGATTTACAAATGGAGTCCATCTTTGTTCGGTCACCTTAATGAGGTTTCACTGTTCGATGCTTACTTATCTTTTCAGTGTGTTTCTTGCGCCACATGGTGTTGCAGTCGTCACTCCAATAGAGCAGCTCCATGCCGTTGCGCAGGTCGCGACAGCTGACGAAGTAGGCCTGGCGATCGATGGATACAAGATTGACATTTCGCTCATCGTAGCTGGGAGCGGGTCGGATGAAGCGCAGCCAGTTGGAGGCGTTAGGATTGTCACAGCAGAGCAGATATGACTTGTCGGCCCCGGCTTCACACATCTCGAATATCCACTTCATGTCGCTGCCCTCACGGACCTCTCCGGTCTGCACCGGCTGCCCTATGAGCGGTCCCAGCTTTGTGTACGCTCGAACCTCAGTCCGGGCAAAGACGCCGGTGACGTTCGGCTCCACATTGTGGAGTTCGAATTCTGCAGGTACCGAGGCTTCGGCGAAGGTAATTAGTGGCTTTGTTTCCAGCTCAGACAATTGCGATGACTCATCCATGTCCATGTCCTCCATGTCGTCCTCGTCATCGTCGTGTCGGGGTCTACCGTGCTTTGCCTGTCGCTGTGCATCCGCCTTCAGCTTCGCCAGCGCCTCCAAATTGCGACGTTCGATCCACTCGGCGAGATCAACAGCATCCGTAACATTGCCGCAGGCATTGCGAAGTGGACACAGTTTGTGGTCATGCGAGATGGAGCATTCACGACAGGATTGCTGTGACCGAAAGGCGATGTCGTGCTCGTCCTCCTCCTCAACAAAGTTCTGCTCCATTTTCATTTCACGTGCCAGCGCCTCCTCGTCCAACTCCTCGTCGTCGTCATCGTCATCATCACCGCCACCGGCAGCAGAGTCATCCTCAGGCTCGTCATAGCTGTTTGGTGGCATCATTGCAGCCGCTGCTGCTGCCGCCGCTGCCGCTGCAGCTGCTGCGGCAGCAACTGCTTTCGCAGACTGTGACTTTTTAGTGCCCTGACTCTTTGAACGTACGTGGAAGTTACCCAGCTGTCCGTTGCTGGCACCCACGGCATCCACCGCATCGCTTACGTTCCCCGAAACCATAGACGTTGACTGCGTCGCTTGGTGGACACTGCCTCCCATTTGCGACAACTGATGATGCTCCTCATCATCATCGTCGTCCTCGTCACTGTGATGCGCGGCTGCTGTGGCCTTTTTGAGGCACAAAGCATTGGGCAGCGCTTCCTTGCTGCTGGCCTCCAGCTCGCTTTTAATCTTTTCCGCTATACGACAGTCCAGTACTTCGGGTAACGCCGAGGAAGCGGCAGCGGCTGCCGCAGCTGCTGCAGCGGCGGCGCCAGCCTTCAAAGCCGCCGCAGCCGCTTTGGCCTCCTGTTTCTTTGACTTGGCGGTTGCGCCAAAGTTGTTATTATTGTAGCCCACAGTGGAGCTGCTTGCCGCCGCTGCCGCAGCAGATCCTCCCTTGGCCTTGGCCCCCGCGTACCCGTTCAGTGCATCAGTGTTAAATTGCACCCGCTTTTTGTAGCGCTTCCTTTGTGGTGGTGGGGGCGTGGTCAGCACAGTGGCGATTGCATTGGAGTCTAGGCCACCAATTCCATTACCACTTCCGTTTCCATTTTCCGACGGTTGGGCAAAGTCTTTGGCGCTAAGATTAGGTTCCAACTTGAAGTTGCCATCGAATCCCTTGGTGGGTGTGTGGGCCGGCGATGGTGGTGGCAGGCTGTCGAAGCCACATGCACACATACAATAAAAAGATAAAGGAGAAAGAGAAAGAGAATGAGAATGTGCTGATTAGTGGGGGGCAATCAAAAAGTGGGTCGACAAAATGGTTTATTTCCATGCATGGCGTCACGTTCACGCCTCCCGCTTCTCCCGTTCGTCCTGTTCGCCTTCCACCCACTGGCAACGCCACTGTCAGAGTCGCCACAAACAGCAATTGTTCCTTTCCACGACCTCACCACACCTTCCTATCCCTTTTACCATGTCCCCGGTCCTTTTCGTGCTGTCTTGCGTTTAATTAATTTCGCTTACGCTTCTACGTGGGGGCAGGGGCCCGTATCGGGCTGCCCAAATGGGCGCATGAACCATTGCTAGCTTTGGGTGAAAACAGCAACAAGCAGTGCATGTCCTGGGATACGTTTATATATAAATTAAACTATTGAATTCAATAAACTTTCAACTTGTTTTCAAATTAATTACATTTTTCTTATATGCCTCTTCAAGTTTACCTGAATTGGAATGTTTACTATTCCTGGTCTGGATATTCCGGACATTTGTTATTGAAAGTTTATGTTTGCCTATTAAAATAAAATCGTTTCAGATGTAATAGACAAAGTTAAACTTCCATTGTTATTAAAAGTCTAAAAATGGCGACAAATTTTGCTGATCTGGCAATATTTATCGGATCGATGCTCCCAAATGCGCAAGTGCAATCGATATTTCAGTCACGAAGCGAGCGCCGAGCATTAAATTGCGTTGCAGTGTGTTTTAGTTTTAAGTCGCGCTTATTTTATTTTTTTTCCGTCTTTGTGTAGTTTTAATATGTGGTTTTTTGTTACAATAAAATGCAAAGTTATAATGCAAAGTGCGCGAACTCCGTTTCCTCGCATCGAGTGCAACAAATATGTTAAGCTACTTAGTGATTCAGTTTGCAGACATTTATAATCCATTCTGCAGATCAGTTTTGTGCTCCGCACAGCCCACTCTCCCCTTCTACGTTCTTTGTTGCCCGCTTACATAGCAATTGCTATACACAGCCCGTCCACTTCCTTCCATATATCTTGCAGCAGCAACTGGTTGCTGTTACAGGGCTGTTGCTGCTGCGTCCGTTCTAACGCTGGTGGAGTAATACTTTTAGTATGGGTAAGTGTACACCTCATAAAAACTCACTGCTTTGCTACGTTTTCTTTATTTTCCTATTTGCCTTTCCTCATTCTTTCCCCTTTCATTCGCTCATCCATTAACCTATTCTCAGCTCAGCTTCGTGCACAGGAAATTCATCAGTGCAACGTCGAACGTTAAGTGCAATACGCCAAAGTTTTCGTTGTTCTTGTTATTTCGTTTGTTGTTGTTGTTGTTGCTATCGCTGAAAATTGCACATGGTCTCCAGCAAAGCGAACATCATATATAAATAAATATATATGTATGTATATATATGTGTACATATATGTATATACATATATATATATATATAAGTATATATGTGTGTATGTGTTTCTGTTATCCTTCATTAAATCCTCCACCTTAGGACCTTAACAACAATATCGAAAACAGCGCCAGGATAGCGACAACGACGACAACGACAACGACAGCGACGGAGAAACAACCGACAGGGCGCCTCGCACCACTTATCCTGCTCCACTTTACGCCCGTACATCGCCGTTACCTACTTTCCCCCCTTCGTTGTCTTTGCGCTCCGTAAAATATTTTGTACGGTGCCGCGGCAACAGAAACATTCGCCAGCAGCAGCAGCAGCAGCAGCAGCTGCCTGGCTCCCGGCTCAGTTCTGGGCTAAATTTACAGTTGGATGTTTGTGTTTCTGATTCTGTTGCTGTTTCTGTTTTTTTGTTGCTGTTTTTGTTTCTGTTGTTGCTTTTGCTTTTGCTGTGCTCGGCTTTTTCTCTATTTCTCTTACTTTCTGTCTGTGTGGTTCTGTATATGTGCATGCCAATGTGTGTGTGTGTGTAGGCTTGTGTGCTTGTCCCTGCTTTGCCATTAATGTGCTGCTTGTTGGCGTCGCGGGGGTTGGACCGGCGGCACGTTTGCTGTGGCAGAGGCTGTGATAAGTTTCAATGGGGCTGATTCGGGATCTGATTCAGTTTTTGGTCCGCGTTTCGTGTGCGTTACTCGTTGGCGCATTAAGTACACTCATCCTTACACACACAGATACTGATACAGACACAGACACAGACACACAGCCATGCACACATTATGGTTTTGTGCTTTTTGGCGAAATGTCGAAAATGTGCAGAAATTGGCGACATGAGCGAAATGCGAGGAACGAAATAAACACGAAACGAATGAAATCCAAAGGCAGAATTCGTGCACAGTGCACAGTGGATAAAAGTTGTTGTTCTTTATATACATACATACATATATACATGTGTGTGTGTGTGTGTGCTTGTGTTTGTTAGAGCTGTTGATTACGTTTGCCATGGGAAATGTGCAATGGAGCCCAAGAGATTTGTGCCTCAAATTACAATTCAGTTAAAATTTCCCTGTGTTTATTGTGTGTAAAAGTGAATCTTAGGAGCGGGACAAAGCTTTCGCCCAAAGCTTTGCGGATCATAACCAAGAGCTGAGCTTTGCGCTTTTATGATCAGCCTTTGGCCACTACTTCAGCAGTGGGAAATGCTTTGAAATTCCAAGGAATAATATCTCTCGTTTGTCTCCTTGAAATTATAATTAAAATATTTGCAATCGCAGCCAGGACTCTTACGTTCCTTTTTCATTGTGTATCCTGTGTATCTTTTCTCATATAAACATTTTTTTTTTTTATGACTTTTTGGATCACTCGGAAATTGTAACTCTTTACTTTTCTTTATGTATGTATGTGTGGGTGTGTGTGTGTATGTGTGTGTGTGTTTATATGTAATTCGATTTCGGATTACACATATGGAAGTTATGTGTATACCTTCTGGTAACTACTTTGAGGCAACAAAGTCCTGGGTAATGAAATCAACTTATCCATTGGCATTTGAACATTTGGTGCCCAAGGAGGAGGATGCATGGTGAGCTTATGGGTGGTTCTGGCGGGGTGGGGTCATGGGAGTTGGGGGGTTGGATGGGGTATTAAGCGGTAAGGAATGTAGAAGAACGCCAAAGGGTGGGCTTAATGCAGGAATGCAACAAACGCAAGAAGAAGGAGAAGAAGAAGAAGAACAACAACAACAACAACAACAACAACTACAACTACAACACCAACAGCGGCAATAACAATAACAACCTGAACAAGGCGTGGCAAGGTAAAGGCAGAAGCAACTGCAAAAGCAACGACAAAGGCAGCGGCAAAGGCAAAGGCAGAGGCAGTGGCAAAGGCAGAGCCAGGGGCAGCGGCAAAGGCAGAGGCAGAGGCAACGACAAAGTCGGAATACACGCCGCGCATTCCCGATGGGTGGTTGGATGTGTCTCGGTGGGTGCTGCCTTGTGTGTGCTTCTTCCTGGATGCCTGGCGGTGGGGGCTTTGATTTTGCCCTGGCGACGACTACGCCGTGAAATGCATACACACGCACGCACACACACACACACACACATGCAGTAACTTACTTTTATATGTGTGTACATACATACAAATATTTATACCTCCATACACACACACACACACATATATACAGACATACATTCGAGTGAATTGGCAGCATGGCATGCAAATGCATGCGAAATGCCGTTGTTGCAACAACAACAACAACAGCAGCAACAACAACAACAATCGCAAAATAACAACAACTACAAAAAGAACAACAACAATTTGCACAATGTTGCTTGAGTAAGTACCAAAGTGTGTGTGTGTGTGTGTGTGTGTGTGTGTGTGTGTGTGTGTGTGTTTCTGTTTGTTTGCTTGTTGTGCATTGGTGTGCATGTGTGTTGCTTTTTCCGCTTCCGCTGACATGGCGGCTGCAACGACGATGATGGCGTTTGCACACAGCGGACTCTTTTTCCCGACACCCGGCATCTGGCTTATACCCGTGCTCAGGCCAAGCACATGCACAGGCACGGGCATGGGCATAGGCATAGCCACAGACACAGACACAGACACAGGCTCCGACTCTGGCTGCGACTCTGGCTGCTACTCCGGCTTGGAGTCCATCTCTGGGTACGGCGCTCTAGTGGGCAACGTAAAAGCGGCGTTGCATGCAACCGCACGAGTGCCGCATTTGTGCCTTTGTGGCTCGCACAGAGCAATGCAGTCGATTGTAGATATACGCAGGGTTGCTGCGGGGATTGTCGGGCTTTCGGCCGGGTGAGGGGAGGGGCGGTGAGGCAGCAGGAGAGAGAGCTGGTACCGTATTCCATACGGAGTGAAATGTCGCTGCCTGATGCACTCGGGCATGAAGCGCTTTTACATGGCTCGCTTTTGTGCCGCGGCGCCGTCGAGCCAACGACCACCCGTTCCGTTTTTCCGTCTTTCCGACGTTCCGTCGTACCGTCGTTCCGTCGTTCCAGTATTAAGCTTTTTCCTTTCGTTCCCCTTCGTCTTCAATCAACACAGATGCAGCACCGCGTTATGTGTATGGCCAAAAAGCCGTCGTGCTTTGTATGCGAATGCGTATGTGTTGATGTCTGTGTGTGTGTGTGTGTGTGTGTGTGTGTCGCCTTAACGCTTACCGCTTGGCTTAACTATCAACAATCTTGGCCAGCGAAACGTTGCCATATCTTTATAAGCCTTTGCGGCTTTTATTCTTGCTCCTCATTCAACGCGACGCTAGGAAAGGCAACGAAAGGCCACACAGGGCAAAGGTCAAAGGGTAGAGGGTAAGGGGCAAAGGGTAAGGGGTAAGGGGTAAGTGGCGAGGGGGTATTGCGGGGAAACGTAACGGAACTTAACTTGTCGCGATTCAGTTTCTCTTGTGCGCTTTGTGCGGCCATTCGCTTTTGAGCAGCCAGCGAAAAGCGTCATAAAGAAAGCTTTTGCCAAGCCGCGTGCAATAAAGTGAAGGCGAGTAATTAGCTGTGCACGGGGCGGGGCACATAATGCGCGCAGCAGCAACAACAAACAAACGACCCAAAACAAAAACAAAGAGAACAAAAAAAATAAAAGAAAAAATGCAATTTGCAAAATGCAAAATGCTAAATGCAAAACGCAAAACGCAAAACGCAAAGCCACGATCAAGAGCAAAACAAAAAGGGAATAATAGTTAAGCTGCCTTCAAAGGATACCTGATTTCAAAGCTGACAAATCACGGGCTTTGGGAACCTCCACGTCCTCTGCGTCCTCTACGAGCATATGAGCCTTCAAAGGTACACACATACATATACATAAATCCTACAAGCTCTGTGTACTGCGACTCAAAGCGGCGGGGAGTTGCCAGGACGAAAGGTGGAGCATTTGTTGGGAAAGGAGGAGCTAGGGCGGCAAAAGATACCGTTAGACTCTGAACTGTTGAGGTGAAAATACCTACTTTGGGTGAGACATGTTTGATTTCAAGGATAACATTGTTCAAGTTCAAGAGAAGTCCTACAAACAGGCTATTGCGGGTCGTGCACTTAGAGTCCTGCAAGCAGATCATTGCCAGATTCAAAATGCAGGCCAATTTCTTTCAGGACTCATGTCCTACAGAACCTATGTGGATGGTCCCTTCAGTAATCCTTTTCAGTGATCCTTTTCAGTATGAAACGCTTGGAAGTTATTTGGTTGCCAATTTGTTATCCTTCCTACAAGTTTTCCCACTGGGATGTCTCTTGGCAGCTTTAAACTCTTCACTCTTTGTTCCCTTGTCCCTCGGAAGTCCTTGGCTTCCCTGACCTACTGTATACCGTATGACTGGTTATCCTCTCTATTGAAAACCTTTTGCTTTTTTATCCTTTGAGGCTTTCTCAATCCTGATGTCTTAATTTAAGCTAGGCTTTTATACGGTCAGCAGCAAAGTTCAACTTTTAGTCATAAACATCCCCAAGGATACCTAATCCTTCTTTAAATGAAGTTGAATTCTTCCCAAGGAGATCCTTTTTAAAATAGAACCGCGATTGCAGGAAAGCTGTGCCTGATCTTGTGGTCACCCCCAAAGGTAAAAAGGACCTTTGTGCCGATCACAGAGAAGTGTCCCATCTCACTCTTTGATTGGCGTAAAAGGTAGCTACGCTTCTAGGACATAAGAAGCATCCTTTTGTGAGAAATTGCTACTGTCGTGACTCGAATCTAAGGATCTCAGCAGGGACAGGAGATACTGCAAGCTGAGCTCCTTCCCAAGCTCAGCTTGTCCTCTTTTATCAGTGGTCTAAGGTGTTTAGTTTTGGGTCAAGGATGCAAGGATACTCACTTGTTCAGGCGATCCGTGTCATTGTCGGCCAGGTTGAGGAGATACGCCACGAACTCCACGTCGTTCTTGAACTGCAGCCGCGTCCGCATGTGCTCCCACTTCTCGGCGTTCTTGGTTCCTATGTAGATGTTTTTACTGTAGTTCTGGTGGCGGTACTTGCGCCGCTCGCTGGCAGCGCTGCCGCTGCCGCTGCCACTGCCTGCACTTGACTGCTGCTGCTGTTGTTGTTGTTGCTGCTGGTGGTGCTGCTGCTGGTGCTGGTGCTGTTGCTGGTGCTGGTGTGAGTTGCTGCTATGCCGCGTCGACTGCTGCAGCTCGCTGCCGCAGTTGGCGACGCTGCCGAGCGTCGAGCTGAGGGCATGGTTGCTGTTGTTGTTGGTGGAGAAGCTCGTGTTGCTGTTGCCGCCCAAGAGGCTGCTCGGTGCGGCGATGCTGCTGCTGCCGCCCACACCAAGCCCCATGCTGCCGCCCCCGCCCCCTCCCACGGATGCATTACCGACCATGTCCGCCAGCACCGTCGAGGCGTTCTGGTTATGGTGATCCATTTGGACGGCAGCGACGTTCGCTGCACTCAGCTTGGCAGCAGCCGCTGCTGCCGCGGCCGCCGCTGCCGCAGCTGCAGCAGCAACCGCGCTCATGTGCAGTCCGCTGCTCTCGGCGGCGGCAGCGCTGCTCAGATGTGTGGCTGGCAGCGCGCTGCGACTGTCCAGATGACTGCTGGCCGCATCCTCGTCATCCTCATCGTCCTCCTCATCATCATCCTCGTCCTCGTACTCCACTTGCTCCTGGCTCTGATCATGACCGCTCAGTCCATGGCGCAGATCTGCGGGCATTACTGGAGGCGTGGCCACCAGACCGTGCACGTTGTTCATGTTGCCATTGTTGTTGTTGCTGCTGCTGCTGCTGATGACGATGTTGTTGGTGTTGTTGTTGTTGTTGTTGTTGTTGTTGCTGCTGCTGTGAGTGTTGCTGATGTTCATGTTGATGTTGCTGCCAGTATTGTTGGTGATCATGTGCTCATCCATGGCATCCTCGTCATCCTCATCATCGTCGTCATAGTCATCGTCCTCGTCGTCCAGTTGCTCATCGTCATCTTCATCCAGTTCCCGATCTCGCTGCTTGCTGCTGATGTTGTTGCTGTTGCTGTAGTGTTGTTGCTGTTGTGAGTGTTGCTGATGCTGCTGCTGCTGCTGCTGCTGTTGCTGCTGCTGTTGATGTTGTTGTTGTTGCTGCTGTTGATGCTGCTGCTGTTGCTGTTGGTGGTGGTGGTGCTGCTGCTGCTGCTGCTGTTGTTTGCCATTGTGCAATGCATTGACCGCCGCAGCGACGACCGCCGTAGTTGCCGCCGCCGCTGCCGCCGCAGCAGCTGCTGCTGCCTGCGCAGCGTTCGATCCACTGTTGCTGTCGTCGCTGCTTTGGGAGCTGCTGCTGCTCCTGCTGCTGTTGCTGTTGCTATTACTGTTGCTGTTGCTGTTGCTGTTGCTGTTGCTGTTGCTATTGCTGTTACTGTTGCTGTTGCTGTTGATGTTGTGCTGGCTGCTGCTGTGCAAGCTGTTGTTGCTCATGGAGTTGGCATTGTTGTTGTTGTTGTGGGCAGAGCTGCCGACGATGTTGTTGCTGCTGCTGCTGCTGTTATTATTGTTGCTGTTGCTGTTGTTGTTGTTGCTACTGGTCGTAGTATTGTTGTTGCCACTCACATTGGCACTGCTGCTGCTGTTGCTCCCGCTGCTGGAGCTCAGCGCAGCTGCGGCCGCCGCAGCAGCAGCGGCTGCCGCACGACTCAAAAAAGGCGCACGTGGCACTAAAGGCGTATCGGAATTATCGGAGCTGTCGTTGAAGTCGAATGCACTGAAATCGGTTGCATTGTTGTTGTTGTTGGTGCTGTTAATGTTGTTGTTGTTGCTGCTGCTGATGTTGATGTTGATGTTGCTGTGGCTGTGGCTTAGATTGGTTGTTGTTGTTGCGATTCCTGTGGATGTTGCTGCTGCTGTTGCCGCCTTCGACATGTTTGCCGCGCTCAACTTGCTGCTGCTGTGGAAGTGATGGTTGTTGTTGTTGTTGCTGCTGCAGTTGTTGTTGTTGTTGTTGTTGTTGTTGCTATTGTCGATATTGTAATTCTGAATGCTGCTGGCGTTGCTGCTGCTGCAGGTGCTGCTGGTGCTGCTGCTGCGACTGCTGCTGCCACCGCCACTGATTGGTGTTGTCGGACGTTGCAGCTGCAGCGTCTGTCGGCGCTTAATGAATGTTGCTGCTGCGGCTGCGGCTGCTGCTGCTGCCGCCGCTGCTGCTGCTGTTGTTGTTGTTGTTGTTGCTGCCGATAGTGTTGGTGTTATTGTTGACTTGATTGCGCTTTGCCGAGCGCTGCTCAGTTTTTGCTATTTGTTGTTGTTGCTGCTGCTTGTGCTGCGCCGCGAAGTGCTGCTGCTGCTGCCGCTGCCGCTGCTGCTGCTGACGACGCCTCTCTCAGCCTCTGCTACCGTCGCTGTCGGTGCCACTGTCGCTGCCAATGGCGATGCTGTTGCTGCTCTTGTTGGCGCCTCTCTTTGCCTCTGCTGCTGTTTTTGCTTCTGCTTCTTCTTCATTATTCACACACACACGTCGCGTGCAAGCTGCACACACACTCACACACACGCACACGCGCTATACACGCTACACTCGCTGCTGCTGCTGCTGCTGCTGCCTCTGCTGCTGCTGCTTCTGCTGCTGCTCCTGATGCAGTTGTTCCTGCTGCTGTTCCTGCTGTTGCTGTTGCTGTTATTCTTCTTCTTCCTCTTCTTCTTATTGTTGTTGTTGCTTTTTCTTTTCTTCTTGCTGTTGCTGTTGTTGTTGTTGCTGTTGTTGCTGTTTCCTTTGCTGCCTATCTCTTTGTTGCATTGCTTTGCTCACATATGTTCTTGTTGCCTTATGCTATTTTCCATTTTGTCTTGTTGTTCGTGTTATTTTTGTTGTTGTTGTTGTTGTTGTTTCTGTTGCTGTTGCTGTGATTAATTATTGTTTTTTATATAATTTATAATTTTCTGCGATTAAATGAGATGTTAATGAATAACGGTAAACTAATTGCGATGCGTCGTTTTATCTACACCCGCGTACACCAATGCCATGTCGCAAGACATTCACGCACACTACCACGCGGCGCGCACACACACAATACAATACTCTCACACCATTGGAGTATGGCGACGTTGGCTGCGCCGTCGACGCCGGCAGCGCTGCGTGAGCGAACGGCAGAGGGAGCACAAAATTAACGAACGCGAAAAAAAAAGGAAGAACGAAAAAAAAAGTGAAGAGAACGAAAAGCTCGTCAGGTCCCGTTACTCGCTGTGACTGTTGGCGTTGCCGTTGCCGTTGCCGTTCCCGTTCTATGCGCTCGTTCGCCGCCCTGTGGCAACGCTGCGTGACGTCCTCTCGGTTTATCAGTGTTCGTTTACGTTTACGATTTTGTTTTCTTATTGCATTTTTGATGCTTTATCGTAAAGTATTTTCTTTAGTATTCAATTAATTAACTATTTAATTATTTTATTTTTATATTCCTTTTATATATTTTTTTATTTATTTATATATATTATTTTTTTTCAATGCTGCTCCTTGTTGTTTCTCTGTCGGCAAATCACTCGCAGTTGTTGTTCTCGTCTTTCGCTCTCAAACTCCAGCAACTGCGCCTACGCCCCACGCACACACACACACCCACGCACACGCACACGCACACACACACACACACACACACACACAC
>JAWNNX010000691.1:0-247500 GCA_035044505.1 Zaprionus lineosus | reverse complement strand
TCACAGTCAGCACAGGACACACCAGGCGGATTGCTGATGGGCTGGGCGGGGGATAGTGGGTGGTGGATGGCGTGAGGCGTGAGTCGGAAGAGGGGAGAGGGGAGAGGGGTATCTCGCGCTGTTGTTCGGGGTGTGTGTGAGTGTGTGTGTGCTTTACTAAAGGACAGCCAAAGCGAATGGTACCACCCCCAAAAGTCTATGCCGAAAACAAGGCGCACAACGCGTAGCCACAGCCACAGCAATAGCCACATTCACACACACACACATCCACACACACATTCACACACACACATCCATATTCGTTTCCACATGCACAGGGACAACCACAGTCAGAACCAAAGCCAGAGCCACAGCCAGAGCCAGAGCAGAGTCATGTCCACCCCGTACACAGTGGTCATAAATCGAATTTTTGTTTATGTAGTGGTAAAGCTGCTGGGAAGCGTTGCTTTTGGTCGCACTGCGTCCCACTGGCTGCCCATCCGCCCACAACCCGTTGCTGCTCTCGCTTCCGCTCCCGCTCCCGCTCCCGCTGCCGCTCCCTCTCCCGCTTCAGTACTCGCACTTGTGCCCTCTCCTGTTCCTGCTCTCCCAGCGAACAGCCCACATCCTGTCATTCCAAGAGACGAGGACTTTGTGAGGCCAACGTTAGCATCGCTGAAACTGTGGCAGCGGCAGCGGCTGCGACGGTGACTGCAACTGCGACTGCGACTGCGACTGTGACTGTGACTGCAACGCAGCGCGAATGCTTTACGGTTTGTTGTGTTTTCCTATACCTTCCCTCCCCGTAGGTGGGTCGATGTGGTTCCGTTCCGTTGTCGTCGTTGTCGTCGTCGTCGTCGTCGTCGTCGTCGTCGTCGCCGATTGCACATGCTGTGTATCCATGTGTGTGCGGGTGGTTGTTCTGCCAGCGTCGGTACAGGCAGCGCTGCGTTGTGTTCGTTATCCTCGTCAGTGGGCGATGGGGCGGCTGCGTCGCTCTTTTGCGCTTGCTCCTGCTCGCAATTCGCATACAGTTAGCTGCTCGTTGCTTTTGGCGCCCCTCAATGTATGCAATGGTTTTTTTCTCTCTGCTGGGGGTTGAAACATTTTGAAATTCCTTGTGTTGATTGCCTCCCCGCCTTTTCCCTCATGTCCTGTGCTTGCGTGGGAGAAAGTGTTGTAAAAACAAAATGTGCGAGGGCCTTCTGGGATGTTGTGTGTCTGTGTGAGTGTGTGTATGTGTGTTCCTTTAGCTTACATGTGTTTGTGCACTCGTTAGTTTAGCTCGCTTATTTCTTATTCGTCGGTTGAGTGACTCGTGACTCGTTACTTTTTTAAATTTTAAAATAAAAAAATTATTTTATTATTAATTAAACTCATTTATTAAAACTGAAGCCAATGAAAATTGCCAATTTTATTTTTACAATTTTATACTCAAATATTTACTTCATATTGAATTACATCGATTATTCGATAGGCGATTACTTATCGAAATTTTCCCACCTGATTTGAAATATGTTGAAAAAACTGTCTTTATCCTTTACATTAACCAAGCGAAAATGTCAAGTTCTCTTTCCATAAATAAAACCCTAAGGTTGTAGGAAAAATTATAATATTAAACAATATAAATGGTATATAGTTTACAAAATCTGTATTTTATTAAAATTAAATAATAGATTAAAATAATCGACTTTATGCAATAAACAAAATGCTGCGGAGCTTTTATAAAGCTCTGCTCTGATCTCAGTCCGTATCAGGCTCCATGTTGGAAGCAGTAAAGCACAGTTCCTTTTGGGGTTAGGCTGTAGTCTTTACAACAGAGCTTTTTTGGGGTATTGTAGCTTACAAATTGCACTTAAGCTGAGCTTAAACTGGCGCCATCTAGTGGCCACAATGCAAATAAAAAGAGCAGAGCCTGTAAGGTGGGGTGTTAATGGGAAAGCTTTGGCGCATGCTCAGCTGTTGGCGCCACTCAATTTCTCTTTTTTCTTTCCTCCTTCGCACATTCTCTCTCGCTCTCACATTGTCGTCGTCTGTACATCGTTTTGAGGTTAACGCGTAGCAAATGTCAAAGGCATGACTTCAGTTTCAATTTCAGTTTCAGTGCGAACCTTGTAGCGTTCATAAACTCTCCAACGGTACTTGCCAAACACTATAAACATATTTAAGTTACTTCCAACAGAGACTTTCGACCGTTAAGACCCGTCAAAACTCGTTAATCGAAATTGAAGAACGTGTGCTTGTTACTTTTTTTTTTTTTTAATATACATAAATTTAATGTGCAATATCGAGCCAGTAAATTGAATTTCCACGCTGTCTTGTAACCTTAAACGCGCGCGTGTTCGCCTGCCTGTGTTTGTATGTGTGCGTATGTGATTGTTCATGACTGTCTGTCTCTCTCTGTGTATGTGTGTTGGTGTGTGAGTGTTTGTGTGTTTATGTGTGTTTATGTGTGTTTGTGTGTGTTTGTGTGCGTTTGTGTGTGTGTGTGTCTGCAATTGGTTTGTCTTTGCGTGTCATTTTCGTTAACGTTATAAAATGTTCTTATTATATAAAGTGCTCATTTATTGGCAATTGAAAGCTAAAGGCTACTTTGATTTCTGTTTCGATTTCCACGCTGTTTAATGTTGCGGCTTTAATTATACAAGATATTTTTAATTAAATGAATGCAGACTCATAAGTATGCTCCAATATCTTACACAAACACACACACACTTGTATGCGTACAGTAATAAGCATATAAACACATATGCTAATGCCTTGTACTCATACTAACACACGTACCAAGCACGAAGTGTAAACGAAGACATATCGTAGTTCGTCGGTCGTAGCAACATGTCTTTGACTCAAATACGAGATACGCGTACTCAAAGTTTTTGCCAAGCACTTTCAGTTAAACATGCACGCACGCAATCATAGCCACTCACATATACATACACTTATACTTATACTTACACACATACACGTAAACGTCCCTTAGACACACTGTATGTATGCGCACTCAAAATTTTATAAATTTGTTATTTTGACGCTCTCTCCTCATCGTTCGTGTCTTTCGCTCTTTTGCCCTTCGAAATGTCAAAATATTGCGGACAAAAAGTCTGTGGACTCGCTCTTTCAATGCTCTTGCCTCAGCAACGTTGCCAGTTTCAAAATGTACTCCCTACAAAAGTCACATGTTTTTAAGCTTTTAATTGCTTGTAAGTGAAAGCTCTGTGCAGCTGCGCAGTGACTCGGAGACGTTTTTAGTTTTTAAACATATGTTCTTTTCATTTGCGCGATGTTTCTATAGACTGGAGTGCAATAATAATATTACTATGTTTTATTTAATTAATTGAATATATTGTTAATCATGGTGTGGCTCGAATATAACATACAATTTTCTTTCAACTTTGCCTTTTGGTTTTTAATTATTTGAAAAGTATATTTAAATTTTGCCGCCTTGCTTACCCGCAGTAGAGAATCCGAAAGAACAACAACAAAATTGAAAATTCACAGCTGGCAGGGCTGCTCATGTGTGCTGTAAGTCGTTCTCTTGCTCTTCCGCTCTCGAGTCATTGTGCTTTCACTCTCTCACGCCGCTACTTGCAGTAGCAGGAGAAATCGAAAATCAAATTGGCATGTCGCCTGCAGGTTTAGTCCTGACTCGTTCGTGTTACCGAAAAGTTGTTAACCTGCGTAAGTCAGAAAGTACGGAGTATCAATAGTTATTTTTTTTCAGTGTTTGTATCTCTCTATGTTGTGTGTTCATGTGACTGTGTGTTTAGAACGCGCGCTTCCACAAACGATAACAACTATAACAGCAAACAGCATGGTGTAATTGTTAAACTGAAACTGAACAACTAAGCGCATGTTAAAAATATAAAAAAGAATAAAACACACACGTTCGCATTCGTATTTATTGTATTCGTACACTGGCAGTCAAAGTAAAGTAAAGTAATGAGAAGTTAAGTAAAGTAAAGTGAAACGAAGATTGGGACAAGAGCAGTGATTGAAGACGACGTCGCAAAGCAGCTCAATGCATGAAAGCAGGACCAGAGATTGGGGCGACTTTGTCGATTTCTCTTTGTTGTTATTGTTGTTATGTGTGTGGTTTTAGAAATTGTAGTTTGTCGAGTGACAACATCCCACAGGCGTCGAAATCGAATCATTTACAAAGCGCAAATTAATGACCAAAAGTGACATGAGCAACGTGAAAGCCCTTTAAATATTTAATATGTATTTTTTTAGTTCAAAACCTTTTAACAAATTCCAAATTTGATTAGTGGCACGTTTTAAATCTTTTGCTGTCGCCTGTGATTAAATACTCTTGTCAGCCGGTGCTTCAATTTAAATTAAAATAAAAAAAGGCCCCGTAATTGATGAACAGCAAATTGTGTGTAGCGCGGGGCACAGGTTTTGTTTTCGTACGTCTTGTCGCTTTGGTCGTTTACCGTTAAACATTTGTCGTTTATTATTTACCGTTAGTCATTTATCGTTCATTGCGGCTTTTGCTTAACTTCTTGTGCAATTTTTTCAAATTTTTTGTTTTTTTTTTTCCAATTGGCAAGTGCACAACATCGAACATTGCTCCCTTGTCTTTAGTCCCAGTCTCAGTTCCAGTCCCAGTCTCAGTCGCAGTCGCAGTCTTAGCCTCAGTCTCAGTCTCAGTCTCTGTTCCTGAGTCTGAGTCTGATTTTAAGTCTGAGTCACGCCTGTTCCTGCCCTTGCCGTTGTTAGTAACTGAGGGTTGTTTTTTTCTTTGCCTCCTTTTTTCGTTTCTCGTTTTCCTTTATATTTATATTTTTGCCACGTTGTGCCTTTAACTTCAACCACTTGCCGCCTTCGTCGCCGTCGCCGTCGCTGTCACCGCCACCGCCACCGCCGCCGTTGCGGCGTCGACGTCGACGTCATCGGCAACATAGCACGCGCCCGCAACTAGCGCCACTGCCAGTGCCACTGCCAGTGCCAGTGCCAGTGCCAGTGACAGCGACAGCGTCAGCGCTGGCGTCCTCGCCCTTAGTTGCACTCTCCCGCGTCCTCCTTGGGCAGCCATACAACAACAAATAAAAACTCGGTGTCATTGGCACTCTCTCATTTTGTTTAAACTTTTTGCCCTCCTGCTTCGTACCCCTTTGCTCGCCTCGTCACATGTTGTTGCTTCTGCTCCTCTTCGTCTTCTTCTTCTTCTTCTTCTTCCTTTTTTGCTTTTGGTCTGCTGGAAGCGCTGCTACTGTTACTACTAGTTCTTCCTCTTGCCTTTCTTCTGCTTTAGTTACTTACTTTGCCGTCGCGTGTCAGTCGCGTATAAAGTAAACCTAAAGAGTTAGGAAACGCGTGGAAAATCAATTGATTACAGGGAATCATTAACGAAACTTCATCTACAAATCGAATCAATCTGCAGCGCAATAGAATTTCTATTTTATTAGGGCTCTGGTTCGGTTCGGTTCGGTTGGTTCCGAACCGGTTCACATGCCAGATACAAGAAATCTAAAATCATAGAATATTAAATTATATGTCCCAGAGTGTCATTAGTTCATTCCACACATGAATCCAACCCACGTGTACTTTGATTACGTCCCAAAGGAAATCCTTTTAATATTTTTATTGCAAGTCTATGGCAACTCTGCCTTCTATTAAGCTTCCTAGAGTTGCCATAGATACCGATCTAAGACCATAAAATTATTGAATCGCAGGTGGGGAGCACATCCTAAAAGCTTTGATTGAATGAATGTTATTGAATTGAGGTGATTTGTCAAACGGCCATAAATATTGAACGTGCTTTGTTTTGACTCTTGATTGAATGCAACGCAATGTTGTGATCGCATCAGTGTAAAGTTCGATACTTGAAGAGACGAAATCAATAAACTGTAATAATTAAAAGTTCAAAAACATAAACAATATAATAATTCATTGCATATAAGATAAGACCCGACATAATGTTGCACCCACCACCGTTCACCGTTCACCGCTAACGCTACTGCTCACCGTTAATCGCTCACCGTTCACCGCTCACTGCTCACAGCTCACAGCTCACAGCTCACAGCTCACAGCTACCACCACCAACACAGTCACAGTTACAGCCACCACCGCCAGTACCAGTACCAGTACCACTACCACTACAACTACCACTACCACTAACACCACCACTACTACTACCACTACCACTACCACTATCACTACCACCACGAACTAGCTAAGTAAGAAACTATCGACTACCACCATAACCACCAACCGACCGACCAACCAACCAACCAACCAACCAACCAACCAAGCACAGCACTCAACTGTAGATTGAGCCTCAACTTGAACCAGTTCCATCAGAGACAGCAAGTAATTTTATGACGTTTCTCAAAATGTCGTCATCGTGTCAATTTTCAAAAAGTGAGCGACTTTTTACAGTTATTCATAAGCAATAAAAATAAAAATCAAAAAACCAAAAAAAAAAAAAACAAATGGAAAAAAATAATTATTTAATTAGAAATATATTAAAAAAAAAAAAATACTAAACTAAAAATAAATACCATAATATTTACGTTCTAGTTCACGTTCTCGTTCTCGTTCTCATTCTTGTTCTCGTTCTCGTTTCAAATTATTTACATGTATAGGTAAATACTTATAGTTGTTAGTGTAGTGGTCCCAACAACCGCACACACACAATCCTTTCTCCCAAATTTCAACTTTCAACTTTCAAATTTCAATTTTCGAATATCAATTTTCATATTTTTCGATATTTTCGATTTGTTGCCAACTAGTGGTATTTTCCAATATTCCCCCCTCTCTCTCTCCCTTTCTCTCTCTCTCACTCTCTCTTTCTGCCTTTCCGTTCCTCCAATTAATCTCTGGTATTTTTGTGTATATAGAAACCACAACCAAAATTGAAACTCTTCCCCAATTGTTTGGAATTTGCATACACAAAGGATCTAGAGTTCAGTTCTATTAAGTTTGGTCCTTTCATTTGTACATACTACCTTTCGTCTACTACCTACTACCTACTACTATTTAACTGTACCTTTCACTTAATCACTGATTTGATATCGAGAGTTCAAAAGCAAATTGTAAATATAATCAACTCATATCTGGCTGCTCCCCTCCTCCCCCTTGCATTGCTTGCCCCCCTCCACTCCTGTCATAATTCAATTGTCCCTACGAATCCATTGACACCCACACGTACGTACCCACCAATACACACAAAGCATGACTCATATTCCTTATAAGAAGGATAATTCTGTATATATATATATAAATAATTTTTTTTTTTTTTTTTTCTTACTGTACATTCATTTTTTTTTTGCGAATGCTTTTGCGTGTTGCACTTTGAACTCTGAATCGAAATTGTAAAGAGTCCTAATTTGATGAATTCGGAATCAAGTACATATATAATATAACTGTAATAATATTTAAGATTTAGTCGAATTTGTTAATCTAATTTATGAAATCAATTAACATTCGTAGCTCCTACGTTCAATACGTTCAATACGTTCGCTCGCTCGTTCGTTCGTTCGTTCGTTCGTTCGTTCGTTTAGTTCAGTTCCAGTTCAATTTTGTTCCATAAAAGAGAAACTGCAGCGAAGCAAAGACATTTAACAACTGTAAAAAAGGAGAATGAAATCAAATTAAATAATTAAATCATAAATATCCATACGTAAATACAAAAAGTGTTCTAATCTCAAATTCTTCAAATTCTCTTCTTCAACAAACAAACAAACAAACAAACAAACAAACAACACAAAACACACAAAACAAAACAAAACGAAACAAAAAAATCTCAACTTGAAAATCACAAAACATTGAAAACTTCAGCCAAAATTGAACATTTGATAAAACACACAGCGAATGAGCTTGTGGCCGAAGGTAAGTCCCTACCCAGACATATCCCAATATCAATCAAAACACTATATAATCTATAATCTAAAATATCTAATTAAATTATATATATTTTATATAAATTATACAAACTGTATATTTTATGTGTTTCAAATATATTGTTATAAATAATTTATATATTTTAAATTTTTTATACATCCCATATATTTTATATAATTTATATATTGTATAATTTATATATTTTAGGCATTTAATATATTTAATATATATTTTTTATATTTTAATATTTAATATATATTATGTATTTTATATATTTATATATTATTTATTTATTTATTATTTATTATTATTATATTATTATTATTTATTTATTTTTCATATATTTTATTGCTTTTATATTTTTTTTTTATTTAAAAACTTTATATATTCCATATATTTAATAGAATTTTTTTAGGTATTTAATGTTTTTCATATATTATATATATTTTATATCATATATATATTTTATATATTTTATATATTTTATATATTTCATACATTATATATATTTTATACATTATATATATTTTATATATTATATATATTTTATACATTATATATTATATTTATTTTATATATTGTACATCTTATATATATATTTTAACAATATATTAACCATTTATTTTTTTTTTATATTGTCCTATGCATAAATATTTAATTTAAAATCAGCAGTCATAGATTCTGATCCCAGGCAGAGTTTTAAAACGATTACAAATATAAAGTTTTTAAATGTTAAAAATATAAGGGAAATTAAAAAATTATAGAAGACAAATAAGGTAAATGAGGTGCTTCATTAATAATAAAATAATATTTAATTATTTATGAATATCAAAGTGGACACGGGATTTAAAAACTGAGATATTGAAAGGAGGGAAGTCAATAATAAAAAATATCACTGAGAAGCGCAGGTTTTTCTATTTATAATTTGGACAAAGAGAAGCCAAAGGACTTCACATTATGATGATGGGAATTCTTATTAGAAAAATGCAAAGGAGAAAATTTGAATGGACTCACAGGATATGCGTTATGGGACGTAACAAAAAGACCGTACCATATTAAAAGTGTCAAAGGAAATGAAATAATTTTGAATTGAAGTGTAGCTTGGGATTTATTCAATTATTTTATAGTTTTTTAATTAAGGAGGAAAATTCACAAAATGTGAGGAGGGGGAAATTTTGCTGGGAATTTATCAATTATAAATAACGAAACTTTGTTTTATGAAGAAGAAGAAGTAGAAGAAGAAGAAGAGAATGAAGAATTAAAGAAAGAAGGAGAAGATAGGTAGAAGAAGAAAGAGAATAAGAAAAATGCAAACTTTTTATGAACTTTTCGTTCGTTTATCCCCGTCGTCCTTTAGTGTCTGACGTCCTTCAATTAAACTTATATTTTATATGAAAAGTATTTCTATGTTCCCTATAATTGATCTATCCCGAGAGCCTGCCTCCTGCCTCCTGCCTCCGGTCCGCAACTCGCTGACAATACGAGGCGGAGAAAGTTTTTCGACGTTTGGTTTTTTTTTGTTTTTTTTTTTTTTTGTTTTCGGCATTTCCATTCAATTATCCTGTATAATAAATGCTTTGTTTCTCTGTGATTTCTCGTGTACCATACACTTTTTGAACACCCCTCGCCACCAGCAGCAATCAGATGCACCCACGCCCCATCCTGCTGAACAATTTTCAAACACATTGTCTCCTGGCCCGATTCAGCCATCCACAAAGCTTCCCCCTTTGTTGTTGGCGACAATTTCTACGGCAGACGGCGGTTTAGTTCTAAAATATTGGTTATTAGCATAGCTGATGATGGGGGAAGAAGTCAGAAAGGGGTGGACATTGGCAGAGCTGCTGGATTGCAGGATTGGAGGACTGGAGGATTGGAGGATTGGAGGACTGGAGGATTTGCGGAGACGTTCCTAGTCGTGGTATGGGGTATGGTCGCAGGGGGTGAAGGAAATGGGGAAGGAGAAGGAGAAGGAGGAGGAGGGGGAGGGATGTTGAACTGCTGACAAAGCAGTCAGCGCTTTTTGTTGCCTACATTTTGGGGTCAGGGACTTGTTTTGTCAGCTTGCCTAGCAAATTGCTAGACACACTCATGTACGCATACACAGACACAGCGAGACACCAACACACCAACACACCAACACACTGTCACTGGCATACACATAAAGGAATGAAAGGAGGAGTCATTGCCTACATACATATATTTATCGACATCAACAACATATCCGCCCCTATCGCATCGTAAATGCCGCCGGTTGGGCTGCATCTTTTGTATTGTGAATCATCGCCAAATGCATTGGCCACCATGGCCACCGACAATGCGCAGCAACAAGGATAACAGCATCGAGGATAGCAGCAACAACAACAGCAGCAGCAACTAGATAAGTGCCACCCTATTGATACACCCCCGCGCCACCACTTCCGCCCAAATACTGCGTTATCCTTGCAGCGGCTTTGTCGTCATCATCATCGGCGTGGTCATTGGCTACGTCATCGCAACGTCATCGACGGCGTCACCGACGGCGTCAACATTCTTAAAGTTATCATTGCCTGCAAAAGTGACAGTTTGGACTTTCTTGCATTGTCCTTAAAATGTGGCTAATTAAACGTTAATTGAACTTTGATTCTGTTTGCCATTGCTCTCACCTTGTGCCTTGCCTTCCTCCCTCTTTTCTTATTCTTTGCTGCTTCTTCCTTTGCCTTTGCTGCCTTCTTTTGAACACATTCATCGTCCCAGCCTCCTCTCTTAGCATTTGCTTCTGGTTCCCATTTGCGTCCTGCTCCTAATTAGTTTTTGATCCTAAAAATTAGGGATTCGCCAGTTCAGTGTCTCCTGTCAATGTCCTTAATTGATTTAGTGCTCTAATCATTGCCGACTTATGGGTCCTTAAAACCGATCAATTAATTGACCAGCTTGAGGCTAAGGATATTTTTTCGGGAAATAATTCAAATAATTTGTTTGCAAGTTCTGCTTTTGTTTTCCTTGAGTTCCTTAGGCTGGAGTAGGAAAAGGTGGAAAGGACCCAACTGAGTTTTACAATCCTGGGAATTACATTACTCCAGTAATTACAGCTTTAATTCATCCTTTAAAGCAGGAACATTACTTATCTTAGATGTCAAGGCTCGTAATGTAGTAGAATTGTATCTCATTTATCCTGTTTGTAATCCAAGGACATCTGCATCCCCAAAGAAGGTTGTCCGCTCCATTTGTATCCTTTGTTCATAAATTTTGCTTGTCATCGATGTTTATTAATTGACCGTTACTCCAAGTGGCAATCTATGTGTACATATGTGTGTGTGTGTGTGTGTGCGTGTGTGTGTGTAAGGATATTTGGTATATATGTAATTTGTCACTTTGTCTTTTATGCCATTGCACAAATATGAAAGGCTCTATCGTGCATGAACATTCAATCCCGTCAATTGATGCAAAGCGTGTACTTGTGTGTACAGTGTGTGTGTGTGTGGGTGTGGTTGTGGGTGTGAATGTGTGTGCTTGAGTCCTTTGTGAAATAAGATGAGACGAAGCCGAGCTGATGTCAGCTGGAGTTAGGCTTCATTTGAGGTGTTTGCCATAAACGAAAGCTGCTGCCATAGATCCTTCACCTGCCCAGGCAACTGGCAGCAGGCAACACAATGTCCTGTGTGCTTCTTTGGCCCGTGCGTGTGAAAACAGGATATTTGCCATGCAAAGCTCTGAGCGTATGCCCGATGTGTACACATTACCATATATAAGCTGCCTTCGTATGTGTGTGTGTATGTGTAGGTGTATGTGTAGGTGTATATGTAGGTGTATGTGTAGGTGTATATGTGTGTGTTTGTGTGTGCCAGTCTGAGGCTCTGTGTTTGTGTGTATTTAACTAATATGCAGCGTTCGTCGCTTGGACACGTTGCAATTGTTGTTTACGCTTCTTTTTGTTGTTGTTGTTGTTGTTTCCTTTCCTTTTTATTGTTGCTGTTGCTGTTGCTGTTGTTGTAGATGACGTTGTGTGTGTGTTTGTGTTTGTGCGCCTACATTTGTGTTCGGGACTCTCTTTGTTTGTTTTTTGTTTTCTGTTGGTTTTTTTTTTGTTTTTTTTTTACCGTTCACTGCAGTAAACGTTGTTTTTGTTACCAAAACGCAACGGTTGATGGATTGCGGGGTGAATGTGTGTGTGTGTGTGTGTGTGTGCGAGTGAGCGAAATGCACGAAAGCTGTGGCAGGACTTTCGTGGCACTGTCACAGCTGAGAAGCAAGAAAAAGCATTTTAATCGCTCGTATGATTTAATTTCACGCAAGTCGCAACAATATTTGCGGCTTAAGACTTAACACTAGGGAAATAAAGCGTATAGAATTAGGACGAAAAGTCATGGCAGACTTGTGGTTGGCAATTTAAAGGCTGTTACGATTGACAGGACTCGAAAGGGGACATAAGTTCGGGATTTGAATTCGGCTACCGCAAGGCGAAGAGGGGAATAGCTATTTTTGTCATTCATTTATGTGCGTTCAAGAATATGAGCCTTGAGCCTTAAATGAATATAGCACAGTAAGGACATCAAGGACTGTAAAGGACATTTATGCTATTTACGTTACAGCCTAAGGCTATGCAGCCAAGCAGCTCAGTGAAATGGAGGTTAATGAGGTGTAAACGATTTAAAAAAGTAAACATAGATCTGCAAAGGAAGTATATTTGCATACACTATATACATGAGTCTATATATATATAATATACATATATAATTATGTATGTGTGTGTGTGTGTGTGTATGTACATAGAGACTGAAGCTCGTGCGATTGTCGCAATACCCGATGCAAAGCGTATGAAATCGTTTATTTCACACAAAACGGCGGCCATTTAAGCCGCAAGTGTCACAAAAATGCAGCTATTTGTGTGTGTGTGTGTGTGTGTGTGTGTATGTATGTGTGTGTGACAGCTAAGTGAATTTATGTTGCACACGCTATGCGAAACATGCCACTGCATTCGGCCATAAAAACGTGTCTACCTCATCGTCCACGGGGCAACAGCAACACATTTCCAGCTATAACTAGGCGAAAGCAATTCAGATGAGTTCCAGCGGGTATGCACGAATACGAGATACCCTTTAAATATGAAGTTGGTAGAAAGGAGCAGCTTTCATCACTTGACATCATTTAATTACACAATCAGAGCGAAAAATAATCCCATTTTCAGACTTATTTCAGAACTTGAAATATTGAATTAGATTTTCAAGTGATTTATTAAAAATAATATATATATTTAATAATATATATATTTATTATTATTATTAATTACTTATTATTTAATTTCGGAATTCGGTGGGTTATTCGCTGTTCTGAAAGTCCTTGGGTCGATGGACAGAACTTTATTTGTCATGGGATTTGTTATTTTTTGGGAAGCGGATTAGATCACAGGGTATCAAAATAGGGGACAGCTATAAAAGAGTAGTGGCCCAAGGCTCAGGCTTAAACATCCTGGAACATCCTGGCGGCCATGTCGCCTGTTTGGTCACAAAACTTTTGCAGCCGTGCGAAACGAAATATTATTTATTTGCCAGTGGGGCTTACGCCCAGCCACCAGCCACCAGCCAGCAGCCAGCAGCCAGCAGCCAGCAGCCTCCAAATACGAGTTATACCTGTACCTCTATATGTTGCCCTATATGTAAGGCCGTGTACCCCCACGCAGGATGTATATATATATATTTTTTTGCTTCTCTGTTGTACGCTTCTCACTTCAGTATTTTCATTCTTTGACTGCAATTTTTGGCCATTTGGCTGCCCATTTTGCTGGGCCTTTGGTTGAAGTTGCCCGAGTGTCGTGCAAGGCATATAAATCGTTTAAATTGTACGAGAGTTGGAGCCCTACCCTCTCATCGTAGCCTTAGAATGTCCTGCTACCCCATGCCATCAACCACGAGAACCCATTGTCACCCAAGGAGCAACAAGAAAAGGACTTTTCAAGCGGTTTTTTTTTCAGAACTTTGCAGCTTCCGAAATTAGACTGAATTTGCGAGGCAGTTCCGGAAATTGTAAGAGTTTCAGGGAATGTGGGGGGAGGGGGAGGGTCCTACCAATGGGTAATATCCAATAATTGCAGTTATTATTCCTGCATAAAAGTCATTAAAATGAGATCCAAACACTTATCAAATTTAATAATTTTTATGCGAATGTAATGTGAAATAATATGATGATTGATACGATAATGAGGGGAGAAGGAAGCAGAAAGGAGGCGGAAGGCGCAAGGCGGAAGGAAGTAGGGGGTAGATGCGAGTGTGGATAAATATAATGAATGATTGGGAAAGGGAAATCATAATAAATTATTATGATTTTCAGTAAAATTACATTTAATTAATGAGCGAACATTTTTTAAAATAATTGCAAACATATCAATTATCATTAAGAATCATTCAATATCCTTTTTCGGTCAGTTTTTATGTGTGGTGTATTTCAATTTTTGTTAATATTAAATTTGAAAATAATTTAAAATATTTTTAACAACTTATAATTACTTTTCATTAACTCTCACAATAAGTCCTGTTAAGGACTGTTAGAAATAGGGGGGAAAAGGATTCTATAAAAATAATAAAAATTAATAATATTTAAAAAAAATTTTAATTTACTTAAAATGTTAAATATAAAAATAATTTAATAAAATGCAATTAATTTTTAATTAAAACAAAACAAAAAGTTATTAAAGTCGGTAAAATTTTTTATAGATTTATTAAAATAGAAAGTCCTTTGATTTCCTTTACAAACTTATCACAGCAAAAAGGAAATTTTTCTGAGCTTGTTAGAATTTTGGATATATTTATTGTAATCCAAAAAAGGATTTTTTAATAATGAATTAATCAAATACGAAAATTTAAAAAAAAATGTAAACATGAAAGAAAAAATGCAAAGAAGGCCGCAGGACATGAACTATTAGCTATTTATAGAACTAAGCAAATGCGTACTGAACTTTAAAAGGACTAAGAAATATAAAACTTAGACGTGAACTGTAACCTTAAAGGACTCATTATAATTATACCCTCTGCGCTTTATATAATTTTTGAAGGAAACTTTGAAACTAAATACATTAAAAGTAATTAATTTTTCCTTGAATCCTGCGCAAAGCGGGGGACGTGGGGGACGTTGCAATGAGGGAAATAACCAAAGATAAAAATGAGAAAATAAATAGGGGATCCAAAGGACGAAGGGGAAAATAAGTTCGTAAAGTAGTCAAGTTTGTTAAAGAAATTTTTTGTTTTTAAGCGATATCCTTAAGTTTTAATTCGCCTGAACACGTTCCGAAAAACAAACTTATTAATCAAATAATTGCTACGTTTATGCGATGAAACTCATGATAGTTACTGAGCTGCAGGGGGGTTACAATATTTACAAAAGTATTGGCGGTTTTACTATTGTGGCAAGCCAGACACTTATGTAATGATCCTTGAAAAGCTGAAATCCTTGACGGGTCAGAGCTGATCCTTAGAGGCAAGGATATGCTTGTAAGGACCTTGTAGCATTTGTGGAAAACCCAAAAAACATGAAATCGACTCGCCTCAGATGCGAGATGTGGGCATAAACCACACACGCACAGATACACACACACACAACTACCACTGTAGTTGACTCACACACACATACACACGCACAGATATACATGTATGACATACACACATCATTGATTTTGGAAACGACCTCGAATCGTCAATTGACTGTCAGCCAAGCAAAGCACCCATAACGACTTGAGGCCTCCCTTGTCCTGTTGTCGGTCTCCTTTGGGACTCCGTCCTAGTCAAATGTACAAATTACACTCATTTAACGACCAACAACAAAGAAGGATTTCTGTCTTTGTTTTTGCCTACGCCGTCAAGGATATCAAATTTTTAACCACGCGTCACACATGGCAGCCCGAAGTGAACATTGACGTTGCCACCCTGAGCCTCCTGAGGAAGTGTGTTTCCCTCGTTTCTTGTTCCTGGTGTCTCGCTTCCCCCTTCTCCCTTCTCCCTTCTCCCTTCTCCCTTCTCCCTTCTTGCTTTTCATTCCTCGTTGCTCACTCCCAAACAAGCTCAGGTGGTCAAAGCTTTGGACGCAGTTCCGTTTCATTTTGTGCTGACTCACTCCTGGTGCTTGGAATAACAGCAGGAATAAAGAAGCACTACGGAGGGGAAATAATAAAATCAAACCGGATGACTTTCGTCGGTGGAATGATGCAGGTGCAAGGAAGAAGGATGATCAATATGGCAGGGGGAAGGGGAAGTGGGGAAGGGAGAAGGGAAAGGAGCTTAGCTGACACCTGGACTTCAACCTTCGACTGCGTCAGGCAGGCAGCAGGCAGCAGGAAGCTAGACACGTGGCACGCTTTTGACTAACCAATGAGCTGCCGCCTCACTAACCTGACAAACAAATCCTGGCTAGGACTAGGTGGCTATGGTGGCCCAAAGTGAAGGCTCGTCAAACTGATTGCCAACGACTAACGGAAATTGGTATCAAAAATCAGTTGTTTGTGACGTCATAAAAATTTCCAAAACTAAAATGTTTTCCACGAAAAGTGTGAAAACTTTTTTCTCTATGTGAAAAGTTTTGGCTTTCGTTTTTTATTGCCAGTTTCCTCCTTACCAAATAATCAATAAGTTGCTCGGCAAAGGGTTTATCCTGGCTGTTTAGAAAAACGTTTAGGAAAACTTCAGTCCCATAAAAATGAAAGGATTATATCATCAGTTGGAGTTCAGCTCTCTGTATTATAAAATCAATTAGGAGGCAGTCGTAGGTCCTTGAATGTTATGGGCCTCTAAATGCCCGAATTTCGTTGCCTTTTGCCACGACAAGTGCGCCAAGAAAACGAAGGCTCGACTAAGCGGCACCTCTTGATATCCTGCCTTAAGGAAATAATACCGTTAATTGTAGTTAATTAATTAATTTAATTAATTGATTTGATGGTAAAATGAATTAATTTATTTGCTGGCCGTTTTAGATGGTAGAAGGTTCAGGATATAAGCCTCTGTGTTCCTAGAGTATCCCGTATTCGAATCCTGCCATCATGCGCTGTGCACCGCTTGTGCAGCAATTTGAGCTTCCTTTTTTGTCGGCCTTTCGTCCTTTTAAGCCTTTTGTCGCTGCCAATTTTGCATATGACAACACACACTTTATTTGGTTCTCGCTCACCTTAACGTCTACCCTGTTGCCGTCGTACTTTGCGTCTGTCCCTCCTAGTGTCGTTTATGCTTCTGTTTTTGCTGCTGCTTATGTCCTGTCATTGTCCTGCACAAGTTGCTGGCTGCTGTGGCTTGTGTGTTGTTTGCCTTTTGAGTTCAACGCCGTTCCCAACGAAAGTTTAACCCTTTTCTTATTGTGAGCGTGTTTGTGTGGGTGTGAGTGTAAGCGTATGTGTGTGCCTGTATGTGTGTGTGTGCCTGTGTGTGTGTGTGTGTGGGTCTATGTTGGTTTTTTGTTTGCTCAATGTTTAGTTCTCACTTTCACGCAATGTTTTCATTAAAATACCAAAAAAAGAAAAGAGAAAATAAAAAAAAAATATAAATAAAAAACAACTCTCGAAATAAAAAACAACAACAACAACAACAAAAACAACGAAAACAAAAAGTAAACAATAGCGACAGGAAAAATAAGGAAAGTCAAGAGAGTTGGAGGAAAATAAAAAACAAGCAGCCGCAAAACACAAACATAAACACAGGCACAGACATAGTCAAACAGACACACACACACACATACACACACACACACACGCACACAGACAAGGAGCCACAAATACAAAGACACATGAAGAAATTACTTAGAGCAGAAAGAGCCGCACTTTTTGAGGATAAAGAGGAGAGGGGAGGGCGGCAGCGCGGAAAAACGGTTTGACTTTGGGTCGCTTATGTTTTCATTTCTTGCCCGTTTTGGCCAACAGCGTTAGCCGCCTGCCACGCCCCCTTTTCCATTCACGCCTGCCTTTCCAATAAACCAAGCTATCTTCCCTTATGCCAAGCGTCTTCCTCCATCTTCTACCTTCTACCTCCTTCCTCCTTCCTCCTTCCCCTGCAGACCCGCTTCTCCGCTTCTCCGCTTCCAATTTCCTCCGCTCTCCTTTTACGTATGAGTCCTGTTCTTCTGTCGTTTGGCGCCTCTTTTGTTTTGAATTTTGTTTGTTTCTCTTTTTGTTTTTTGTTTCTGTGCTTTGGCACATTTTGGAAACAATAAAGAAAAACTTTGAGCGCATTATGTGGCCGCCTGGGCCAGCGTTTTGTGTCCTTTCTCTGCTTGTGTGTGTGCATGAGTGTGTGGGTGTGCGGGTGTGTAGGTGTCAGGGTGCTAGTGAATCTAATCCTCCCCTCGCACTCCTTAACTTTCTGCTGTGAGCTATCTTCATTTGAGCCGCATCGACGCCAACGTCGCAGGCAGCGTTAATGCCATTGCCGCTGCCGCTGCCACTGCCGCTGCAAGTTGGCCATAAAAAGGCGAATTATGTGAAACGGCCTAAAAACAAAAGACAAAGTTACTAACCCGGACATCTACCCCTCATCGCTCGGCACTCCCCTGCAACTTCACCAGCCTCCCCTAACCTGCACCACTCTGCCGTTTCATCAGAGTTATGAAAAGTCACTGCTGCTGCCGCTGTCACCGGTACAGTGGAGGACGTAGAGGGAGGGCATGGGAATGGGGAAGGGGAAGTTGAAGTGATGCTTTCACCTTGTCTCCGCTTTCATTGTGCCTTTGCCTTTTTCAATTCTGCCACGCCCCCAGCCCATCTGCACTTCCTCAAGCGTTATTATTTATGTTCCTTCTATTTTTCACTTTGTGCAATTTTCGTTTATCGATTTTTTTCCCTTGGATTAGCTTTGACTTCGCGTCTTGGAAATAATAAACATGATACTCAGGTCATGTCCTGGCCACATCAGTCATCTGAGCTTTGTTTCTCAGAACTACATGATCTAAATTTGTGAAAATAATATTTTTTTTTAATTTTCCTCGTCACTTGTCACTTGTCACTCGTCCTTTGTCACTTGTCCTTCGTCACTCGTTACTCGTTTCCTTAAATTTCAATCGTTATGTATTTAGCATTAGCTTTATTTTAATGCGGGATTAACTGCCAACAAGCTTTTGCCTACAAGCGATTTCTGGACTCGTTATTCCTTCATAAGGATTAATCTTATATATATTTATGTGTATATTTATATAATAAGAAAAACTATCTGAGCGATTTGCTATTTTTTAGAACTTGTCGAAATTCCATGGCTTTTTTCTATTTCTTAAAATCGTCGATCGTTACTTTTTCTTTACACTCGCTGCTAATCTGTCAATTATGTGGTTATGCTACTATCAAACGTAGATTCAAATTACATTTTAAAAATAAACATTTTTATTTTAATTTTACTTATTACTTCTAAATTTTACTCGATACTTTTGAATTGTTTGAGTATTCGTATAACTCTTTACTTGAAGCCTCTCTCGCTCATAAAATTTTCTTCTAATATTCTGCCTATGACTGTAACTCGTCACTTAGTACTGGTTCTCGTTGATTCTTACTCCTTTTTCGTTAAAAGGTCTTTTTTCTGTCAGTTTGTAGTACTCGTCACTCGTTAAGTTTCGCAATGTTGCTGTTCGAGGTTCCTAAATAAGGAACTTTTTTATAGCTAAATAGATGTTTCTCTGAACGCTTTAAAGTGAATGCGGTTAAGTCTCATCTAGAACTCGACTTTCTTCCGGCAATAAAATGCTAGAACTGTTCATTTTCCCGGTTCAGATAAGTCAATAAAGTAACCACCAAGTGGTTAAAACTCAGTTCTAAAAATTGTGAATGTATTTGTAGCATTTGCCTCAAGAGTTTCATTTTGCAGAATGTCATTGACATTGTGGTTTTTAAATTGCTTATTTGCTGTATGTGGCATCAGTGTCCTTTTGGAAAATCCTAACCACAGAGCCGAGTCTAATGACCGAGGCAATGGAAAGTAGAAAGTGTTAAACAGACTTTGTCAGCCTTGCTTCCTGATGCCTTCCTTTTTCATGTCCATTCCATGCCTTCACAGTTTCTCTGCATTTGATAAGCCTTATATGACAAATCAAATGGCTCAACACCGAGAAGCTAACCGCATACTTGTAGTCCTTGGAGCTGCTTGTTGTTTAAACCACAAAGTAATTTCCCCAAAAACTCATTTGAAAACAGCAAAAGTTGGCAACAGTCAGAACCAAGGTTTTAAATTAAGCTTTGGATGGGAAGCATCCTTCATTTTGAAATAAACTATTACCTTAGTTTCATTAAGCGACTTTATCCGAATTTTTTGATGATATGTTGGACTTTAAAGTCCTGTTTTATTCCTTCTGGATTTTCAATTACAATATTAAAATTATAATGAATAAATTTTTTATTAAATTAATAAAATGAAGCTTGGGTTAAATACGAATAAATTGTGTAAAATCTGATAACTCGGATAAACACGGATAATCTCGGATAATAGTGGATAAATTCGGATAATATCGGATAAATTCGGATAATATCGGATAAATTCGGATAATATTAATTTAAGTCGAATATATTCGGATAGCAATAAACGAATTTTCCAGTAATCTTCGTATGATAAATGATTTTTAAAATGAAAAAGTCGATAAATAATAAATAAATCTCTCTATTCAGATAGAGAAAAATAAGAAGCGAAAATGGGAAGATAAAAAGGTTGTTGAAATTGAAGTAAATGAACGACAATCAATGAATGAAGTTAAAACTGAATTCAAGCAATAAAACGGAATGAACAATAAATAATCAATTATGCTTTTAAAGCAACAGATTGGAAAATGATAAGAGTCGGAGCTAAGAACGAAAATGTAATAAATCAAATGGATAAAAACTATCGAGAGCGTACAAAAAGGACATCAGGTAGCGAAAGAGTACAGTACACAGTAAAAAATGAACCGCTGAATGAGCAACAAAGTAATAACTGAAGGAAGTATGAAACAGGAGCAAACAATAGAAAGTGAAATATTGAACAATTGACAGATAAGCAGAAACAATGAATACAATGAGTAGAGTAAACAATAAACAATAAACGAGAAATGAGAAATGAGAAATAAGAAATGAACAATTGCAGATGTTGCAGGACAGAAAAAGGATAAACAATGAATAATCAATTATTCATCTGAAGCAACAGATAGGAAAATTCTTAAAGTAAAAGAACGAAGCGAATGAACGCCATTGAATAAAATGAATTTAAAAATCTAAGAGCACGAAAACACAGAGAATGACGAAGGCGATGAAGATCTGTCGAATAAATGAACTCCAGATGAACTCCATGTAAGCCATCGGCTAATTAAATGATCGAAATAATCAATCGATGCGCATCAAATTAGTTTGTACATTTTTTCTTACTGTGTAGCTTCTCAAGTAGAATTAAAGCAATTGGGAAAATAGTTGGGGATTAAAAGGAAATTAAATCATATGTGTGTTGAAGTTGCTGTGAATTGCCCTCCCCTCCTGCTCTTCGCTCTCTGCTCGTCCTATTGCCGCCTCCTCAGTGGAGCATCGGCAAATGCACTGAAAGCCGCGCTAATTGCTGCACTCGGGAAATAATAAATCAATGAGCAGCGCAAGGACTCTCGTAATTTCTACTTTATGATTGATACCCCCAGCTAAATACATCCACAGATGTACAAAAGTATTTATATATCGTATGTGTGTGTGCGTGTGTGCTTGTGTGTATGTATCTGTGCCATTACCAGCATTGTGGGCGAAGGATCTGAAATTTAATTGCATTGCAATGGAATATTTTTGGCATATTTCAAATGTGCAGGCTGAAATATTGATAAGTGCATGGCAAATGCCAAGATACCATCCACCCACTTGCTGGTTTTTTCCATTCGCCCACTCAACCACTCAACCACTCATTCACTCACCCACCCATCCTCCCAGTCCTTGCAGCTTCTCCGCTCTTCAAAGCATTGCTTTTCAGCCTAAGGCCAACTGCTCAACTGCCAAAATTGAATTGCCAAAGTGACCCACCCCCGCAGTGAGGAGGGAAATAAAAATGATGCCTTATCAAAACTGAAAATGTTATCAATGCCAGGAATAGTCGGTTAACGGGTAATGGTCTCAGGAGCTGGTTAAAATAACGACAAAGGATGCCTGAAGTAACAGAGCTTCAAGGGTCCCATATTGGCCGTGTCCTGAAGTCGCCGGGTCATCTTTTTCCCAGCTGTAAACAAAAAGAGCAAAAATAGTTTTCCAGTTCTTCAGATCGAGCAGTCCATAGCGTGATGCATCCTTCTGGCTCCCATCCTTCTGGTGACCAAATTAGGACATTTTTAGATTTCGGCTAAGGTTCTGTCTGCCTGTAGAAGGAGGAAATAAAAATGATTTGCTCTTTCCGTTTGAATTTACGCAACTTTTAGTTAAGTTGCCAAAGGAAAGGAAAACTGAAACTTTTTTATGAAAATAAATTAAAAAAAAATCGTTTTATATAGTAAAAAATGAAAATAAAAAACTTTCCATTTTATTTGTCAATTTAATTGAAAAATTATGGCACCTGCCCCGGCGGCCATTGCGATGTTCTGAGCTTAGAATGATATGTGTGTTTTTTTTTGTTATTTGTTACAAGTGCTTAAGAGTAGATTGCAGGGTATCTGTTGGTCGGATATCCGTGTTGGAAATATATTGCTTTTATTTATTCATGTCAAATAATAAAATTTCATTTCATTCATTTGAATTTTTAATAATCATTTTGATTGCTATAAATTACATTCACTGTAACTTTGTTTGAAGAATTTTCCAATAAACTTTTGCTTTATATTTGAATAAGGGGTAAGTGGGGTGAAGGGGTGATGGGGGTGGGAGGTGGAAGGTGTAAGCGCGGCAGGGACAGCGTTAACCGTTAGGGCGGATATTGCAAATTAAAATTGGACAAATAATAAATATATTCATGAATAGCCTGATTAAAAAGGGCTCAATCTCTGTCCTGTTCACTGCAGTCTGCAAATAATTAAGTTCAAAAATCGAAAGGATATATGTAGATATTTTTATAAATATATATGAATATCCATATTCATTGGTATTTAATTATTTGGTATTCGCCAATTGCAATCGAAGATCACCCAATAGTTTGGTATTTTCTTTAGTGAATAATTTGGTATTTTCTTCAGCCTAAAATGAACTGACCATTTATTGGTTTTAAAGTCTTTAAAGGCAGCTCACCCACACACACGCTCCTGCATCACATATGATGAAGTCTAAGGACTCACCTGCATGTCCATTCCATACATGTATGCGCTCCTTACTCGTTGTACCAATTATTTCTGTAATGTCCTGAAAATACTGCAAATTCGGCTTAAACTTCGAGCGTTCGTCTTAACTTACATTTACGTAATGAATTTGCGTCAATGTGTGTGTGTGTGTGTGTATGTGTGTGTTTGTGTGTGTGTGTGTTTGTGTGTTCATTTTCAAAATTCCACACACAACAAATGTTGCTTAATTTTGAGTGCCTGAACGCTTTCAAAGTCCTTTAAGAGTGTTTCTTGCTGTTGTAAGTCCTTGCTATTGCCGTTGTTGCCGTTGTTGTTGTTGTTGTTGTTGTTGTTGTTGTTGTTGTTGTTGTTGTTGCTGCCGTTGTTGCTGTTATTATTGTTGTCATAACATCGTCAAGTTGATGAAATGTATATTATGTACTTTGTGTGTAGCGCTGGGCTGTTTGCCTTTGTGCTCACCTGTAAGTCAGTTTATATGTAAATTTTACACAGATCTCCCGGACAGGTGAGATATTAGCTTACTTTTTGGGGGCTGCCATGGAGTGCCGAGGGCTGCCATAAATTATAATTACCTGTTTTTTGCCCACTCTAAGCGGTTTCAGTTTTCAAGCTTAACAACCCAATTGAAAATCCATTTTAAGGATATTAAATGAACCTTTGAAATCATCAAAAGTTACACACATACAAATTTTATTACTTATATGTATTTGTGTGTACACATACACATAACATATCATATTCTATACATATAAATTCGGAGTTTTAAAAATATAAAAATCTAATTCAAAGCTGAAAACACAAAAGGACCTTAAACAGTCTTTAAGCCCTTCAAGTTTGAAATGAAAGCCGATTGAAACGCAGTTAAACTTAATTTTTGGCAATAATCTGTTTATTTTATGTATTTCGACAATCCTTTTTATCCTTGAAAATCGACATTATTTTTTAAATGTGTGTAATTGAGTTTATTTTCATTTTGAGTATTCTGAAAAGCTTTGCATAAGTGGTATATTTTTGGTATATTTTTTTTATAGTTGAGATAAAGTTGTTTCCCGAAATGCGTCTGGTCACATTGTTGTCAGGATTAGCTGGACCTGTGGTACTACAGGATTATCCTGATCGCCAAGTTTCACTCGAAACTCGTTATTTATTATTTGAAAAGTAATTCCTTATTCCTGACAATAACTAAGTGCCTCAAGCGCTTCAAGGATATTACTTACTTCCATCACTTTTGATCTGAGATATATTATTCGATTCTGGGGAATTTAAAATTTACCTCCTACTTTTGTAGTACACCTGGACAGTTATATACTTATCGTTGATTGCGGTCGAGGCAGAGGCGTCGATTGTGGCAGGGGCTGTGGCAGAGGATGAGGCGCAGGCAGCAGCTGAGGCTGTGGTAGAGGCAAAGGCTAAAGTCGAGGCAGAATCAGAGGAACTTCGCTTCTTTGGTAGCTCCTGTGACCCCTTGGCCGCTCCTTGACTCTGGACAGCATAAACAAGATTCCGAGTTGGCCATTGCGCAAATTGTGCGCCAGTTTAAATAGCTTCATTTTGTGTCAGGCGCCCGTCGAGACGCGACGAGTGTAAATTAAATTTTATTTTATATTTATATTAATTTCATGGCAGTCCTGTGAACCCGAAACATGAGAGTTGCACAGCGAGAAGGCGAGTGAAAGAGAAGAAGAGAGGGAGAGAGAGAGAGAGGGGGAGAGAGTCGCCTCTGCAGAGACTGCGGGATTGCAGGGCTACGGGACTGCGGGACTGAGGGACTATGAGACTGTGAGACTGAGACCTGACCTAAGCCACATGCCACATAGCGATGTGCGGTGCGCGATGTGGAGTTCGCTCTGCAAAGGACACAACGGCACAAATTTATCTAACCTGCGGCCACACAGCGCATATTTGAATTTATTTGCGTGGTGCTTAATGGTGTGGGCGTGGGAGTGGGCGTGGGTGTGGGTGTGGGTGAAAGGGCGGTGGTGGAGAGGCGTGTCTGTTAGCTGGTTGCGATGCTAAAAGTAATGCCAAAAAGTACGTAAGCAAAAAACGCAAATTGTGACGACAACGACTTGGGACTAAGGACTAAAGACTAAGGGCGAAGGACAAAACTTTTACTCAAGTTGCGTTTCAAGTTGTTTTGAAACCATGCCACGCCCTCGACCCACACACACACACACACACACACACACTTGCACTAACACCAGAACCATCCATCCATCGCCACTGCGGCCACCATTACCGCCGTTGGCGTTGAAATGAGCCGCGCACCGTTTGACACATGCAGCGCCACCTGGCGGCCGTCGCCATGAATTTGAATTTTATAAAGTATGTTAGATGGCCCACCCGACAATAAAGGCGACTGGTGCAGGAGGAAACGAGGACGAGACTAACTCTGTTACCATAAACTTTACCCACAGACTAAAGCAATGCCACAACAAGAAGCGACCGAAGGCAACGCCAACGCCAACGCCAACGCGAATTCGTGGCAAAGCGGACACCCTGACGTATACGTAATGTTATTTGTGTGTTGCATAGTTTAGTGCGTTATTTAAATGTAGTATGCACCCCACCGGAGGGTCATTTAGCCGGGAGATTTCGCAACCTCCTTTCACCAGCTACCATTATCCTGGGAATACTTTGTTGCAAAAACCATATTATTTATCCGAGCTCTAGGATATATCTTTCCTTCGATTCAAGAAAGTGACAGCTCTTGAAATATACATGCAAATCATTCTAAGGATATTTATTTAGTCCTTGATCGGTCGTCCACAAGTTGTATATCAGAAAAAGCTATAGACAGACAGTCTGGATATTCATATCTATAATTAAATAATTTAATTTGCGGCCCTCAGATGCCAAAATATTATATAAAGCCTAAGGACTCATCGATTATTCATGACTGTACCAACAGTCGAGTTTGTGGCCAATAAATGCTGTTTTTTAATTCGGATTATTAAAAAAAAAAAAAAAAATAAAAAATTATTTATTATTTTATGGAAATATTTATACCGACTGAAAATGTATGCGCATTTCATGCTTTGTGATTAAATTATATCCTTAGCTGCAGCGTAATTTGCACTGTTGCTGTATTTCAAAGTGTGGGCAAGGTCCTTTACTTTGCGGATAGAGTATAAAATTCGCTGCCAGTGGAGCTCAAGTTTACTTAAGCCTTTGCACACCTTCTAGTTTTCTGATGGTCGTTGATAAATATCAGGTACAAAGGGAAGAAGAGAAGGTCCTTAAAGGTATAAAGAAAAATGCAAATTAGCGGAGCGCAAGGACTGCCGACAGAAAGGGTTTAATGAAGATGACAATAACTAAAGTAGCTTAATTAGCCTCACTCTCGCCGGGTGCAGGTGTGTGTATACAAGTGTGTATGTGTGTGTGTGTGTGTGTGTGTGTTCGGGCCAACGGATTTTGTTTGCGTTTTAGCACCGTGCAAATGTCTTCATTAGAATGCAACTGTTTGCCAGCTCCTCATCATTCACCTCCTCATCGTTCATTGGCATCATCTTTCTGGGACAAATCTGTGCCTGTTCTTGCCTCATTAATGAGTTATTGTTGTAGTTGTTGCCGCTGCTGCCTGATGTTTAGGTTGCCTTGGTATTTCCTTTGGTAACCAGTTTGGAGCTTAGCCCCACGTAGTTGAGTCGACATCAGGCTCAAGCATCAATTCCCTTCATTCAGCCGTTCATGTTGTGCAACGCCTGATTACACGAGTTACACTCAAGTGCTTGTACCTACACCCGCATCCGAACGCCTGCCCGTCACCCGTGCCGTCCGCTTCCGCCCATTAGCCCACTTCGCCGTGTGCCACCCATCGCCGTGTTGGCGCATAAATCACAGTAACCTGCAGTAAGCCACTGCAGGCACAGTAACCTAACTACCAGACAGTCAGACTGCCAGGCTGCCAGGCTACCAGACTGTCAGACTGTAGGACTGTCAGACTGCCAGACTGCCAGACTGTCGCACTGTCTGGCGGACTAACAAACGACTGACAACTGGCAACTGGCAGCAGGCAGCAGGCAGCTGGCAGCCAGCAGCTTTGCTCTGCATAAATAGGCAACTACTGACATGGTTAATGAATGCCCCAATTGCTCCACATCCCAGTCCCCTGTCCCCACTCCCCACTCCCATCCATATCCCTGATGGATTCCGCTCTGAGCCTGAGTGTTGCGAAATTGAAACTAAATGAACTACTGCAGGGAAATCGAGTGCGTTTTCAGAGGTCCTTGAAGGACCCTCAAATCGCATTGTCTGTCAGCCATCGCATAATATCGGATTATACTAAATACCAGATGTTCGATATTAAAGGATGTCTCCCAGGACTTAGTTAACGGCTTAGCCGAGCTGCGCGACTTGTAATTAAAGTTTTGCCCGGTGTCACGCTTAATGCTTGTCATTTTCAACTTTGACATTGATCGATTTTTCTTCCTTTTTTTAAACGCTAATTTAATTAGCTTCAAATTCTCTGACTTCCGCTTTGTGCAATTCTTTAAGCCTTAAGGAAATTTGCCAGCTTGTCTGCGTGTGTGTGTGTGTGTGTATAAAACATGTACATCTAAGGCTTGTCTATGCCTATGCCACGCATACACATACATAAATATGAATACATTGTCCTTACATATTTTTAAGTTTGTTTAATTGGCCTTACCTAACGGTAAATTGAGCTTCGATTTATTTAAAAATAATTTCCCAGAGTCCATGAAGCTTTTGGTGCCGAGCGTTGCTTGAGTCCGCATATCCTTTTTGTGCGGTGACAACTGTGAAGTTTTATCGGATTTTATGACTGATAAATTGTCAATCTTGATAAAGAGTTTTATTATAAAGTATTAAAATATACAGATATACATATATATATATATATATATTATATGAACGCTTGGAATTTGTTTGATGGACATTTATTTTTCCAATGAATATTTTTGTGGCGCAGGATAAAATTTTATAAAATGTATTTTTTATTTATATTTTTGATTTTGTTTTTTGTTTTCATATTTAAAAGTCAAAGCCTCGTAAATGCAAGTTTTTGCCCGTTGTATTTGTGGCACATGCAACACATTCAATGGAAAGGATATTTAGTCTCAAAATTAAAAAAAAAAAAACAATAAACACAGGGGTGAACACTTGGCTTTATATGCGAGTGTCTAGGTTTGTTCTTTGAGTTGTTGTCATTTCAAATGCAGTTGTTGTTGTTGTTGTTGTTGTTGCTGTTGTTGTTGTTGTTGTTGTTGTTGCTATTCTCGTTGTTCCTCTTTCTGTTTCTGCTTCTGTTTCTGTTTCCTCTGTCATTATTGTTGTTTCCAGTAAGCATTGACATTAATTAAAGCTCAGCGTTGCATGCGACTGCCATCTGTTGGTGTTTCTGTGTGAGCTGACAAAGCCGCAACTGCCTTTCTATTTAATACCCTGTAATTAAGGGTTGATGCCTACCGCAGGGGGCAACGTAAATGCAAACCTCAATTCATTGATGCTTCGAAATTTAAATCGGCTACGAGGAAAAAGTTCTCTACTCTGGTGAGAATCAATATGGCTATATGCTATATGCGAATGTCCTTTCATCTTCAAAACATATGTGATGTATTTGTGTTGTTTCACTTCCCGTCAGTCCACAAATAGATGTAAATTTTAACGAGTATCGAGATCAGAGAAATCCAAAACTCAAAATATTTCCACATAACATTTTGCTTTTTGGTAGATGGAAAAATAAATTCAAACCTAATACCTGCATATTTTTGCCGGCTTAATGAAACTGATTACAGATTTCATGGACATTTGACTCGGGCTAAGGCCGCAGCAGCATTTCCATAGCATTTCAGAGTCTGTACGCCGGATTTTTCTCCATTGCTCGCCGTTCACCCTGCGGCGGCTTCAGTTAACCATTACGCTTTAATTACTGTGCTAAAATCCACGCTTGTCTGCAGCGTAACACACAAATGTACACACAGCATTCACACATACACATGCATACTCAAAGGCGTACTCAGTCGCAGCCCTCCAGATACACACACACACCCACACACACACATACATGCGTATGTGGAAGCCATATGCGCCTTCATGCTTGTTGCGCTCAAAAGTATGCTTTAAAAATTGCCCCCACGCATGCAGGGGGCATTGAAAGTGGCAGCCATTAGTCGGTGAAAGGCCCAAAAGGTGTAGGGCTGCACAGAGGACCCTGATTAACACCATAGTCAATATGCTAAACAATAGAGAGTGAGTCCTTTTATGAAAATTTGTACTTCCCACCGGAGTATTGGGAGGGCAAAAAGATTGCAGTTTTTTGCACGCTGTAGTTGCCTGTAGTATGTGTGCACCTTTGCTTAAAAGGATATTCAGTTAGTCCGGATTGCAGATGGGAGAGAGCACTTTAAGGCACGTACTACAATTGAATTGTTCATTTAGTTCACTTCGTTCACTTGGTTCACTTAGTTCACTTGGTTCACTTGGTTCCCTTGGCTCCCTCAACTCACTTAGTTTACGTAGTCCATTTGGTTTACTTGGTTCATCTAGTCCATAAGTGTGTAAGTCCATAAGGGAGTAACTTGTATGTTCCTTCTCTCATGCAATGACAGGCTTCTATAAAATTTCACTTTATTTCACACGCACTTCATATCCTTCCACTGACTCTTTTCACCTTAATGGAAAAATTCTTCATGCTTTGCGAATGAATTTGAGATTAAGATATTTGAAAGCATGATTCCAACTTTGATATGCAATTATCCTAATGTGGCAACTGTCAGTGTCCTTGTGCCTCCTCATCATCATCATCATCATCATAATGCTCATCATATGCCATTACCTGCCATTCGTGCAGTATTCATGGGCGTGGGTGGGGCGCTTATACCATGATTATCATAATTAAACAATTTGCTTTCAAGTGTTGCCTGCCATTTGTTGCACTTTGCCAGCAGGCGGCTTAAACGCATTGTTCAAGGTGCCAAGGTGGCAGTTGCAAGCTGCAAGCTGCAAGCTGCAAGCTCTTCTGGCATCTACAGTTGCCGCTCTGTTACTGTTATTGCCGTTTCCTGTTCTTTGTTGCTGCAGTTCTTAAATGTAAATTACGCGTTTTGTTGACTTTCCATGTTACCTCCTTCAATGGGAAAAAGGAAAAGGGAGAAGGAAAAAAAGAAAAATAGAAAGAGAGAGAGAGAGGAGTGAGAGAGAAAATATAATAACAATAATAATAATGATGTGGGCTGAGGAGGGCAAAAGGGGCGACAGGAGTGGCAAGTGGCAGCAACCGGATGCTTGCACTGGAGAGATGTAGGGCTCAGGTGCAAGTCCTGCTGTTGTGTCTAGTGCTGCTCTTGGCCTGTAATTGTGGTGGCCAGAATGCCACTCGGAGCAGGTGCTGCCAATCTTCCTCTCTACAGTCCAAAAGTTGTTGCTCAAATCTTCCGGTCTAGCAGCTCATGCTAGACGGGAATAGACCCTTTCCATTCCCACTCCCTGCGTCCCTCCCTTCCCCACCTCCACCCCATTCGTGTCTGCTGTCTACTACTTAACTGTCATTCGAGTCTCTTTTTTTTCAACTTCTTAGATTACGTTTTATTTTGTGCTTGTTTCCGATCGACTTTCGCATTTCAAACAAGCCTTTCATTTGTGCGCCACACGACGTATACGCAATGTGGGTAGCAGCTATCACATAATACGCCACGTTGTACACACAAGGTAAACATCCCTTGCGCTCAGCTGGGAGTACAAAATTTAATGAAAAAGCTGACAAGGATCCATAAATAAAAGATGAGCTAAGAAAGGAAATGTACAGGAGATCCAAAGAATTGGCGATCTACTTATTTAGTGGACTGTAAGCTACATCAGAGTGACAAAAAGGATTCGAGACAGAGAAGAGTTGGAAACATCATAATGGCAGCTCGTAAGCTTAGGAAAATAAGGACTGAGGGATAAGCAGGCATCCTTCATTGAATGAATGATATGAGTAGAGGCAATCCTTAATGCAATAAAGTTACAAGGAGATAAGCACCTGAAGGAGTCAGGACACTGTGTACATGTCTGAAAGACTAAGGGGAAAAGTTCCTTGACAAAGAATCATTTGCACTGAAGACAGGAAATTACTCTCCCTTTCTCCCTCCCCTTCTCTCGCAGTCGCTTGGGGGGAATACCACCTCCACCACATAGACAAAAATTCCAAGCTGGAAACTGCAATCAACTCGAGAATTCATATTATTAAAGTTTCGGTTACATCGAAGGACTAAAGTTTCATTTGGGGCTTGTGTGTGTTTTAGAAAAACGTCAATTAGGGTGAAAAGTTAGGGCAGTGTTTGCGTTGGGGCCAGTCCGAACGGCAAGGACTTCGGGCAGAAGCAAAAATTTGATCAACTTCTGACACGTTGACCTTCAAAGGTGAATCGCATTGTAGTTACAGTTATTATTATGCTCATTGTTATTGCTGCCTTCGGTGCACTTGTATTTGTTTGCCATTATCGTTGGCCACCTTTCTCCGTGCTTCCGCCATCTTTGCCGCCGCCCTTCCGGCTTCCCCTTCACCTCCCCAGCCCAGCCGCCTCTTCGCCCGGGATACGTTTCCGGCACGTTTGCTTGGCCATTTGGCCAGCATTTGCCGGCTGCTCTTTGCTTTTAATTTGTTTTAATGAACTTTCATGCGATTTCATTGGGACGACTTCCTCGGTTGCAATATGCTTGCTCACTTGTATAATTACAGGCGCCATTGCATTGGTATACGCGTCCCCTTTGGTCGCCCCTCTCCTCCTCCTCCTTCTCCTCCTTCCATCCATCCCTTCACCTCTCGTTGGCAGAGAAGTGCCCCCAATTTGTTGCACTTGCAATGACGCTCGTGTATTGTGGAGTGGGCTTCGACAGTGTGGTGGTGCCTTGCCACGCCTTTTCGTACCGCCCCTTCGCACCACCCTCCTCCTCCTCCTCCATCGCTTGGCGCCTCGTCGCGTCTGCTCTCGTCTCGTTTGGGCCTGAAGTGCGTGGCTTTCATTAATTTTAATGAGTTTTAAAAGTTGTTGCCATTTTTGCATTTCACCCCGCGCCTTGGCGCGTACCACAACCCAACGCAACGCAACGCCACGCCCCTAGGACCCCATGTGACCCACACACCCTTTACCCCAAAGCTGGCAGGCCACCAACAAGTAGCACAGTCGACGTGCGGCAGACGCTTTTTATTTAATTTTATTTCATTTATTTACTTTTTCAGCAAAGTTTCGCCTTCTTTTTTGTTGCGTTGTTGCAATCTCTTGTTGTGCCTCTTCTTCTTGCAGTTGTTGTTGCAACTCTCATCATTTGTACACAGCAACAACGACGGACTTTTATCTATGACACACACACACACACACACACACACGCACACTCACATACTCAGTTGCTGTGAGCGACATTTGTTTCCATTTGAGCTGTAACCCAACGATGACTGGCGGCTGCATTGCGTATACGCAACGTTGCCCGGCAACCTAATGCACTCACCCCATCCGCCTTCCTCCCCCCAGCTGTCCATCTTTCCATATATAAATGAGTGTATATGTCTATGCGAAGCTTTCGCGCTTAAATAACTCATAGCTACACATAACCAAGCTGAAGTTTCATTCCTCTCTAAGCTCAAGTCCCCTTCACGCACACAAGCAACAACCTCTGGAGATCCTCCCTCTCCCTTCCTTTCTCTTCATCTCTTTCTTCCTCTCTTTCTCTCTTTCTCTCTCTCTCTCTCTCTCTCTCTCTCTCTCTCTCTCTCTCCATCTCTCTCCATCTCTCTCTTTCCCTTCCCCCCTCTTGCACCACTCCCTTCTAGTCCTACACGTGACACCGCCGGTTGTTCCCATTTTTTTCCATTTTCTTTCATTTTTTTGGCACACAAACTAAATAAAAGAAAGAAAGGCGAAAAATGCCATAGAAATCGCTTAAAAGAAGCAGCAGCAGCTGTTCCTCAATGATTCAAGGAGTACAGTGAAGTTCCGAGTGGAAGATTTCTGATTCAACTGAGGGAACAATCGAAGGCTTTCACTGATGGCGGAATGCGCGTTGTATTTGGGTTATGCAGCTCCATTATGCAGCAATTGCTCCAAGGATAACAATTTGGATATCCTGCGTAAAGGATTCAACAATCGGTGCAGTTTATAGATCCATGTTAGTGGGTGATATCCTGTGTTGAGTGATCTGCATTAGGCTGGCTTCCCATTCATCCATTTATATCCATATCATATGTGTAGGTAATAATTTATGATCCTAGTTTATTTTAAAGGATTGTCACGTTTTCTGTCAGCACCTGAAATCCTTAAGCTGCTCTGTAAATAGTAGACATCAAGTCATTAGACATCCTTCATTTTGTCTCCAGATATTTCATCTGCATCAAACCTAAACTGTCTCCTTTTCATAGGGTATGTCCTCGTCGGTCCTTTGGTTGTCGGCTGTTTATAGCTGCCGTTTAAGGACACGATGTCTTGGGCTTATATTTTGCATGGTTATTGTCTAGTTTTGAGCGTTGCAATAATTAAAATTCGCAAGCTGTTCCAATATGGTTTTTTCTCCCTTTCTTTGTTGTCATCATCGGTCCTTCTCTCTCCTCTGCTCTGCTCTGCTCTGCTCTGCTCTGCTCCGTCGGCCGCCATCTCCTTTTGGCTCTCGAAAGTAAATTACTTTGCGGCCATTCTTGCCATGCTTTAAGGGCAACTTTGTTTGTTTGCTTGTCATTTGGTCGGGCACGATTCTTGGCCAGGCCCAAATGAGATTATCCTCACGCCCATTATGCCCTCGGGGAGGGTGTTGGAGAATTAGGAAGAACGCGGGATAGAGAACAAAAAACAGGAGTCGTTGGAGCAATGTAGAAGCATTAACATTGAAATCAAAGCAAAGCCAAACATTTGCCAAGCTGTCCTGTTACTTAGTGCGTTAAAATTTGTTGTTGTTGTTGTTGTCGTTGTTGTTGTTTCGGTAGAAGGAATGGTGAGTCAGGGACTGGGACTTGGACTGGTCTTGGGCCTTGGAGTGGGGCTGAAATTGGGACTGGGACTGGGACTGGGACAGGGATTGGCAGATTGGAGAAGTGCCAGCTAACAGCCCACATGACTTGCCGGTTGTCCTTTTGTTCGACCAACGTGGGACGTTTTTATGAATTTGCATTCGTCAACATGAACATTAGTCCGGACATTGTGCCTCCCTCTCTCTCTCTCCCTCTCTCTCTCTCTCTCTTTCTCTTTCTCTCTCTCTCACTTTCACTCCTACTTTTGGTCTTCCTTCTCACTCACTCGCTTTATGTCGTCGTTTCTATTGGTCGCTCTCAGTGTTTTGTCCTGTTGTTTATTTGTGGGCGCCATCGGGTGACTCGTCCTGCGCCCATCCCCAGCCTTTGTCCAACTGCTGGCGGCGTTTCCACAATTTGATTTATGTGTTTCATAACATTCATTAAGATATAATCATAACGCATAGAAAGCGCACAAATGGCACGTCCGACTATCTCTGCGGTTGCCACTGAGAAAGAGACAGGTGATGTGTAGATGTGTGTATGCGTGTGTGTGTGCTGCCATCTCATATTTCAACAGTATCCTTGTTAGTTTTGGGACGTTCACTCATTTAAGAAATAATAGTTTCTTTCCAAAGCAATCTCACACACACACACACACACACACACACACACACATACCTCTTGGTATACCCTAACCAAGATCTAATGGAGTGTCCCTGCTTTATAATCCGGCTTGTTCTTAACAATTTGAAAAATCTGCATTATCCTGTGTTTCCTGAAATCTTTGAATTAAATTTAAATTGTTTGGGAATTGTTGAAATTGCCTGAAAGAATTTCCAGGCTTAAAATGCGATAGACCTTTTGCTGCTGGCTCCCAGGACACGTCTGTGCTCTCGGTCACATAGTTGCTGACAAGTCAACGAGTGTGGGGAGGGGGTGGGGGGCGTCGCTGCTGGGGAGGTATTGGCATAGCAACTGCTCAGATGCTTTGATGGGTTTTGTACCCTTTCGTGCGGTAGGCTGAGTCCTTAAAGCAAAACTCTGACAAAAGAATGCGACAGTCAGGAATTGAAAAGAATTTTGGATTAGAGAAAAGGACTTCGACTTTTGTACAAAATAAAAACATTTTTCCATCAAAGTATTCAAAAGTTGCAGTCCGAAAAATCTTTAAAAAATTTTAAATTAAGTTATAAGTTAATAGTTCAAAAAAGACTCCTTTTAGAAGGCTCTTTCCAGCCAGGATACACCAACAAATTTAAAGCTAAGCACGGAAAACGAAATGCAAAAGTCCTTTTATTTGTAATCCTTATAGAACTCGCCTGATGAGTGTATTTTAGTTTTGCTCAATTCAAATGAAATATCCTCAAAGGATACTCCATTATCCCTGATTATCATTGTAAAGTCTTTGCTTGCCTTTTGATCTTTTTAATTTGCTGTCTTTTTAGCTCTTAGTTTTTTCCAGTTTCCATAGACCTGCACATTTCCTGCTTTTCCATACCATAAAAAAAAAAAAAAAAAAAAAATTAAAGGAAGAAAATATAAAAAATGCATTTCACATGCTGTGAAACAAAGTTAAAGGACGTCTACTCGTTTTTGTGCAAATGCGTGTGTGTGTGTGTGTGTGTGTGTTAGTGCGCTTACCACTTTGATATCAACAGTTACTGTCATTTAGCAACTCACTGGCTGTGAATTTATTTATTTCAATTTATTTCATTTTCCTTTCATTGAAATTTTTGCATGTTTTTAGTTCCTTTAAGTCGCCATTTCTCGCCTCTTCCTCTTCCTCTTCCTCTTGCTCCTTCTCCTTCTCTTTCTCTCTCTCTGTCCTGCTGCTCGTTACCTACTTTCTCGCCTCACTCTTTCATTCGCTCCAAATCTGCATATGTCACTTCTTTTCATCCGCCTCCGTCACACTTGTGGCCTGTGCACTCTGAATGCCCGTAAGTATGCAACACTTTTCGTTTTAAGCCTTTTAATTGCTAGAATATTTTATAGGAGATGTCACCACAAATGCGTTTTGCTTGTAAACTTTTTACCTAACATTTATTTTTCTCGATTTTCTCTTTACAGGTAAGTCTTGACCCACTCACCTTTGACTTTTACGCCTTTGGGGTAAGCATATACAATCTTTTCGACGTAAGGACTTAAGTCTCTCAAACAGGACAAATCAAAGGGATTCAACGGGATCTGATTGACGTAGAGTTTATCCCTATTATTCCTCGAGAGTATATTTTTAGATTTAATGTATTTTTTAACAACGACAAGGCTTGGGTTTTAGCTGCAAGGCCTTTCCCACACAGGATCAGGTTATTTGCTATGAAGGGATATCGCATAGAAAATCTGTTTAAAACGAAGCTTAGTCCTGGTTCTTTAATTATTGGTATCTACAGCATATCTTGTGATATTTATTTACTCTCTTTCCATCACTTTATTAACTACTTTCAATAACTATAAGTTTCGTTTCGTCCTTTGCCATCCTGTCATTTGACAGGCCAACTTCATCCTTATGATTCCTTCCTATGCCATTTACCTTCACGCCTTCAGTCTGCCTTAACTAAGGCCTTTCTATTTGGCTTGCCATATGCACATCGTCACATTGGCTACATTGCCCAAAGGCTCGCCAGATTTGAGATTCCAGATTCTGGAACCCAGCTCCCAGTTCCCAGCTCCCAGCTCCCAGCTGCCAGCTCCCAGTCCCAGTGCACAAAGCTCCCAGCGCCAATTCCTGTGCTGTCATAAGTAACTAAAACTTTTGTACATTGCGAGGACAAGTACGTTGCATACGAGTGGGGGCAGTGGAAGTGGAGCAACAAGATTCGTGGCGGCACCAGTGGCAGCAATCGCTTGGCTTGCCTCGACGGCACCCTGGCTACATCCCGACCGAGATGTCAGGTTCGACTTGCCCCATGACTTTGCTGCTTTGCTGCCAGCGCGTGCCTAGTAAAATTTATGTGGCACACCGAGTCACACACACACACACACACAGACACACACTCCAGCTACCCTAGTGCATACACCCTTGCTGCATAGTCCTTCACTTACCGCACTGCCCCGATCTGTACGTGTACCCCTATCGCTCTCTATCGCTTTCCCTGCCCTCGTTTTGAGTCCTGTCACTGCTGAAGTTAAGCCAATATTATTTTGGCTTTCTCTTCTTATTTCAGCAATCCTTCTGTCACTTTCTCGCTGATTTCCAGTCGGGGCCCGCTCTTCCCTGTCTCTCCCCCCTTCTCTGCTCTCCTCTCTCTCTCTCCCTCTCCCTCGACTTGTTTCTCGCTCTATACTTTGTCTTTTGGTTGCTTTTAGCTGCCTTTTTCTCTTGCGCTTCGCTTTCTCGATTTTTCGGTCAGTGGCAATTGGCCCCGTCTCTTGGACGTCGCCCGGAAGTGCAACTTGCAGCACACACACACACACACACACAACCTGAATTGTAGATATAGAATTTTTGCCCACCCTTCATTTTGTATAATTTTCCGGCTGTTTTCACGTCGCAGGAAGCTCGTGAATTTCGCGTCCTTTGTGGCAAGTATGAGGGCATAAAAATGAATGTCGTATTTATTTTTTGTCAATTTTGTGCGCTCGCATTTTGTTGTTGTTATTGTTGGTGCTTTGTGTGCCAATTTCTGCTCCAGTTACGTGCACATTGAAGGTGGCTCGTGACTTGAAAGCTTATTAAACATAATTTCCTTCACCCCAATTTCCGGCAGTCCCGATTCGCGGGAGCCGCTCCAAAAAATTAGGCAACGAGTTTGCAATGCGTTAATTGAGTGGCCGAGCGCGCATACAAAGAGGCGGTAGAAGGAGACCGGAAGGAGGAAGAAGGAAGGAGGAAGGGAGAGCGCATACAAAAGGAAAAGGCAGAATAGACCGCTGTATGCGGACAGTGAGTTCCAAGGACTCGCTGGCAGCCAACTGAGGTCCGCGCGCGCACTTATAGCTGCGGCAAGGATCGAGGCAATCATAAAATCTGATTTTTAATGCAATTGCACAAATTGCACAAGCAAAACCAAATCACATACCCGTGTGTCTATGTATTTGGGTGTCTCTGTGTGTCTCTGTGTGCGTCTCTATGTATTTGTGTGTCTGTGTGTTAGATAACTGCAGTCATTGTGGTTGCGGTGCGGCAACCGCAAGGCAATGGCAACGGCAGCTGGAAACCACCGTTACTGCATTCCTCCCGGAGAGTCGGTGGCATCTTTACCAACCGCAGAATGTGGGCGTGGCATTTGATCGATAATATTGACTATGCATTTCTATATATAGTCTCTATAGTCCCTGCACACACGATTTCATAAAGTTGATAACTTCTCAACTCTCAGTGCGTTTGCACAGTGCGCCAACTGTTTGGGAATCGTAAGAGGAAGGCTCAAGGTTCCTTCTGAAAATTCGCAGCTTTTCTTTTCAGTAAAATTCAAGAAAATATAGGACTGATTTTTAAAGGAACTTTAAGCTTAAACACATGCAATTTTGATCCTGATGTCCTGCAACGATTCTATCGATAATTTCTTATTATCCTGCAACGATTCTATCGATAATTTCTTATTTCGCTTTGGTGCAAAAGTCCTAGAAGTCATAGAACTTTCTCTCGCTTTTTCTTCTCTCTTCTTCTTCTGTTCTTCTTCTTCTTGCAATATTTATAAGGAATACTTCCCATGAGATGTTTTAAGTTCCTTGTCAGCGTTGAGAATCCTTTGAGTTTTTCCAGCAAATTTCTTAACTGCAGGTCATCTTTTTGCCTATTTTGGCCAGGCTAACAGCTGAATATCACGAATGAGATGGAGAGAGAGAGAAAGAAAGAGAGAGAGAGGAAGAGAGAAAACACACACACACACACACAAACACTCTTTGAGAGGCTTCTGTTCTTGTTGTTGTTGTTGTTTTCTATTTTATAGGATCATTTAAAATTCTATGCCAGGCAGTCGCTCTCTTTGCCCATTTGCATAGAGTGGGAAAGGGGCGGGGCTGGAGGCTGAGACGTAAGCGTCACGGGCATACTTAAGTACTTGCCATGAGTGTGTGTATATATATATGTGTGTGTGTGTGTGTGTGCACTATTGCTGTTATTGCTGCCTCCATATTTCAGCGCCTTGGCTGCTACAAAACTGCAACAATTTTAAGGCAATGCAGCAAACAGTCGGTGGCACAGCTTCTGTTTTTGCTGCCACAGTGACGTTTGCTGGCGTTGCAAGTTGTAAGTTGAAAGTTATTAAACGAAGCAAAATGGCCGACATTTGCTTGCTGCTGGCGTACCCGAAAAACTACTAGGCAACGGATTTTGCGGCTCTCGTGGCACGAGCTCTCGAAATGCGCTCTCGAGGCCGCCCATAAAAGTAGGCAACAAATTATTGTTGCCTAACCGACTTGCCGCAAATGCAACTTCGAGTGTGGCCAGTTAAATTGTGTAGCATTTTCAATGCAAACCAACAAACAAACCATCAAACAAACAGCACCACCTCCACCACCCCCTCTTACCCATCCAAAGCAGCCCCTTCCTCCCCCAACACTGAGGATTGTAACCAACCCTTTGAGGGTATGAACTTTTTGCCGTTTTATGATGCGGCCCGTGCGTCACGTTTAAACAATTGCAAACTTTTATGAGTTTCTCGAAACTTGGAGGCAACAATTGGACATTGCTGCCACACTCCACTCACATACTCAAAATGAAGCTCAACTCCACATAACATGTAACTGTAAATTTATCCATGCATTTTCCATGCACTTATTCAGTTGCATTGCCCGCGTCCCGTGCCGTGTGCTCCCTTTCTGCATCCCGCAGCCCGTATCCCGCTTCCCGCCTCCCGCAGCCCGGATCTCCAACCAATGCATAAATGATGGACACTCTGCGGTGCAGTGGTTAAAATGGCCGACTCGGTGGGAGGCTAATTGAATGTCCGTTTAGCCTGATGCGTGGCGGGCGTCACAAATGTTCAAAGCAATTTTCGCAGTTTTTCCCCTTCAAATGGAGAGTGCGCCGGATACAAGGCGGGCAAGCGGTCGAAAGGGGGCAGAGGAAAAACCGTTAATCGTTAGTCAATGGGCTGTGTGTATAGGCATTTTATTTCATAAATTATAAATCATTACAATTGCAATTAAATGCCTGCACCATCGACCCTATTTACCGCAATTGGGGTAATTATTTCTTTGTTGACGTTAATTAGATATATATTTGTGGGGTCGCAATGTGAGATGGCATTCCAGGCCGCCGTAGGGGAGGAGTGGACACGGACACGCTCCGGTGCATGGGACAGGAGGAGGGCCAGATAATGCCCAAGGAGCAGGCCTCGAGGGAGAGGAGATCCCAGGGAGATAGCCTGCAATCCGAGTAAGACAAGTGAAGTAAGAAGACACTGGCATGGGAGGGGGGAGGAGAAGAGGAGCGGCTGGGCAGGCAGGATAAATAAAGAAAGAGAAAGAGAGAGAGACAATCTGAGGCAAGGACTATTCGAGTCCCCAACTGTTGCCCGTTATCGCCCAGCGGGAGCAAAATATTAATTTTTATGACAGGCAAATCATAAAAGCTAACTAACAACGGTCAGGCAGGCACATAAACTGACTGACTTCCCCTCCCCTCCCCTTCCTTCTCTCCTTCTCTCCTTACCCGCCATCCCCCCTCTCTGTCGCACTTCCTTGACGTAGCCAGCGAATGTTGTTCGTGAGGCTAACGCGACTCGCAGCAAGGAAATTGACTTGAATTCGTAAAGGAAAGTAGGTCTGGGGTTGCTTCAACTGTGCTCCTTGTGAAAGGATAAAGGATTCTCTCTTATTGCAGTTGAAAACTAAACTTCGATTTCTTTTTATCGGAATAGAAAGTAGAATTTACATCATTTTTTATACATTTTCTATAGTTTATTTTAAACCCAAGTCATCCACTGGCATATCCTTAGATGTCCTTAAAGCTCAGATAGAAATCCTTTTTAGTAAAAAGTCGAAAGTAAATCATTTCCATTTCATTGCCGCCTAAGCAACTTTTCACATTTCAGAAAAGACTTAGATTCTCCTTCTTCAAATGAAGTAACAGGTTCCATGTCCAAGGATGCCGTCAGGAAGTGTTTCTGGCCATCGGCGACAGCCGCTTACAGGGTATCCCCGTAGTCGATGGCCATCCTGTTGTTCAGTTATTGACAGCATTATTCTGGGCAATATAAGACAAATAAAAACTTTGCGTTTTGCTGCTCGTTTGTGCTTGGCATCTGTCAAAATGGATGCGAGAAGGTGGGTGCCCTACATCGTCTCCTGGGAGTGTGGGCCTGCCTCTGAGAGAGGGGAGGGTGGGTGGAAGGGGGGTTGGTCCCCTGTCACGCAAATACTTTAGCAGCGAATGGCAACGTTTTTGTTGCTGCTCTTTTTGTTGCCTTGTGTATAAACGAGTTTTGCATTAAAATTTACAACGTCGACGTAAAGCAGCAGCAGCAGCAACAACAACAGCAACAACAACAACAACAACAACAACAACAACAACAACAACAACAACAACCTCTGAAACAATAAAAAACGCACGCAAAATGGAGACATCAACGTTGCTGTGCATTTGTATGAGTAAACTGCTTGTGTATGTATAAGTATAAGTATATATGTGTGTGTGTGTGTGTGTGTGTGTCTGATTGTGTGTGGTTGGATGGGTGTGTGGGTGTGCGTGCTGGCGACAGGTGAATGTACCCTGAACATTCGCTCTGGCAATGACAACTTAAGCCACCTGGCGCCTCACCTCAACACGACTCAGCGTGACCTATTGCCACGCCCCGTGCCCTCGTACACCGCCCATTTAGCTCCATTGCGCCCCATCTCGCATATAGCTTGGGAGGCAGGCAAATTGGGCGCTGATTTGCCAGCGTATAAGGCAAATCTTTTGTTGCACACTTTCGGGCGCTGCGGCTGTTGCTGCGGCCAATTACACCTAAAGGGGCCCAATGGGCAATGCTGTGGCAAATGGGGCGTGGCTACAAACTTAGCCAGCCCTCGAGTGTGTGTGTGTGTGCACTGCAAAATGGCCAAATCAACGAGTTTGACGTAACAGTCGTGAGTTCACGTACAGCCACAAGACAAGCGAATATTAAACTGTGCTATGTGTGTGTGTGTGTGTGTGTGTGTGTGTGTGTGTGTGTGTGTGTGAGTACGCCTGTAAGTGTTTATGTGTTTATTACATAAGTGTGTGCATGCTCTTGCGTGGCCATGTGCGTGCCTAAGCAACCGCAGCGCAAATATCTCATGTGCTAATGGCCGAAGAGGTAAAAGGCTACAAATGTTTCCTTGCATAACAAAACTCGGGATATTAAGAAATCCTAGAAGTCATAATAGTCCTTACCCTGAAGCCCACGATATCAATTTACAAAATGACTAAGTGTTTCTGCCCACAGGGACACAAGTAATAAGAACAAGAACAAGAAGAAGAAGAAGAAGAAGATTAACCACAGAGTTGCCATCCTTTGACATTCAACTCATCCTCAGCCGTGCATTAAGTTTCCTGCGAGAATCCATTACTGCCTACGATCAGATATTCATGTCTGGCCTCTTTATAATATCAACCTTATAAAGATGTCCTTGTTTCTGGATTAAAATTGTCCTTTTTTTTTTGCTATCAAATCTGCTCTTGTCTATACAGTTGACAGCTTGTACTTATATCCTTTTAAACTATTCCTTGAGTAATGCCTACATATCCTGAAAGTCTTATGGAATGTCCTGAAATAATACGTGATATATTCTATTATTCACAGGAGCCTCCCTTCACTAATCACAACTCTAAGGATTGTTAAGTCTCCCAGCTTCTATGTTAGGTTGAGAGTATAAGTGCTGCAGGTATTGTCCTTGGAGGGAAGCACCTCCAGGTCCCGCTCTAGGCAACTCCTGAAAGCCTTCTCAGTATTTGTAAATAATAATTTTGTTTGCCACAACTTAAAATTGGCGCCAGGATCAGGATTTGTTTTTAGTATATTAAAGGTATTACTCCAATATGTTCATAAATATATGTATGTGTATGTATTAACTAACTTAGTACCTATTTTAAAATTCAACTTTAAAATACATTCATTATTCGAAGTCATTAAAGTCATGAGGGAACTCCACTTTCCTAGGATCAGTACCAACTTCAGAGAGCGTTTGAATTTGCTAAGGGGCAAAGGCTATATATATCCTGTATATGTGTACATATATATAATATCCTTTATGCATGCATATATATGTCACAAAAGTCGCAACATTTGCCTAAAGTTTCCAAAGGACTTCCATGAACCTTGCCACTCTTCATTGTGCTCTGGTTTCTATTCCCAGGAAACTTTTCACTTTGGCCATTACCCCAAATCAGAGACAAGATGGCCACTCCTTTTGGTAACAATTGCGAAGCTTTGAGTATTTGGTTTTTCAATTACCAAATAAATTGGCTGAAAGCAATGGCTAGAAATGTACAATTTTCTGATTGACGTTTTCATTCAAAATGTTATTTTCGCTCAGCCTTTGCCCAGTTTCTATCCTTTCTCTGCACTCCATTTGTGGGCAGTCGCCTCAGTCTCTGCCTCTGCCCGCAGTGGCGTTTTGAGGCTGCGTCAAGCGTCGGCAGCTCTACATGTCCAGAGTCATAAATCATTTATTTGAAAATTGCTATTGTATTGCGGTTTAATAGCATGTGATCATCATCAAGAACACACACACACACAAACAAACACACACACACACCCAACTCGCACAATCGCAGTCGCAGGCTTGTATATAAGGCCACATTTACTCACGTACACGCACACACACACACACGTACAAATATGCAGAGAAAAAAAACATTTTGTTGGCTCGTCACAAGGCTCATGGCATATTCATAGGCGTCAGGACTCGTACTCGAACTCGTACTCGCACTCGTCCTCACACTCGCACCCATCCTCGTCCTTGTCCTCACATGCGTTGCTTCGGCCTGGAACGAGCAACTAGCCAGCAGCTCCAATACTCCCTGCATCGTAACATTTAATATCCCAAATCGCAATGCATAGCCCGAAGTTTTGGGCAGCCGATGGGCCGTGCCGCATGCCCCAACACGCACATTAATTATACTGCCGCACAGCGAGGACCTCACCTAACTTCCGTTCGCCGAGCCGCCGGGTATGAAATGACTACTTGTCCCGCTCCCAGATCCCAGATCCCTTTCCCGAATCCCATCTTGTCCGTCGTCAGTCGATGGACAGACCCTCCTCTGCCCCTCCTCAGACCACACCCCGTACATATCGTACATATCATACACATCATACATATCCTACATATGGAGCTCTGACTGCGACATATGTTGCACGTTCTGCAGGCGTCTTTGTCGCCTATCGGTTTTTTTGTGTGCTGTGATTTTCCTCTATATATCTGCATGAATGTGAGTGTGCCAGTATTTGGGTGTGTTTGGGTGTGTGTGTGTGTGTTGTATGTGTTGCCTGGTAACGAGGTCATTTGGCAGACACACACACACACACACACACGCACAGACAATGACATACGGCCAAACAAAATTATGTTATTGGTCAATGTATTTATGAGTGCGCCAGGCTGTCGTACACCTTCCTTTCCAGCCTCACCTTTGCCCCCTGCCCCCTGCCCGCTCCATCACATTGCATAGGTGATTTGGCTGCGAAAATTGCACGAAAATTCGAAATTTATTGCTGCACAGTGCGGCCGAGAAGGGAGCGGCACAAAGGACATTCAGCGGGGGAGAGAGCGATACGAGGAAAGGAAGGGAAGCCAGAGGTGGCAGGAGAACGAAAGAAAGAAGGAGATAGGGAGACAGACAGACAGAGAGAGAGAGAGATTGGGAGAACTACAATTAGAGGTCCACGATAATGACATTTCACTGTGGCTTTCTCAGCGGTGCAGAAAACGCATGTTCCCAATTTTGGCATTTGATACTCTTGTATCCTGATCTCAGGAGCGCTTAAAGTCGCCCAATGAGTGTGGGCCATTTATGTCATTTAAGTTCTAATGAGGCTAAACCTAAACAATGATTGCATCATAAAACACACACAAATTGTATTTTTATGTGGCGCCCGGGCCGGGACACATCCATTATCCCTATATTGTCCTTAAAGTGGCTTTAAACTACTTTCCACTGACACTAACAAGCAGGAGAGTACACAAAATGTTTGCTTAAGTTTTCATTAACGAAGGCTTCTATCATGTTCCAGGATAACCACAGATACCATCAAGGTTTCTGTGTTACGTGCACCGAGGCACAAAATGTGTACAGTCCTGCCTTTTTGGGTGACTCATGCGAGGACTCATAAGACTCAAGCTAACATCTGGGTTATGCTTACACATGCGAATTATCCTTGTAGCAGCTATCAGTCTTCAGTTTGATTAGTTGCACTCCTTTGAACTGAGCTCAGCTACCTTTGACTGATGGATTTATTGCATTCGTCCTTACACTCCAAATTGAACACAACTTTCCATTTTGCCTGCTCTTCAGAACAATCTGCCAACACTCGTGGCAGTTTCCCATTTAATGCGTTCTGTATCCTGGCCCTTTGCAGCAATTAGTAGCCACCTATCGAACAGCTGCCAGATGCTCGCTGCTTATTCCCAGACTCCAGTCTCCAGTCTTTAGTCGCCGCTTAGTAGTTGCCCGTGTCCAGTTGCCAGTTGCCTGTTGCCCGTGTCCAGTTGCCTGTTGTCTGTTGCCCGTGTCCAGTTGCCAGCTACCAGTTACCAGCTACCAGTTAGCAGTTGCCAGACGGCAGCTACCGGTTACCAATCAGCAGTCAGCAGTCAGCAGTCAGCCTCCAGTTTCCAGTTGCATCATTCAAAGTCGCATTAGCAGGCCACACGAGGCTGACAAGTGACAATTGACATTTGACAGCTGACGAGTGAATGAGAGCTGAAGACTATGTGTGTGTGTGTGTATGGTGAGGGGTGTGGAGTATGGTATGTGTTTAGGGTGTAGCTTGCGGAGTACGAAGGGTTTTAGAGAGGGGTGTGGGGTGTGGGGTGTGTGGCTCCTCTTGTTGGTAAGCTAAAAATTTAAAACCGAGAGCTGAGAGCTGAGAGCTGAGAGCTGATGAGTGCGTCCTATCAGTTTGGATGCCGCAATGCACAAAGAGATACACAGCGCACCCACACACAAATACACATAGACAGTGCGCATTTTCGGAATAGCTGGCATCGCTTTGTGTCCTTCTAAGGCGCTTATTGGGCCAACAGGAGCTGAATATTCAAAGCGAATCTAAGGACGAAGCTTATCAAAATGTAATGCAACTTCATTGTGTGCATGCCTTAGGGTGCATGCGTATCTGTATCTTGGGGGGTAGGCCTTTCTGTGTGTGTGTGTGTGTGTGTGTCCTTTTGCATAATAGAAATCCTTGCACACAAGCGAAAGGGCTGAGCCCAATTTGAGCATCAATCACATTTGTTACTGCATAACTGCCTTTAGCTTTGAGAGCATATTCCGCATATATATATGTAACCATGCATATTATATGTGTATGTGCGCGTGTGTGTGTGTGTGTGTGTGTGTCTGCCCAGCAGAAATGCTGCATTTGTTTCGTGCCAGTGGGCGTTATGGGCGCGGTCATGGATGCATGCAACGCGTGCGGCTAAAAGTTTTTTCAATGCCGTACCACGAATTCCGAACACACACACACACACACCCACACACACACACATGCACACATGCACACACAGATACTCTGTGGTTATGGCTATTTGCGTGTGTAGCAATGCGAGCGCGTACTTATTGTTTAATCAAATAAAACAAGCAATCTGCACTTGACTGGCATTGTTTGAGTTACGTTTCATGGACTGATTGACTGCATAACCGACTGACTCTTCCTAAGCTCCACTTAATCTCGGATGCTGACGGTGACTAACTTTTCAGCTGTCTAGGTTAAATGGTCCCCGGTTCGGCTGCTGATTTAATGGGTTATCCTAATTGTACGTTTCAGTTAAGCTTAGTTATATCAGCGGTACTTAACGGTATACCAAGAGTATACCGAATATACCAAAGGCATGCGAAACGTGATTGACTACAAATAATCGAAGTACATCAGAAATATTCCCGGACTATGCCAAGGGTATATCCCGAATATATGAAGACTCTGCCTGTGTTTTCAAAATATACTAACAGTTGTATGTACCAAGATTATACCAAGAATAATTAAGGTATAACCATCGAGGGATTCACTGAAGGTATAAGAACACCATGAGAGCAGTATATGTCAGAGATGTATTTAATGTACCAGAAAATAAACCAAAAGACAAAAGTGCATAAGAATAGTATCTTAGAAATATACCAAAAAAATAACTGGGTAATATATACCGAGAATTACTTCGTCGGTAAATAATTTCATACTTAAAAATATATCAAAAATATACTAAAACAACTATAACCAAGAATATACCTTGAATATACCGAAGGATATGAATCGGCACTCACTTAAGGATTCAGTAGAAAGTAATACGTGTAAAAGTAGTCGGAAAGATTTCGAAATAACTATGGCTTGTCCGCTAGAACTTTGTTAAGCACAACGACTAACAAGTTAGTCACTTATTCATGGTGCAAGTGAGTGGCTGGCATTTTGTGTGGTGTTGGTTGCGTACCAAAGTCACCAGCAGATCCTGCCCAAAGTCAATGACAACAGTGCTGACCGCAATGACAAACGAAATAGTTGGGCCAAAGTTGCGGCGGTGGGCGTGCCTTGTGGGCGGCGGGTGGCAGCGATGGTTGCTGGTGACAGGAGGTTGCAGCAGTGCATGCACAAAAAGTACAAAGGAAGCGGAGATGGGGCATTCGACTTAAGGCTATGCCGCTGCGGATGAGCTGCATCGAAGCGTCAAACGTAGCCTTGCTATTTACATGTTGTTGATTTTAAGTAACTTCCTTCCTTGCTGCTTGGTTGACTATCCTTCCGGCGAGCTCTCACTTCCCGACGTCTCGGCTTTCTTCTCTCCTCCCCCTTCCCCTCCCCCTCCACCGCTTACTTTCTCATTGTATTCTTCGACTTGTTTGTGGTTCTTGGCTTTTGGATTGTCCATCTGCTTGTCCAGTTGTCCCTCCCATTGCCTAGTCCGTTGTTTCACTTTGTTTGCTTTGCTTTTGTTAGGCATTTTCATTATTTAAATGCAATTTGGTACCGTGCCTAGCCCCTCCTCCCCTCTTCACCCCCACTCCTCCTCCTTTGTGGCTTCCCTTATATGTATTTTTCAGGTCTGTCATATGAGCAACTATTTGCTTGTCTGTCTTTTCTTTTAGCCTACATTCCCATTTGCTCCCACAATCGCATCTCCATCTCCATCTCCATTTCCATTCACCATTCGCCCACGACATGCACGACGTCACGACCTCGTCCTTTGGCTTTGCCTTGCCTTTCCATCCTGTTACCCGATATGTCGCCTAATCCATGAGCCTAGCCCCGAAGCCAGCCAATCTTCTCTTGGGTGATCCAAAACAATGTGTACGTATTAATTACATTCGCATTCGCATACGGATACGGATAGGCAGCTACCCCCCACCACCGCCTGTCATTTGAGTGTGTCCTGTCTGTGTCCTGCATTTGTTGCAGCTCATCCACTGGGCTGCATCAAAATAGAATGTAAGAGCTTTACAAATTAATTAAGTCCTGGTAAATCGATTAAAAACTTTAAGAGCGACTCTCCCAGAAAGAGACCGATGGATGGAGGAGGGAAAGAGACCGATGGATGGAGGAAGGAAAGAGACCGATGGATGGAGCAAGGAAAGAGACAGGGAAAGCGATGGGAAGATTTGAAAATTTCAAATATGCTGAGATTCCGTTGATATTAAATTCAATTATTAAAACCTTCCACTAAATTTAAGCTCATGTTCGAGGCATGCTCATGGATGGTGTGGTGGGCAGCTCTTTGGCATGGAGATGATGTCAAAAAGGACGAAAGCCGCACATTTTCCAATCAAATTATAATTCAAATTTAAATTTTCATTTATTGATCCCATTTGAGTTGAGTTTTCTCCAAAGCGACAAACCACTGAAATGCGATGGTAATCCGACTGGAAATCTGGCAACGCTTTGGTCATAGATTCTGTGAATGACTCTCTCCAGGATATCAAATATCCTATAAATTAATGTAATTTAAGCTTTCAATAAGCCCATAATTTGCGAGCCTTTGGCTAAATAGTTGAAATGTTATTCGTGTGCTGTGCTTCGCAATTATTAAATGAAATGTAATATTAAGGACGTGTTATGTAAATAAATTGTTCATTGAATTTCGTAGGCAGGCCCATTCAAAGTCCAGGCGCAGGATAACATTCCATTCAGCTGCCAATTAATTCATGACATTTTCGAAACTTCAAACTTTGTTCCTCTTCCATTCGCTTGACCTGAGCGCCAAGCTCGAAGCTTGAAGCTGCAGGCTATTTTAATACATATATAAATATATATATAGCTATGGGTGTGTGTGTGTGTGTGTGTGGGTGTGTTTGCACTTGTGTGCATGTGTCTGCCGTGTTTGCGCTCGTGTGGGCTGTGCATTGATTGACTGTCAAACAGGCAACCAGTCAACTAACAACATTTGCCTCTCCGTTTTTGCTTTGCTTTGCATCCTTTGAATCCTTTCCCTGTTTGCTTTACTGATTATCACAGCATATTTTTGCCTTTCTCTTGCCACATCTTCCCCTTCCCCACTTGCCTCCATCTGTGCTGCTTCTGCCACTGTTGCCACCACTGCCACTACTGCCACCACTGCCACCACTGCCACCACTGCCACCACCACTGCCACCACTGCTGCTGCTCCGGCAAGTGGATCCATGTTGTTCATGTTGTGGTTGCACATGCTCATACTTTTCGATACCCTGTACTCATAGAACTCCGCCCAAACGTGGCATAATCAATTCCGATTGTACTCATCTTTTTTTAAGCAATATTAAAAAAACAATCAAGTTTTATAAAAGTTTTATAAGTAACAACTTAAAATAAATCTTTTTCAACGTTTGCCAAACTTTTAAAATAAAAATTACTTAATTTTTAAAATTTTAAAATATTTCTTTTTTTGTTAATTTTTCTCGAACTTACTTACTTTTTCCCTTAAATAAATTTAAATAATTCCGCACACACTTCACACCAAAAGTGTAAGTGCAATTTTAGCGGGAAAAAAGTTAATTTGGCATCACTGTTTTTGACACTTGTGCATTTCTATCTGCAGGTGTTTTATTTTCGGGAGACAATTTTGTTGTGCACCCAAATATCTACACACACACACACACACCCACACATGTCCCTGCAAGTTGCATTCAACTTTCTCATTGCCCCCCCTCCCCCTTCCCCCATCCTTTCTCATTTCTCCCACTTGGCACTTTTCACTTATAGAAACGCTGCATAAAATGCGAAAATATTACTTCAATATGCATGCAAGTCTCTTTTCTGTGTGTGTGTATATACATGTGTGTGTGTGTGTGTGTGTGTGTGTGTGTGTGTGTGTGTGTGTGTGTTTATCTGCAATTGAGTTCCTGTTGTTGTTTATTTTTTGAGAATTCGCTTTGTTGTTCTTATTGTTGCTTCCCCGCTGCTGGTAATGCCATTTTGTTGTGTAATGGCTCAGAAGCTTGTTTGTCTGCCAATCTCTCTCTGTGTGTGTGTGTGTGTGTGTGTGTGTATATGTGATGGTATGAGTGCGCAAAGGTGTATGCATGTGAGTGTGTGTGCTTTTTATCATTTTGTTGAAGTATCAAACAATTGCAGAGTATGCCAGGCTTTAAGCACAAACAACACACACACACACGCACAGACAGACACACACACATACTGACATATTCACTTATGCATTTTCATATACACCCCGCTACATACACACACACACAGCGATAGGAAGGCACAACACATTTAAATGTTTATTAATTTACGTTTTGTTTATTTTGCGCTCCACTCAGGCGCGCCAATTTCGGCCATTGATTTACTATCCAGCCGAAACAATACTAACAACAAAAGTGAATATAAACAGAAGCAACAACAACAACAACAACAACAACAACAGCAGCAGCAACTCCAAAACAACAAGTACAACAAGAAGTTAAACAAGCAAGAAAAATGCCATTAAAATGTTTTGTATGTCATCAAAATTGCATTGCAAGCAGAACGGAAATTGCTGGTTAGGCTTGTAAACATTTTTGTTAAACATTTATAATGCAATTTTCAGTTTTCAATTAAAATATAATTTATATACCCTGCACCGGACAGCACGATGCCACCGGGTGGCATCCTGCGTTGAGAAATGTGCGTGGGAACAAGAAAGCAAAATAATAAATATTTTATAGTTTATTTATTTTTTTATTTATTTATTTATTTTATTTTATTTATTTATTTAATTAATTTATTTTTTTTAATATAGTTTACTTATTTTATATATGTTTTTTTTTTATAAATAAAATATATTATATATATTTTATATTATTTTATATTATTTTTATATTATTTATTTATTTATTTATTTTATTTATTTTATTTATTTTATTTATTTTATTTATTTTATTTATTTTATTTATTTTATTTATTTTATTTATTTTATTTATTTTATTTATATTATTTATTTTATATATTTTATTTTTTTTATTTATTTAATTAACTTAATTAACTTATTTCTTTATATAGTTTATTTATTTCATTTTATCTTTATTATTTATTCATCTTAACATTTGTATTCTATATAATTTAATTTAATTATTATTGAATTTATTTACCTACCATTTATTTACTTAATTATTTATTTCATTTAGTTAACTATCTACTCCATTTAGTGCTTTATATAATATATTAATTTATTTATTTAATTTTATGGCGTATATATTAATTTAATTTATTTATTATTGAATTTATTTATTCATCTTAATTATTTATTAAATTATTTATTTTATTTATTTTATTTATTTTATTTATTTTATTTATTTATTTATTTATTAATTTTTTTAATTTAGTTATTTATTTTATTTATTTATTTCGTTTATTTACTTATTTGATTTATTTATTTATATCATTTATATATTTATGTTATCCTTATCTCAATATTCGGCTCATTCCGCTCGCTTCTCACTTGTGTATAAAAAGGATAATTTTGCTTCGCCCGCATAGATAAAACATTTAATGTTATAATTTGTTATTCAAGGATATCAATTTATGTTTGATCTCAAATAAACCTATTTTCAGGATAATTGAAACTGATTTCAATTATTTGGTAGGGTATTTTCCAGTCGGTCAGTCAAAGTTCTTGAAACTTGCTGGTCCTTTTAGTTTGGTCCTCCATTGTTTTATGGGTATTCAAATTTGAAGCGCATAATTTGGGCTTATCTAGAGTTTTTGACTGAAGGCCCCAAAATGTATTAATGCGATTTGCAAAGTCAGCCGAAAGCTTAACAGTAATAAATGTGTATGGGTATGTGTGTAGACTAACGAGTTATAAATAGCGAGTAATTAAAAATAATTAATAAAGGACCCCTTCTATCGTAACTTAAAACCTTTACCGTTGATATAAAATTAAATAAATTTGATTGAAGGACCTTTATGCTGTTTGGCAGCTTTGGTTAATGGCAAAGTGAAGGAGTAACGAGCCATAAATAGCGATTAGTGCAATTAGTGGCTGTGTCCTGCATGAAGGATACTCCTGGATCTAATACGTTGAAATTTCGATTGCAGTTTGCATAATTGTTTTAATTTGCTTTTCCCTTTGTGCTGCTGCCTGATTGCCATGGTTCGTCCTGACGAGTAGTGCGTAGCGAGACAGCTGTATGGTGCTTGCTGGCGATGAGTGAAAAGTAACGAGTAACTATAATTACGGTTTATACACCCGCTCAGTGTGGCCTCGAAAAAATTTCCCTTATACCGTTAACTGTGCACAAGTCCTTGCAAATAGTTGAGCAAGTGGCTTATAGTAATTTAATTATGACAAATTGGATTAATGCGCCATGTGAAAGAAGACACGGGCAGAAGTGAGACGGATAGCCCGATCATATGTGAGACAGAGAGCGAGAGGGAGAGAGGGAGAGGGAGAGTGGGTCAGTGGGTGGGTGAGGGAAGTGCACGGCTCACTCGTTGCTAAGCGTCTGCTTTTATGCTCTGCTCTCGCTCTTTATGGAATTTATACAAACGTATTAACACACATAAATGTTGGGGTATAATTTACCAGTGCACTTAAATGCACATGATAATAATGACTTCTGCGCGAGTGGGTGTGGCTGTGGGCGGGGCAGCAGAGCAGAGCAGAGCAGCGGGTGCTTGTGAATGTGGATGGACTTCTTGCTGTCACTTGCAGCACGCGGGTGGATGCGCTTGTGTGTTTGCCATCTGATTTTCTTGTGTCTCCTCTTCTCTGTCTCTTTTACTGTTTGTCCTTCCCCACACCACCCACCAACCGCCCCTCTCTCTCTCTCACTCTCTTCCACTCCTTTCAGTGGTATTAAAAACAATTTTTAATGCATTTTAATAGCCAAAAGAATCCATTGAAAAGACCGCCATCCAACGCAAGGATTATTGGTGGGTGTCGGGTGGTGGGAGTTTGGGTGTACGGGTGTTATGCTGCGGCGGGATGGAGGTAGTGCAGTTGTTGTCTTTTAATTTATGGCATTTTAAATGCAATTTACTGACTCCACAGCAGCACGGAGAATCTGCATGTCCTGTCATGTTTCTGAAGTTAAACAAAAACGCAGCAGTTGATGCACAGAGCTCTACATACACAAAATTTTACACTACTTTCCATAGACCAAAAACTTCGGCAATCAAAAGCCAACTTCACGTTGCACCCGCCCGTTGTATGCAACAAACATGAATTGGCCCAAAATATGAAGCCTGTTGTCACAGCTGCTTCATTGTCCTGGCCATGTTCTAGCCAACATCTTTGACAGCTTCCTTTTGTGTGTGTTTGTTTGTCAGGCGCTTCAACTTACGCATTGATGTTGTTCTCTTTGTCTTTGTTGTTGCTGTTGTTGTTGTTGTTGTTGTTGTTGTTGTTGCTGCTGCTGCTATGGCTGGAGCTGTGGCTGTTGCTGTTGCTGTTGCTTTGCTGTTGTGTATCTTTGGCCAAGACTAGCGACAGGAAAGCTTGTTTGTTTATTTGACTTTGGTTTCTCCAGTGGCTTTTCTAAGCTCCTCTGAATTCTGCCCCGTTCCCTTCATCTTTGGGCTTACTTTAATTGTTAATTTGGCTTATGGCTCCTTCTTCTCCTTCTCCTTCTCCCTCTTCTTTGGCCTACAGTCTGTGCTCCTCCATCCTTGGCCCAACAAGCAGCTGAGTGTCATCCTGTGTCGCTCCTTTGATCACAAATTACATTGTTTTCAGTCCCAGAGCATTGACTCCGGCGACGCTTCTGGCGCAGTGTCTTTGCGGCTTCCAGTAGATTTAATCAAATCAAATTTGCTACAATTATTATTTAATTAATGTTGACACTGACCGCTGGCAGGTCGTCTGCTGGCCAAAACGTCCAATGACATTACGTACAACCGAAAATTCAGTTGTTGCGGTTTCCCGTATCACCCACAAGTAATTACAATATCTTCAGCATCTGCAGTTATATTGAATGTCCTTTGCAGTGATGGGCGACACTTTGGCACTTGTGGCCACTTAAGGATTTACAGATTTCAATTCATAATTGTATTGACTGCAGGTAATTTTACTAGAAATACTAGACGTAATACAGTTACGCTGTTATTCAGCTGTACTATGAAACTGCTACTCTGTTATACTGTTATACTGTTATATGTACATTATACTGTTATACTGTTACACTGTTATACAGATAAACAAACTACTCATTAGCTACGATGTATAACAGATATCAAACTTGGACCTACCAGGAATGATCTTTATTTATATCACAGTATAACAGATTCAAAATCGTCGTATGATTATTTATATAAACGGTTGTAACACTTTCTTCGAATAACATTTTATTATAGAGTGTAGATATGTAAAATGTGTAGAACAGTTTCTCGGAGGTTGACAACTTTTCGCGCGTATAACAGTGTTAGAAAATTATAGCAGCTCATATATAAGTATACAACAGCTTCCAGAGCTACTTTTTTCACTTTTCTAGTCCACATCCCGAAAAGGAAATCCCGTCTTAAAGATACTTCCCATTTTGATTCAAAAGTAAATCGTATTGGGAAGCCTCATCTATTCTCCGAGTGATCTGCAAGTTTTCCATTTAATATTGCAGTTATTTTTCCAATCCTTACTCAAGCACTCCTTAATTGGCATATCCTTTCCCGTAGTGTGTGCGGTAACGGGGTATTTAAATAAGTGATGCACGTCCGCCAGGATGTTATCTAGCCAGCGAGCTGGTAACTTGATAATAACTCAATAGCTAAATCAATTGCAGCTGAGCACGACTGCAGCTGCGGATGAAGGCGGTGGCTGGTGGCTGGTGGCTGGTGGCTGGTAGCTGGTGGCTGGTGCCACATCCAAACAAAAAGTCAAATTGAATCACTTTGCAACACTGACAGCAGCGGCTACTTATTGTTGTTGCTATTATCCTTGTAGTGCTTCTCAACAACAGCGGCAAAAACACCTACCTTTCTCAGCTCTGTCAGCACGGGCACAGGCCGCTGCTGCTCCTTTACAACCTCCTCGTCCTTTTCGTCCGCTTTGTCCTGCTCTGGCCAGTCAGCCAACTGAAAAGCAATTGAAGCAAAGTGGTTGACGGAGGCGGGACAAGTGCCGCAGCTGCAAAAGGTTGGGCATACCTCGCAGGAAGCCTGTTTTGTGTAGTTCCCAGTGCAGTCCTTTGTCTGCGTGCTGCAGTGCATCCATTCGTCGAGGTTGCCCATTTTTCACGCTTTGTAAGCAAAAGTGAGCAAACTTCCACTAGTAATGGAAGCAGCGGGAAGAACAACAGCAGCAGCAACAGCCCAAGGACCCACCTAAGCCCATTTTGTCCTGCCCGAGCTCTGGCTGTGCATCAGCTAGAACCACAATTCCAATATCTTGCACAGGTTCAGAATTATGCCCACACTCAGCCGCAGCCACAGCCGCAGCCGCAACCGCAGTCGCAGTCGCAGTCGCAGTCGCTGCCTCCGTTGTATACCCATCCCCAATCTAAAATTTTGCCAGAGCCTTCGGCAGCTTTTAAACGCCAACCAAACACACAATGCACTGTGGGTGTCGGGGAAAATATCGTTGCATAAGTTCAGGCGCAGCTCCTCCTGCCTCGCTGCTTTTGGAACGCTTTGTCCGGGCAAACACAATGAACTATAATTCAGGGGAGAACCTGACTAACAGCTGCCAACTCGGCCAACCTTCTGATGTGGACAACTTGTTGGCGTTGTTTCCTCTCAATCAAAGCCGCACCACGCCTTCAAAATGCCCGCCTCATCCTGTGCAGCCCACAATTCGTATCCTTTTGTGTACGCAAGTGACAATAAGCATTATCTGAATTTTTGTAATTGTCATGGAAGCTCTGCCCGAGGGCTTCCACAAGGCTAAGCGCCTGATTGAATGCAAACTGTGCCTGCAATAGTATTGAGATTGCGGATGAGGATGAGGATGAGGATGAGGATGGGGCTGAGGATCGGAATGGGACTTGGACTTCCATTTGGATTAGAGCTTTGATTTGGTTGTGGGCTTTTGGGCTCAGGCTTGGACTTGGATTTGGATTTGGACTGGGGTTGGGATTGGGGTTGGATTTGTGCTTGGAATTGGGATTGGGATTGAAACTTAAATTGAGATTTAGTCGTCATTGTCGGTGTAAACAATGTGGAGCTGCCAGGACATGAATGACATACTTTCGATGTAACTGGCGTACAATGAAGGGTAAATAAAAAAAGGACTCAATTAAACAATTCCATTTTTTTTTATTGTCCTCGACGATTAAGTTCAGTCATGTCCATGTTCGATGTAAAAGTCGTTATCCTCGATCTATGATTTTTTTATTCTAAAGCAACAACCATCTGTCTTACACACGAATGTCCTGTACCTATTTGGGTTATTCTTTTAATTGGTAAAAATATCCTTTGAATCTCCGAACCTCCTCGACTCTCGCTCCCCATCTCCCTGTGAGTTTTTCCGCGCTTTTGCATGTCTACGGGTGGGGCAGGTCATAAATTGAACTACTGCTGGAGATGATGGTCCTGTGGGACGGCCATGCTCTGAGGATTCAGTCGGTGGCATAGATCCTGCATGTGAATGTGCCGGGTGCTGCAATCTTATCTGAGGTTGACTGACATTTGTTGCAAAAACTTTTCTTAACGGCGCAAAGTCATTGGTAGATGGAAGCACGATGGAGGCGGACGGAATCAAGATGGAGGCGAGATGGAGGCGAGATGGAGGCGAGATGGATGCGAGATGGAAGTGGGCGGCACGAGCCAAGACGGAGCCTAAAAATTGGGTCAGTGCATGGACGAAGCGTCAACTGGGTCAACTGCAGCGCAACAGCCTCTAAATAAATAATAAATATTGTTGCCAGCAACAGTAGCAGTGGCAGAAACAACAACAGCAACAACAACAGCAACAACAACAGCAACAACAACCACTGAACAGAACTCAAGAGCAACACGCGCTAAGCGGCTGCATTAAAAGGCCACTCAACGGGATGGCGAACAAGGCGCCTGGGTGGCTGGGTGGCTGGGTGGCTGGGTGGATGGACTACTGGGCGGCTGAACAATTTTTAGTAGCAGCTGCCAGCCAAAAACAAAAGCTGCCACATGCCACTGCAACAAGAGGGAAAACAACGCCGTTGTATGCGCCCACACACTTACATTTATGTGCACACACACACACACACACACACACACACACACACACACACACACATGCACACACTCATGCACACACACACACACACATGCACACACTCATGCACACATAGACCAAGCGAAATGCATAAAGTTTTGACTTGCAAGGCGCAAGGCGCAAGACGCAAGGCAGAAGGCACAAGGCAGAAGGCAGTGGCAGGTCAGAAGATGGCGGGGCACAGCCAAAGTTGCAACAAATGATGAAATGCTAAAAAGCATGAAAGCGCAGCAAACAACACAAAAACAAAACAGCGCCCCAGAGGCAGCCAGTGCTTCTGCTGCCGCAGCTTCTGTTATTGCAGTTGTTGCAGTTGTTACAGTTGCTGTCGTTGTTGTCGTTGTTGCTGCTGCTGCTGTTGTTGTTGTTGTTGTTGTTGCCTCTGGGTTTGAGGCACATTCAAGTGGGCGCTTGATTACAGCAAAATGCACTCCAAAAGTGGCAAAACAACGAAGAGCGGGAATGGTGACGCCGCAACGACCAAAGGAATCGAACGATACCAGCGATAACCACCAACACCCACCCACCACCCACCACACACACACACACACACACACATGGTAAAGCTGGGCCAAAAAGTTCACAAATTACATTTAAGCGACGCCAAAGTTAAGTGAAACTCATTGCAAAAATCGTAGCTATGGCTGACGGCTTGGCAGTTCCAGTTCCTTTGCGATGAAGGCCACCTCAGTGGGAGTCCGGGGAGGGGGAGGGGTTGTTGGCGGCGGCACGTCAGGAGTGGCCACTTGAAACAGTTGGAGGCACGAAGAGAGGCGCCAATTGGTAGCTAAGGACAAACGAAGCTTAACAAAGCGCTCTTATTTGTGGAGGAGGGGGAGGGGGGGGAATCAGTCCCATTGGAGGCGCCTCCCAAGTGTGATTCCAAGTGTGAATCGAATTCCAATATTTCTAGAGTTGCGCATTTATTTGGAGGAACAATCAATTCATGGTATTGCCCGATGGCTGTTCCTGCGTCCTCTGTGGATTGAACACAACAATCTGAGCTCGACCTGAATCAACAAGGACATCGAAGTGATGACCCTCATGGATTACGGCGAAAGGCTCTTGATTCGCGTACTTCTCAGCCACGTGCGCTACGGAGACGTTCGTGCAGTTGATATAAACTACGGGTACATCGAGGGATATGGCTATTTCGTAGCTAGATGCTAGTTTGGGGCACCAAATGGCCGCACTGACGAACGGCAGCGTCTCCTTGGCTGCCAGCTCGGCTAGCTCCTTGTTGTGGCGGAACGTGTGCATAGTGACCACTGTAGTGGGCTGCTTGGCATTGAAGTAGTTCTGGGTGAAGTCGCATACGATCAAAGGCGAGCCCGGCACCATCGAGTAGTGGAATCCAATGTCGTCCGGCTGCATCATGGTCACATGCTCGGCACCCAGGCAGTGGATGCGCCTCAGCGCCTTCTTATAGAACTTATGGTTCCGTACCTGCCTGTGCATAGGTGTCATGCTCTCGCGCAACTTCTCGATGAACTGCTCCCGTATCATCTCTTCGACAAAGATGGAGGCAATCACGCCCCTGGCTATGGGCTCATAGAGAGTTGCCGTGAGTGTCTCGATGGCCGCGTCCATATCGCAATCCTTGCAGACGATCAAGATGGTCGGATCAATCCAACGCTTGTCGCTATCATCGTTAGGATAAGGCGGCTGTCGCCAGGTATAGGGGGGCATCTTCTAAACAGGACGATTAACTAAATCTGGAGACTTAAACACTGGGATTTGGATTAATTGAAAGTGGAAAATGAAGTGAAAGGCAGAACACCTTAGGATTCCTGAAAGGCAAAATGGGAATAGAAACTGGGCTTATTTTGCGACAGGTGAAGTGATTACTTGATCCTGATTCCGATCAATGGAATGTAGCTCAGCTCCTTGAAATTCTTCGCATTGCGCTGCGCCAGCTCTAAGGATTTTAATAGTTGTCACAGTTGTGGCCAGCCAAAGGACTCCTCTGCTTTAATATCAATTGCATTGGACATTTATATAAGTAGGATTGCTCTCCAGACTTACTAGGTGACTGTTTGGATGGCTTCATCCATCACTGCCACTTGGCAATGGCGACGCTGGCGACGCTGGCGATACTTGTGTTTTAGCCTCATTTGCCACATGGTTACGCTTCTGTTGCGTTGTGGCTTCAGTTTCTGTTGCCACGCTCTTCCTCCCATTCTCTCTTTCGCCTTCTCTCTCACTCTCTTTATCGCCTGATTTTTCTCCTTCACTCTGCTTCATTCGTTTTCCCTGCGCTTTGTTGTCTGTCTGATTTCGCTTGCTTTTAATGTTGTTGGTCCTGTGGTTGAGTGCCCCATCCCATGCTGACTCTGGTTCACTGGCTTCCCACCGCCCCTCCCCTTCACCAAACCCGACCCTACCCCAACTCCTTTTGCTCCTTGCTCGGCAATTCCCATTCTGATGTTGGTTATCCCAGTGCGTTCCCTTGTCCTGTTGTCGCATTGTCGCGTTGTCGACTGTCGACTGTCGCTTGTCGCTTGTCGGTTTCCTGCACTAATGATGCATTCTCACTTGTGCACCGACAACGCTAACCACAACAACAACAACAACAACAACAACACCAACAATAGCAACGGCAGCAGCAACAATAATAATAACGCTAACAACAACAACAACAACTACAACAACTACACAACATGTTTTGTTGCGCTCCAGTTGACTTGAGCTCGAGGGAGCTGCCAGGCTGCCAGGATGTCTGGCAGTCATCCATGTGCCACATGCGCTGCACTCGCTGCATTGATCGTCCTACCAAAGGACTTAGCAAAATGTAGCACAAATTGCCAACTCTCTTCATATTGTTTCTTCCCCTCTCCCTCTTCCTCTTTATTCCTTCATATTATTGTTGTTGTTGTTGTTGTTGTTGTTGTTGTTGTTGTTTTTATACCATGGGCAAGGAATGAAGTTAAGCAGTAGAGGAAATATTGACAATTCTGAGACATAACCCAATAAGGAGGCAACACTTGGGAGCGGAAAGGACTCGGCAGTGTGCTCAGCTGTGCTCCTTGCGGGGTATCCTTTAGTTGAGCAACAGATGAACAGATTGTAATTTTTCAAGTATGCAAAATGAAAGTGAGTTCCTTTTTCGGGTTTGCATTTAAATGACAAAAATTGAGTTTCAAGCGACAGGATCAACAGTGAGTGCCACCGAACCTGCGAGCAGGTTCCCGAGGGAATAAAGGACAAGAATTCAGGCGAAAAAATATTCTACAGAAACTGGATACAATAAGTGAATATTTAAGGACAGATTTTCAGGCTCAAGACGCATATTGTGCATACCAAGGACTCAGCTTTCGTTTCAGTCTGCTTGGCGCAGGATTCGTTATTCGCTCTTGTTATAGTTCTTGTAGTAGTAGTTGTTGTAGTTGTTGTAGTTGCCGCTGAAGGATTCCTTGCCAGTCGTGTCAATGAGTCTATTTTTAAGTCCACTGACTCTTGGCACAGCATCGCAGTCTGCAGGATGTGAGTAGGCGGCGGAATCCTTGGTTTCAATTATAAAACAATGAACAAGTTTCTCTTATTCTCTTATTTTTTTCATTCCTTCTTTCTTTTTAGTCCTTATTTGAAACTTTCTGTCCTTCTGTCTGGCCTTCTGTCTGGCCTTTTGTCTGCCTCCGTGCGTATTTGTCTATCGTAGCTGATCCTGTGCAGAAAATTGGATGCGACATGAAACACCATAAGCTTTACTTTATTCTTATCCTGATTGTAGCTCCCTTCCGGCCTGCCTGCCTGCCTGCCTTTCTGCATACGCTTCCCCCCTACCCCTCCACTCACTTCAAGGACTGTTAGCCTGTTGCCTGTTGCTGCCTCATTCACTTTTGTCTCTCGTTGCCATCACCGCTTCGAGCCTGCACCCCGAAAAACGGATGTTTGATAACTTCTTTGTGTCATTTTTCATTTTCATTTTTCACCATCGCCATGACAACTGTTGATAACTGGCAGCCAGACCGAAAGGCGTACCCCAACCCAAACTTCAGGATACGTGCATTAAGCCCAAACGAGACCGCAGAATCTAGAACCCAGAACTCAGAGCCTAGAGCCCTGTGCCCAGAGCCCTGAGCCCAGAGCCCTGAGCCCAGACCCATGACCATATCCGTATTCCAACTAAGGACGATAGCAGATGGTTTAGGGATCTGCTGGTTGGAATGCTGCGCAATGTCCTTTTACGAAATATTTTAATTTAGTTATGTCTTGCGAACAGAAATCCCAATTTGCCAGCCACAAAGCCAAACGGGATGCCTTCCTGGCCATCATCATCATCATCGTCATCATTATAAACATCATTATGCTCATCATCCGTTGGTGTTGGTTGGAGGCTGAGGCTGAGGCTGAGGCTGAGGCTGAGGCTGAGGCAGAAGCTGAAGCCACTGCTTGACTTGGCCAAAATCAAGTTGCTAATTTATGGAGCGGATAAGCTGCTGCAGCTGTAAGCTGTAAGCTGTAAGCTGTAAGCTGTAAGTCGCTGTTGCTGCCACAAAATGTTGCATGCCAGCAATCGCCAGCTGAGCTGGCCAAAATCTGTCGCCTTGGCCAGCAGTAAAAGTCAATTTGCCAAATTTGCCAAGGTTTGGCCAAAGGCTTTGGCTTTACGCTCGTAAATCTCTGACCAAATCTTTGGCACTGCCACCACTTTGACCATTGGCCAGCCAGCCGGGAATGGCAATCGATGACAAGCCAAGTGCAGGGTCCATGGACATGGCCTAAAACGACTCTAGTTCTCTTCCTTTCATCTATACACACATACACACATCCTTTCCCCATACTCCAAGCCAGACATTAAATATTCATTTGAACAAATTTGTAGAGCTGGGAAAAAATTGGCATCCTTCGTTGCGCCACTCGACTCCTCGGCCCCTCGTACCATCGTTCAATTTGCGAATCGAGGATTCGCTGAGCCGTGAATGGGAGCTGCTGCCACAGCAATTGGTCGCCGCTGCTGACAGGTTGGAGTAATGGCCACCAGCTCCTTGATGATGATGACGATAATGAAGAGATGGGGCCCCAGGAATATCCTCCAGTCAAACTGCATCGACATGTCTCGACTCCTCTCGTTTTGTCTCAACTTGTCTCAACTTGTTTGCCCGCTTGCAGGACTATCGAAGTTTGCTCAGCCATCGGTGCTTTAATTTATGCAACGATTTTGTTGCGAAACGTGTTTATCAGTCAACCAACAAACAGCAGCAGCTTTCACACTGTACACACAAACACACGCGTCACTCACCGTCACCGTCACACACACACGCACACACATATACATCTACAGAGGATTAAACTGCCCGCCCACCCACATATTAGATACAAGTAACCTACATTACCTTCCTCCCATCACATTCATCGAAATTTCTTTCACTCCCAAATCCATATTCTACATGCGTCTCTTATTCAGGCTATTATCCCCCCATCCCACCACCCACCACCCACCATCCCCCACTTCACTCTCTTCCTCGTTATCCTGATATTTAAGTCTTATCATATCCCGGCTTTATTCAGCATTCACTTTCACTTGTTTATCATTCGGCTCCACAATTTGCACGTTAATTGCCCGGCACCCAAATAAATTCCACGGGGAGCGGAAAATACGAAAAAAAAAGAAAATAAATGGAAAAGAAAACATTTCGGAAAACATTGTGAGGGTTTCCAAAATGCTTTGCATATTTCGACGGCATCATCGCCCAGGCAAAACGTCAATTTAAATCCAGCAGCTGCGTCCTGGAATTAAATTTACTCTATATATTAGAAAAAAAAAACACGATGTATAAAATTGCTCAAATTCCAACGAAGCTCCACTGAGTGATACCCTGTAAAGGACTCAGAGCTCACCTGGACTCCTTAAAGGACGAATTGGCTTCAAGCAGATGAATGGAGCTCCGCTTGCATTCAGCCAGTCTTCCATTTCAGGCTCTGTACACACATAGAAAGGTGTAAACATTGCACTGCCCTCAACTTAGATTTCTCCTCTAAATTTTCCACTCCCTCTCTCTCTCCCTCTCTCTCTCTCTCTTGCTCTTTGAGTTTCTCCTCTTGCTCCTTAAAATTTGTTGGCTTTGTTTCCGTCCATCTGCAAGTTTAGTCCCCAACAATCAATGTTGTTTATGGGACTGAAATTCGAATGTAGATCTGTAAATCTGATATGGCCCGAAACACCTGATGCCTTGCCCGATACCTGCACATGCCACATGCCACATGCCACATGCCACATGCCACATGCCACATGCCACATGCCACATGCCACATGCCACATGGCACCTAGCCATCCGGGTCCAGGGTATGAAGGAGAAGTGAAAGCAATGCGCAGAAAAAACTTCATTAAATATTGTAAGAATAAGACTCTTCCTTCGCTCATCGCACACAATTCGCATTGAAATATACACACTCATACGAATGTACACCCACACCCACACCCACACCCACACCCACACACACACGCACGAGCACACACTCACACGGAACAGCAGACAGACACAGAGATTCATACACCTGAGGCTTAAGATTTATACACATTTTACACCTGTGGCAATGCTCTCAGCTCTCAGCTCACCGCCCGCTGCCCGCTGCCCGCTGCCCGCCGCCCCGCCCCTCCTCCACTTATCAAAATTGCTAACTGTTTCCATGATGAGTTGGCAGCCCCATCCCCCCATCAGAAACTCGGCTAAAACTCCCCCAAACACCTGTCTTGTTGCCTACCCACCTTGCCTTACCCCAATGCACAACACATATGTGTGTGTGTGTGTGTGTTAAGAGGTGTGTGTGAGTGTGTGTGTGTGTGCTTGGATGGATGTGTTGCGCATGCAAACAAGCTGAAAATTCATTAAACTCGAGCAATAAATTGTTTTAATTGTTTTCTTTGCCGCCTCCTCCCACACGCACACACACACACACACACACACACACACACACACACCGCCGCTCGGAGCTGCCAACCTGCTTAGAATAAAGTCAAAGGGGATTTGCCGATGCCAGTGAAACGCATCCGCGGCAAATATCGCTCTGATTTTATTTTCGAATTTTTTTAAATATTAAAAATATTAAAAATTTCAATCGAACTATGGAAAACTATGGAAAATCCTTTGCACGGGGTGAAATGAAAAGCACCGCTGGAAATGTTGGATAAAAAGATTTTCCACGAAGCTCAAAAGTTTTGTAAATAAAAAAGCCACAAAAACCGCTGAAACGCTTTAATTTAATAAGCCGATTTTGCAGCTATGCAAAAACCTAAATCGAGTTTTAAATTTCAATTTTTTTATTTAACTTTTTTAATTTTATTTTTTTGTTTTTTTTTAATTATAGTTTTTTTTTTATTTTGCTCTCCTTTTGAGGTCATTTAAAGGGTATTTGAGCCGTCTGCTTATGCGCTGTGTGCTAACATTTCGTGTGATTTGTGTTCGCATGTCTTTGACGTGGTCTACCTTTACCTTGCTGCAGAGTGTAACTGTTAGCGTTATCGTAACCGTTACAGTTACCGTTACCGTTACCGTTACCGTTACAGTAACCATTAGCGTTAGCATCTCTCGTGTTGCTGCTGCTGCCATTAATTGTTTTTAGACTCAATGAGTGGTTGTGAGGTGAGATGTGGGGGAATGGGAATGATGGAGGGGGAGGGAGTGGCCGAAGGCAGCAGCTGCTAGTTAAACTGTACTTAATTAGTAAAGAGGAAACTGTGGCAGGTAGAGCTGCAAACTTTGACAGTTGCATCATTAATAGAAGCGGGAGATGTGCAAAGAAAAGGCGATTGGGGGAAGCGGAAATGGAAATGGAAAACGGGCCGCGGGAAGCGGGAAGCGGGAAACGTAAAGTGGGGGAAAGAAAAGAAAGGTGAAGAGAAGGGGAATGGAATGAGCAACAAGACACACTTAGGAGACACTCTCAGCTAATGAACCCAACAACTCAACAGTCAACAAAGTTACTAATTCTTCTCTCTCTCTCTCTCTCTCTTTCTCTCTCTCCTTTTTCTTCTTCTTTTTTATTTTCAGGTGTCTACACCATCGATTTGTTTCATGTTGTAATCCGATTACTTTCGGTAAGTAGTTCAACAAATATGAAATATAAGTTTCTGCTGCTCCGAGTAACTTACTCAAAGATACAAATCGAAGTCGAGGGATGAGGAAGGAACAGAAGAGATGCGAAGGGAAGGGAAGGGAAGGGAAGGGAAGGGAAGGGAAGGGAAGGGAAGGGAAGGGAAGGGAACAGAAGAGATGCGAAGGGAAGGGAAGGGGGAAAGCTTCATGCATTTGCACAAACAAGAAAACGAGTTGGAAAAGTGCAAGCCCAAGTATGGTGAAGTAGGGGGTGGGGGCGGGGGTGGGGGTGGCAGGAGCACGGAATGTGATCATTTCAATGCGGATGCGGAACTTGGTTTTGGATTTGAATTTAAATTCGAATTTGAATTCGAATTTGCAATTTGTGTACAAGAAAATTTGCCAACTTTTTAGTTGAGTCCAGAAGTTCGAGTATTTGGCATTGGGACACAGATGGAGGGAGAGGGGAATGCAGCACAGAAGAGGAGGGGAAGTCGGAATGGGAATAAAATACTTGCATTGTGCTTGGTCTTATGCCTGGTAATAGATAACAGGCGTGGCGAAGAGGGGGGCGGGGCAGGACAACACAACATGTAACTTTTTCGTGGAGGTCACCTTTGGGGGCTGCGAGGAGAGCAGGGAGGGCCTCGCCTCCTTTATGAGTAGGGACTAGTTCCTGTCCAGGAAAATATAAAATTTATAACGGCCTAAAGGCCTTATGGTTGAAGGGTAACTGGGCTTAAAGTGCAATATTGTGCATTTCGAAGACATTTTGAACACATGTGCATCCTTTCAATTGAATCCTTAAAAAATTTGTTGTTCAGGAAATGTTCTGAGATGAAAAGTTCTCGTTTCTTGAAAAGAATAAGTTTTTTGCCTTGAAAACATACGCAAGGAAGCTGTTCTTATGTCGAGTTTTTATCCTCGAGAAAATGGTGGAATGTCCTTCAAGACTGAGAATAGTGGGAGCTGCCCTTTATTTAGCTGAATTTGGTCTTAGATGTAAAGTTTCTATGTGACCCGAGATATTTTCTTAAGGTCCTTCAGGTCCGTATTGGCAAGTGCAAACTTTAGCTGTTGGCCAACAGCTAAAGGACGCAGGACACAAATTAAAAGTGCTCCAGTGTTATGGGAATTACTTTGATGTCTTAATCAGAAGCCCAGAGCTCTTGGTATCAGTTACCTGCAAGAGCTCACTCTCACATACACCATTAAGCCATGCCATAAGCTCGCAGGTGCTGCTCTTGGCCAGGACGAAGATGCCTGGCTGCATCTTGGCAAGACGGACATAACCATTTCCTATACAAACATTCTCTGTGTCGGGAAGCAATCTGAGTGCTGAGTCTCTGCATATGCTGCACGTCTTGAGCACCGGAGGGGCGAGCTGAAGCTGCAGATGTAGTGGCAGTGGCAGTGGCAGTGGCAGGGACAGGGGCAGTGGCAGTGACAGTGGCAGGGATAGAGGCAGCATTGGGAACAGCACCTGGCAGTGTTTAAGCTAACGCTAATGTATGGATAAAAGTTTCTGTAGATTGTGTAACCGGAGCCATGTTCATGCCGATGCCTGCTTCATTGACCGTGCCACACTTCCGGCTGTCCTTGCAACAACATTTGACATTTTGCAGCTGCTGAGACCAGGACCGGGACCTAAGCTCGGGCTCGGACGGAGACTCTGACTTAAGCACCGACACCAACACAGACACCGACACACACACACACACACACACACACACAGAGAGAGATATACACAGAAGACCAGAGGCAGTGGCAGAGCCAAAGCAGTGCTTGAATATAAAACCAGGAGACGTCACATCTCTATCTCGCTCACTCTATGTCCCTTCTCCCGCTTCCCCCTCCATGCATCCTCCATTGAATGGTCCACTTCATTTCTGTGTCAGGCGTGTGCACTTCCTTTGCTCCTCCGGCCTTCCGCCGATGCCATTCATTTCAGGAAATGCATTTCGTCAGTCCTGAATGAAAACGAAATTGCCAATTTCAGTATGGATGAGGGGCATCATCAGGTGTGCACCAGGTGCACAGGTGCAGCAGGTGCAGAAGCGCCACACTGATTCCATAAGCTTTCATTTTGCCCTTGGCAAGTGACTGATGTGTGCGTAGTTGGTGAAGTGTGGCGGAGGATAGAGCCTGTCTGCATGTGCACTTTGTGGGCTTAAAGTCCTTAATGCAGACACCCGTCCAGCTGAACGACCCTGGCAACCATATGGCCTCCATATAGGGAATCTATAAGTCCTCACCTGTTGAGATACAAAAAGACAAAGCAAAGGACGCACTCAAATTGTGAGAAAATAATAGTTAAGCCGGAGAAGGGGTCGGCCGAGAGGTTAGAAGTTGGGAAGTACAAAGACTTTGGATATGTTTGCTATCTGTTTGCAGCAAATACTTTTCGTTGTATAGCCGGCAGCTATGGCACAACAGTCAACTGTACAGCAGCTATCTGCTGCAAAACCTTAGCCCAGTTATGGCAACTTTTCTCAAGGAAATGAAAGCCAAACAAAAAATGCCAAAGAAGTGAAAACAGTTTACTTTATCGGCAACGTTCAAACCGAGGAATGTTTACACACACACACACACACACACATTTATATATATATACATTGATATGCGCATGTGTGTGTAGGTACTACAACCAGAACGTCCCCCAGCACCCACCACCACCCCTTCTCTTACACACCCTGCCAATCGTGCCAAACAAAAGCCGTGCAAAATTATGTCAATGGCGTCGTTGTCCTGGTCGTTTCAGTAGCGCCATTATCGCCAGCTATTTCCACTTTCCAAGCAGTCAAACACACACACACACACACACACACACATACACACACACACACACACACACACGCATACACACACAGATATATACACTTAACAGTGATACTGAAAGAGTGAGAAATGAGGCGCGGGTATGGAGACAATCCGCCGTACCACCCCAGCCCCCCCCCCCCCCATTCCCCGCCCCCTCGCAGCACGGAGAAAGTTGATGCGTTCGCTCGCCTATCAAAACCAAAATTGAATACAAAAATCTCATCAGAAATCGATTAGAGAACAGAAGCGCAAATGGAAGGAGTCCTTACCTCCTGCTTCTGGTGATATAGATGAATACGAAGAAGATGAAGATGAAGATGAAGATGAAGCAGCGGTGGGCGGGGGCGAAGGAGTGGCAGCTGTAGCTGCAAGTAATGGCTTGGCATCGGTAGCAAACTGGGGCAGGTTATGTGGCAGCACGCCGATGCCTCAATTGATGCCGCAAGCTTGCCGCTGCCTGCCACCTGTCGCGGTCTGATGCCATAGCTATAGTAATCGTTATCGTTATCGTTATCGCTATCGCTATCGCTATCGTCTACTTCAACATGAACGTCATCATTATCGGGCTGCCAACTCGCATTGAGTCTATTTGGAAAATGAAAATTAAAGTAGTTCAAACTTTTGCTCATCACCGCAGCCCTCATTTTCATTGGATGCTCCGCTTGGGTTCATTTTTGGTCACATTATCAGCTTCCATCTCATATTTGCGGCATGTCCTTGGCAAACTTTGTCCTGCTCCTCTCCCAATTGTGACTCCAGTAATGATGGCAATGATGATGATGGCCAAAAGAGTTTTGAATTAATTCTCAAAGTGTTCGTTCTGCCGTATCCTTTGGACGCCAACACCTTGGACCACAGATGCCAGCATTTGGTGTCCCAAAGTGGAAGCCACAGGATGTTACTCAAACTAGGAAGCAAAACAAAACTTATTCCTAAATGAATAAATGTTTTAAAATTAATTAAAATTCGTTGCACTCACCTCCTCCCTGGAGTCCACCCCTTCCCCCGACTCCAGAATGTTTCGATTGAATGTTGGCCATCACCTGAACTTTGGTGACTTGACCAGCAATTTAAGGACTCATCCCGCATTATCAAAATGCATGTGATCCACCGCCACACTGTCTCCTCTCATTTTCGTCCATGTGTCCAAACTACCCCCAGTCCCATTCAAACCTCACCCTCTACCACCCACCCAAGCGTCTAGCTGCAGTCCGATTCCTATTTGGTATTTACCAATGTACATAAAGGACGAAAATAAAGTGTGTTTTGTCAGTGACATGAAAATCAACTGAAACGACGCGTGCGATTTACGGGCAGAGGACATTTTAAAGGGAAGAGCTGACTGTAAGCCCAAGGGGGAGGTTGAATGAGAAATCGGAGGCGGAGGCGGAGGCAGAGGCAGAGACAACACAGTTCAATGGGGAGCAGAAACACGATGAGTGCCAGGACAGCAAAGCCGATGGGTTGGTATCGATGGGCCGAGGGTTTCGATAAACTGTTTGACACATGGCACTCACGTACACCCCACACACACACCCACAAGTACAATCACCACCTACACCCTTAAACTCTCTCACACACACACACACATACACTCACGCCCATTCCCACACGTCATACGAAGGGGGGAGGGGAGGACATGGCTTGGAGGCTAGACAAGGGAACAGGACAACTCAATTAAGCATGCACAATGCACACGAAATTTCCCTTGCAGCCGCCCCCACCCCCGCCACCGACCCCCACTACGGTATCTACCCTCACAATCTCACAATCCCCTTATCTCTCTCTCGCTCTGTTGCCGTCCTTATCGAGTGTAGTGTGTCTGCCGGGGGGTAACTTTGGTGCACGTTGCATTCGATTCTCGAATAAACGTAAAAAATGTAGTGAAAACATCGCCCGTACACTGAGCGAAATAAAAATTGTTTTATATTTAAGTCACATAGATATTTTTCCATTGATTTTATTTGCTCGTACGTGTCTTCGGAATTGGAAGGAGATGCCTTTCCGTGTTTTTGCCTCTCAGCCTTGCAGCAATCTCTCAAAGAGCAGAGTGCCAGGTCACAATTGTTCCTTATTGTCCTTGGCTGGCCTTCCCTGGTCTCTCCTGGAACCTACATAGATCAAACAGGACATAATTATAGTTCGAAGGGAACAAAGTTCGAATTTAAATAATGCCTTCTTACTCCTTACTTAACTCTCCATTCGCCTGATCCTCCCTACATTGGCAATGCTTCAGTGCAAAAAAAAAAAAAAAAGAGAAATAAAAAAAAACAAATAATTAAATAATTGCAGTCCATTATAAAGTTTATATGTAATGCGATTATCTTTTCGCAATTAGAGCCCATTAGACTTTTTTCACTCTGAGTGCATGTGGCTAACAGCGGGTAAGCCATTAGCTCCATTAAAATATTCAAACTTTTCATTAATCGCCACGCGGTGAAAATCAGAAATTAACTCCTTGAATAATAAAAGGTTTTTCCTCAGCCAAGAAAAGCCATTACCACCTTTTTAAGCTTCGGCCCCATTAAAAATCTGTGAAAGTTTATTAAATGTTAATAAATTTTACTCGAATTTTAAAATTGAAAACAAAGAGTTGCCTACCTATGAAAGGATACCCGACGGACTCCTTCCAACGTTTTTGACTTTTCTTCTGTCAGATCTTAAAAGCAGCAAATGGTTTGAGTCTTGGCTATAGATCTTTCTGAGAGGCACTGGAAGACTTCTTCTACTGGGAGCAAATTTCAGTGAGTGGAAGCCAAGTGAATTTAAAGGGGATTACAGGACTTTCACTATAAGGAATATTATCCTTTCTGCCTCCACTGGCCAACCACATTGTGGGAAGCTGGCTAAGAACTTGCCACTCTTTTTATTTAAGATAGAACCCAGCAACATCTTCTTAGACCATTTCTGTGCTTTCTTGGCAGCAAGTAATATTTAAGGATTCATCGGCGAATAAAGGATATTAATAGATGAAACAACTCTCTTCTTTTTTATGAGTAAATAATTCAGATATTCAGAAATAATCTCATAGTGGAGCCATCCTTTTCCAGGGGACCCACCCAAGCGGAAGCCGCACAAGGCAATCGCAAATCGAAGCTATTAATGGTTCATTCCCTTCGTATTATCCTGGACTTATCTCCTGTTTTATATCACTCCGATATTCTCAATAATTTATTTATTCTGTCGAATGAGTGCGTAAATGTGTAATTACTTGTACAATGTTTTCGCTTCTATTTGTATATGTTTGACCCGTTAGTGCTGGGTGGTGGTGGGTGGGTGGTGGTGGGTGGGTGGTTGAGGGAGGCCCCCCCTCCCTTTGGTTTGTGTTGCTTAATATTGATTTATGGGCGTCACGCATTATGCGTTGCTTGCCACAATATTTGACCTTTCGTGGGGCATGACAATCCGGCTCGTTTGTGCCACACGTATTTGTCTAACAATATTTGGCAGTCGAGCAATGAGTAAAAAGTCAGCAATGGACATGCCCCTGGGCCAGGCCATAGACCCTGACGCATAATCAATCAATGGAAATCGATTTGTTGTTCAGCACAATCATCGGTCGGTCGACGGGGGGAGCGGGTAGTGGGGTGTGCATGTTGTGTATGTGACAGTTCCGTCGCACCCTCCATACATACACATTAGAACCCCCACACACACACACACACGCTAAGAATGCTAAAAAAAAATAACACGCACACATCTCCCTTTAACACTTGGGCATATGTGGCTGTAAGTGTGTGTGTGTGTGTGTGTCTATGTGTGTCGCCCCAACACTTAAGTAGGTAGCATCGTTGTCATCATCGTCCGTCGCCTGACGTCCACCGCCTGCGTCCGTTGTCTGTCGTCCCCCTCGTTCATTGAACCAACCTCCTGGCAGCGACGTCTTGTGCTCTTCATTTGGGAGCCGCTCAAGCCCCAAGCCCCAAGCGCCAAGCGCCAAGTCCCAAGCTCAAGCCCTAGGCACCACCATGAGGCCAACCTTCCCAAACGCTCCCCATTCCTGCATATGTCACATTGTCGGAATGTTTATGTCGTTTGCAAGCTAAAAATAAAAGTTTTCCCCGTCTTCTTGTCTTGGCCGTAACCAATTTGCCAAATACGGCCGGAGAGGAGAAGAACATAAAAGCAAACCAAAGCGCGGCAAAGCACAGCAAAGCAAACCAAACCAAACCAAACCAAACGAAGCGAACAAAAAGGAAACTAAAACTTCGAATATTGCCTATGACTCATCGGGAGTTGTACGTCCGATTCCTTCACATTGGGCCGGACCCGTGGGCTGCCCGTCCGGAAGGTAGCTAGTCCATTAAGGTGACCAGCCACTTGACTTAGCTGCCAGTATAATTAAGCTTCGTAGATTTTGTTGTTTCTAGCTCCATTATTGTTGTTGTCCTTGTTGTTGTTGTTGTGGGGGTTGTTTCTGTTGTTGTTGTTGTTGTTGTTGCTGCTACTGGCTTAGCGGTAAACGTTTTGTGGTCTGCCGCACGTCACCAAACGTCGCCCCAAAAGCATTTACCGAACATGAACATGAAATACAAACACACACCGAGACAGAGGCATACACACACACACACACACACCCGCACACACATGGACACACTTAGAACAGTTCCAACTGTTGCTGATTCTAGACACACACATCTAAATGCTCGTAGAGTGTGTGCACACACACACACACACACACATCTCTGTCGGTGCGAGTGTGTGACACCTTAATGACCATAATCCCCGCTCATAAACTATGCAATGGCTCGTTTTAACAGTTGGCAGCGTGTCCTGCAACAACTCTTCCATTGTCTGTCATTTACGGACGACATAAGGACGCAGGACCATTGGGCAAACGTTGGTGTTAAAGTAAAGCAGTTTATTTTCTGTGCTCCTGGCTGGAAAGAGCTCCTCTTTCGCATTATCTAAGGACTAACCAATTTCCTGATTTTCAGGTCAGGACATGCAGCTATTTCATATGTCGATAGTCAGGACTTTAATTCTCAAGACTCATAGTATTAACTGTAGATCTCCTCTTTTGACCAATGTTCGAACAGTTCCTCTTCCATAAGGATAACCAATGAAAGACTTGAGTCCTCGCCATTGGCTGTTCATATTTTGAATTATTTAAAAGGTTTCTGTCTTTGCTCCTTTAAGCATTTTATTTAATGGCAGCTTATTGTTTATATGCATAAGGATATAAGAAATGTTATCCCTGCTGTTAGCATTGGACCCCAAATTGACAGGAAAAAAAACAAACAACTTTTTGGCTACTTTTTATATTTGGGAAACAAAGCAAAACTAAGTTCAAGAAGGAACTTAAGGACTTGCCATGACTCAACGATGACGCAGCAGGATAATTAAAAAATATATAAAGTTTCCTATGTAAATCATATAATATAAGATTCCAGCCATGTTTCAGTTAAAGTTTAAGCGACAAACTGTTTCAGGATAGACAGGAAATAATACACAATATTAGCATGTCCTTCCGTGTCATGGAGAAAACTTAAGTACAGTATGTGCACGGCTTAGCTTAGGGTTTTGCAGTTAACAACTCGAAGGATAAGAAAGTGAATGCAAAATTTCCACAAAAACAATTTCCTTGATGTTTACTTAAGGAGCACGCTTCCGCAGGCACGAGAGGGAGGAGGAGGAAGAGGAGGAGTATCAATTCTCATATAAATAAAAAGTACCCAAAGCAAACCCTTAAAGATATGGTTCAAAGTTCAACCTTTACCCTTTGTTGGGATATTTCTAAGAAGGCGACTTCAATGTATCCTGCCAGTTGGACGAATGTTTTCTCTGGATTCTTGTGAAACTTGAACAGATTCAAGGGATTACTTGTTGCTACTGTGGCAACACTTTAAGACTTCTTTCATCCCGTTCTTAGTGTCATATTTCATGTGGTCCTGCGGACCCCAGCATCGATTGCCCGGCCAATTGCGATGCGGAGTTTGTAGCTGAATTTGTCTTTTCTCTCTGGTAACCAACTGCAGCCTCAATTTGGCGCCGCTGCATAAATCTTTTAATCCGACTACTGGCCAGGACCAGGAAGCGACAGAGCCACAGCCACAGCCGCAGCTTCAGCTTCAGCTTCAGCTTTAGCTCCAGTCAGAAACAGAGGCAGAAGCAGAAGCAGAAGCAGAATCCGAAACAGAGTGGAAGTCCGAACCCAAGTTTCTGGTCGAGTGGAAGTCAATAGGGTGACCTTACAGGACGCATTGTGTCCGCCCCTTGGGCGCGTGCTCCTTACTTATGCAACGCGTGTAATTCAGCTCATATATCTTGATGCCGCCTCTCCCAGGATCCGCGCGCAATCGCCTTGCCAAAATCCTGCCACCTGCCCCCTGCCCCCTCCCCCCACCCAGCAGCAGTTATCCAATTCCTTGCCACCACATAAATAAAAAAAGGCAAAATGTGCGGAGGTTCGAAGGTTTGAAGGCAGCAACGGCTTTTGGGCTCCTCCCGAGCTCAAATTAGTTGTGGGTTGTGTTTTGTGTGTTGTTTGTTGTGTGTTGTATGTTATATGTTGCGCATACGCCCCGTTGGTGACGTTGACATTTCGAGTGTCATTTCTTTGCTTGGCACTTACGTTTCTTCTGCACCCCTCCCCCCTCAGGGGGGGACACAGTGCACCTCTGCCGCCTCCGCCCACTGCTCCGGATTGTCTTTGCTTTGTTTCCTTCCTTTCACTTGTTTCTATTTCGTGCAGTTTATTTTACTTCATTGTCGCTTTGCATTCCTTTGGCACGCACGCCACTGACGCCGACGCCGACGCCGATGCCGACGTCGCAGTCGCTGTCGGCGCCTACGCCTTACCACAATTTGTGGCAAGCGGAAACACATTACATACTCGGCAGCTTGACAACAGAAGAGGCAATAGAAGCAGCGACAACAACATCTACAACAACGGCAACACTTAACAACAACAACAACAACAACAACAACAACAACAACAACAACAACAACAACAACAACGACATCTACAACGCCTGACGACAACCGCCGGAAACGGAAATAGAATAAAGTGGTTTTCTGGGCTGATGTACCCTGCCCTTCCCCTCCCTGTGGGGCCCTGTCCAGTCCTGCCAACCAGCTCGTGCCCTGCCCTACACCGCCCCATCCTGCCCCGCCTTTAGTACTCATCTTGCCTCATCACTGCTTAACTCTCGACTTGCCAACTCGTTGGCGGTTTCATTTTTTAGTGGCTCACCACTTGAGCGGTTGCTCCTGCTGTTCCTGTTCCTGTTGCCGTTGTTGCCGTTGTTGCCGTTGTTGCCGCTGTTGCTTTTCCCGCTGTTGCCTGGTATGCAATTTATACCAATTCAGGACGTCGTCCCGTCTAACATTTCATTAACTTTGAGTTATAGTTTCATGTTTTCCGAGCTCGACTCTTCCTGCCAGCTTTCACTTTGGTTAATTGGCCAGACTGTCGGTTCCTGCCACTACAGTTGCTATCCGTGCTCCTCCCGCTCCCCCCCTTTCCTGCTCCAGCTTATCCTGCTGCTCCAGTCGTTCCTGTTGCTTTTGCAGCTACCCCGCTTTCCACTTGCCACTTGCCACTTCTGACTACCCTCTGCCCGCTCCCGATGACCGCAGCTGCGACTGCCATCGTGTGGCAGCATTAGCGGTTGAAATCATCAACTGGTTGCCAGGCCAGAGCCTGATGAGATAACAGATGAGTCTGGCTTTGAACCAGTAACTGGGTCACGAAGCACGGGCGGGCGTCTCCCGCCATGCACCTCCGGCCAATACACATTATGGTCTATGGGTCCTGGGCCGATATTAGGCGCTCTGGCTAAAAAACATTTGCAGCCGAAACCAAAGCGTTTTATTGCTTCAAAATGGCGGACAAAGTGGGGCACAGGTAAAAACAAACAAAGCAGCGGGAAGAACAATAGCAAAAATAAATGACGCCCAAATCATTTATATTGAACAGTTTGCTAAATGGGCGTGGCTGTTGGGCTGTAAACTTTTCGCTCATATCGCAGTACATTCGGAATGGAATAGAAATATGAAATGGCAGACACAGAAGGAGAAGGCAAATGAGAAGAAGGAAGCAGAGAGAGAGAGAGAGGGCGTGGGTGTGGGAGAGCAGAGAAGGAGTGCGAGTGAGAGGGAGAGAGATAAACATTTGGCAGACAACAATTGGCCTAAAACCCAAGGCAAACACGCAGAGACGTGACTCGAATAGCATTCCAATGATTGAACGACAGCAATGAAACCGAATTAAAACCGGCATGAAGTATGGCACACTCCATGCCAAATGCGTGTACATATAGGCCAGCCAGGGGCAGTGCCACTGTCACGTCTCGCGGACGGGGGGTCCAATCAAGGTATTCAACTTGTTCTGAAAATAACAATTATACACACACACACACACACACACACACACACACACACACGCATACAATGATATTAAATACACTCAATTGATCTGAGGCGTTGAAAGGGCTATCAAATTATTGGGACCCCCCCTGGGAAAGTACATCGATATACGCCACTGGACGAGCGTAGAGATGCTTGTATTCCAGTGAGTTGTCGAAGTGAATGGAGAGGTTGCACAGCGTTCGCCGGAGGGGGCGGATATTGAAACACATTAGTCTAGTCTCCACTCCACATTGGTGCTTTATAGCAGCACTACGCTACACTAGACTACAGTAGACCGCACTACAGTACACTATGCTACACAGTTTAATATAAAAGCCATACACTGGCGGATGTGAGAGTGAAAAGTTTATGGATTGCATGCGCCTTAGCTGAGCTGCAGCTGCAGCCCCACTGATAATGGACAGACAGCTCTAGCTTACCCCCAGGCACACAGGCAGACACACACTCTCACACTCACACACACACACACGTATGGAAAGTGAAAGAGTGGATGTGCTAAAAGTTTAAGCGCCATCAACTTAAATGCTTAAAGCTCAAAAAGGCATTATGAAATGTTGAACGTATTCAAATTTTAAATATGCATTAAGCCAATGAAAACTTGTGACACGGAGCCAGCTCAGCCCGGCATACACACGATCTGATGGGAATGGCGAGGGTGGGGAGGGGGTGGAGGGGGCAGGTGTACAGCTGAAGGATGGGCCCCATTCAGATGGTGGCTCAAACAGTTTATCGCCAGGCACACGCGTTCCTTCAATACCTTAAGACACTGCAAATCCCACGAAGAGTAAGAAAATGAGACACAGAGAAAGAGAGAGAAAGAGAGGGAGAGAGGGGGGGCAACAAACAGGATATGTATATTTTGTGCCAAATAATATTAACAGCTAGTGGCAATATTTGCAAGGCACCTGAAGAACTTCCCAATTCCCACTTCCCACTTCCTACTTCCCACTTCCCACTTCCCCTCTTCCCACTTCCCCTCTTCCATCGCCATCCACATACATCGCAAATGGCAATTGGGCAATGAGGCTGCCATCCACTTGATTTTACGAGCAATTGAAAAACTGTCAGGAGCCCAAACGAGCGAGAGTCGACGAGAATCCTAGAAATTGGTGGATACATCGCATTCGAATCCTTTGAAATATGTACACAGGCTCTCATCCGTTCATTTTTTCTTCAACAAAATTGAGCCTAAGCCTTTTTTCCAGACCTAAACAAATGGTGCACGGGGTGTGGTGGTGGGGTAGGGTGGCGGTGGGGAGGGGAATGTTGGGCGGTGGAAAAGTATGGGCTGGAGTCTTGTGAAAATGTGCCCCAAATCCGCTTACAGATTTTGAGTAATTGTGCGCATTTGTGTGAGTATGTATGCGTGTGTGTGTGTGTGTGTGTGTGTGCGTGTGTGTGTGTGTGTCTGGCTGCCTGCGTGTGTGCGCAATGGGCAATTTCACATGACGCCGTAAACATTTATTTTTGAATCGATTTAAGGAAAGCCAAAGTCTCTCTTCTTTCTGGGCTAAGCCTTTGATGAAAGTCCTCGGCCGTTTGCTCTTATTATTTATGCATGTTGAACTGATTTCATTAATGGATCCTTGGCCAGCGACTGGCAGAAACTCTGCCAGTGGCAGTGGCAGTGGCTGTGGCTGTGGCAGTGACAGTGGCATCAGCATGAAAGTCATTGGCAACTCATTTCGTTGCCAACAATAGGGACGTGGGCAGGATGAGGCCGTGGATCGGCTGCGTTAAGGACACTCATTCATCTGTCCCAAACAAACACACACACGCAAACACACGCACACAGACAGCTATAGCAACTCTCTCACCTGACCAGGCTTGATTCATGCAATCAGTCAGCGAATCATTCGGTGAGTGAGCGAGACAGTCAGACACAAAGGACTGACCCAGAACTTTCAGCCGGCGAGCTGGAGAGCTGGAGAGAGATGGAAAAGGAGAGGGCGGCCCCGTTTACGGCTTCTCCAGACTCTTAAATATCCTTTAAAAAGCTTTTACAAGTTTCACTCTTAGCTTATGTCAGATGCATAACCCGATAATAAGTTTTCAGCTTAAAAGCTTTAAAGCTGATTTCCAAACTTGGCACTTCGTATCCTTTTTTTGTATTTTGTTTACCCTCTCAAGCCCATAAAATATTTGCTTAACTTAAATATTTTTAAACAATTCTACAGACGAGGCCTTTAAGGTACCGTTACCTTCACCTTTGGCTTAACAGACTCTACATTTTTCTGTTAACTTTTGTTTCCCTCTGTTAATTAAAAACTATGAATTAACAGCTTAACCCAGGATTATTTGGGCAGCAGTTGGCAGGGGAAAAACTTGCCTTCTACAACTTGCTATTTTTTGCCAGCAGCATTTTCCATTTTCCATTTTCCCTGATCACACATAATTTTCTTTTCTTCTATTCTTCTTCTTTTTCTTTTCTTTTAAAGATTTTCTATTCGTTGTTCAGTTGTCCAACTGTCGATTTCTTCTCGACTTTTGTGGAACTCATCGAGGGAGGGGGCCCTCCGCACTCAGTGCCATTTGCTGTGTGTTGTCAACGCTTGTTTGGCGTTTCCTTTTCTCCTTCTTCTTCTCCTTCTCCTTCTTTTCCTTTTTCTTTGTCTATTTCTGTTACGTTTTCGTCATGCTCGCCATCGTCATTATGTATTCTCTTGCTCGCTCCTATCCTCATTCTCTCGTTCGCAGTCACCATCGCTTTTCGTCATTTTTGCATGCTGCCATTTCCATTAGGGGAACGTTACAGTTACTTTTACAGTTACCGTCGCCATTGCCAGCGTCAGCGCCAGCGCCAGCGCCGTCACCGTTATTGCTGTTGTTGCTTGTCGCCTCTTTTGTCAACGTTTCGCACATGCCACAGCAGCAACAACAACAACAACGACGACAACAACAACAACAACAACAGCAACAAGAAAAACAACAACAACAACAACGACAACAAAACAAAGGCAAGAAGTAAATGACAATAAATGACAACAACTTTCACTTAAGCAAACAAACATCTTATTCACTTTTATTTTACATTATGTTCCTTCGCTTAATTCGCTGCCACGCCTTCTTCAACCTCTCTATCATCTCTATCTGCTCTCCCTTTCTGCCACTTGTTGTTCTGCTTCTTTTGTTGGCTGCCGTCGTCGCCGCCTGCTGATGTTTTTCTTAGCCAAAATGGTTTTTAACCCAAATTGCAGCATTTTCACGCGTTGCAGTCAAATCCGCTTAACTGGCGATTCCTGCCGAGTAGCTTACCGCAACGCCCACCTCCCACCTCCCACCTTCCCACTCCCCCCTACCCACACTCGCCACTTTTCGCTCTCCTTTTCATCGCTACGTCTTTCATTTTTACCTTCTACCAGTCCATCTTCTCTCTGACTTTCAGTCGGTCAGCCTGTCTTGGCTACGCCTTTTGGCGCCATCTGTTGTAAAATAATCTTTACACACTAAGCCCAAAAACAACAAAACACACTCACACACACACACACACACACCCAGATAAACAGACACACAGACACACAGAAATATAAAGAAGGCGCTTACGAAAGCTTCTCTGTTTGATAATTAAAAAGCAACGCTTTAAATAATAAAAGGTAATACGCACATCCCGTTATATATGTACACACTAATACATATGCATACACATATACATACACACTTGTATATATATAAATTGCGGATAAACACAATTTCGAAGCATTTTTATAATAAATTATGGGCTCTCAATATTATTATGACTATAAAACTTATTAACTTGGCCCAGACATGCCGACAGTCGGACAGTCGGACAGATGGACAGATGGCAAAGGCGGACAGATGCATGTGCCGCATAGATGCATGTATCTGCCATAAGTACACATATAAGTTTACAGTTAATACAGCGCTTACAGTGGAATTTAATGACGTCGCGCGGCTATGGCCATCGGATCAACGTACACTTTGAGAAATTTTGACCCAGTCGCAGGAATTAATAAGGATCTTAATTAGGCAATCGATGGCTGGAGGAATGTGAGAAGATAAAATAATAATTATATAAAATACCGAATCAAATTCCAAGTCCTGGTACATACATTTTCCCTAAGCGACAGTTAACATGTGTGACTATAAAAAGTACTCGATACTTTATTTATAATTATAATTATTTATTATAATTACTTAATTATATGAGCTATTATCGCCTATAGCCGAGCTCTTCTCCGACTACAGAGACTTCCGGGAATAATTTATTATCAATTATAAATCCTTGACCGCCTCAGCCATAAACAGGCTTCAGGTGGAATGCACGCCCGAATGCTGGAGCAGCTTCCAAGCATCGGTGGTCGCCTCTAAGGATTTTGGGAGCAATTAAATACAATTTGGTTCATAATGAGACATTATTCAGGAGTTGGGATTAATGTGTTATTTGAGAGATGTAGAGTTGGGCTTAAAATGTAAATGGATATGTAATTATGGTGAGAACAAATTATTTAAGTACTTACTCCAATTTTCTCTAAGTGTACTCGTTGGCACGTTGCATTTCGAGTAATTGCAAAACAAAAATTTAGGTTAAAATAAATTGCATGTTTCATTTTCAGAGAGTGCGGCCGGCATGCAATCGCCAGGAAGTGGCCCTCAATCGCCCCCACCCACACACACGAACACACGCCCACACACTCACGTTCATACAGCAACACTGCACCCAGAGCACACACACATCCCGCACACCCAACACACCCCACACACACCCACACACAAGCAGAAAAGACGCATGCAATGCATATCCCTGCGCCACCCTCGCGTGCATACATCCTGTCCCACTCGCACACTTCACATCTGCTCCGTCGCGCTCACTCGCTTGGTAGTCCCCTCAGGCCTATTGCTCTACTCCTCCCCGCCTATTCTCAACTTTTCTTTTTTCCCTTTTTCCTTTTTTCTTTTTTCCATTTTTGCGTTTTATATTATTTTTTATTTTTTCTGCCTTTCCTCTCTTTTTTTGTATTTTTTGTTTGCATAATTAATGTCATCATAGGCGGCCGTAATTGCGTCTACCTCAACTCCGCCGCCACCGCCAGGCCACCGACATTGTCCTGCCGCAACGTGACCGTAATGACGGCAGCAACTGGCTTTATTGCCCACCCGCACAACAGCAACACACGCGCGCACACACTCACACACACACTCACACACTCACTCACACACTCACTCACACTCACACACAAATGTTATGCAGCACATTGCACCACAATGCACCATGTCGCACTTGACGTTCTGGGCAACTGCCTGGACAGCAGTCACTGCTCAACCTCCCCCTGCTCCGCCCCCACCCCTTTCGGGGTCAGGTGCTGGTGCTTCTAACAGTTGTTGCAATTGATTTTGATTCATTGTCCCGTCCAACTGTTTGCCTACTATTAATACCCTTCCCTCTGATGGCGCAAGTCCATTGAGTTTGTCAGTTCATTGTGAAAAAAATAAATGTTTAATATAAATTTTAAAAATATATTAAATACATTTTATAATATATTTAATAAATTCATTTATTTATTGCCTTTTAAAATAAATACATAAATAAAAATAATATATAAATAAAAATAAAATAAATGTAATAAATTTTTTTAGTGAAATAAGTTCCAAATTATATGAAATTGATTTACGGAACTGAAAATTTTTTTAAAAAATGTTTTTATTTTAATTTAATTAAAAATTATATTTTATTTAATTGCAATAAAATTATTAATTTTTTTTTAATATATTTTATTTAATTTTCTTAAAATAAATTTTATTTTATTTAATTTTCTTAAAATAAATTTTATTTTATTTAATTTAACTTTTTTAAATTCTAAAATCTTTGAATTGACTAAATGAAGAAGGAACTAAGATCCTTTAGAAAATCAAAATGATCCCTTATATTGTCGTCTGTCCTTTTTGTCGACTATCTAATTTTCGCTGTTTTTATTATTGCCATAATTCTATAAATAATTAAGTGTGTTTTATATTGATTGACAGTTAGAACCAGCCACGTCCCCTCCTACGAGGACTTAACTGGTAGTTGCTAACTAATCGCTGGTTGCAAGTTAATTGATGTGATTATAAAAGAGTGATTGATGCTTCAATTATTTAAAAATTTGAAGCCCTATAACTTAATTTGTGGGGCTAGGACTAGGCCTTAATTAGTAAAAGGAGACACATGGCCTGGGCTTACTCGAATATCGCATATCCTAGATATGAATATAAAGGGAATAGTTAAGTCAGGATTGAAGGACTTGGGAATACAAATATTAAATGAATGAGATATTTGCCTTTTTCCAAGCGCTCCTTATCCTTTATCCTCAAGCATCCTTCAGATCAGTTTAACCATTTGAGGGTAGGGTATTCAGGATTCGTTATGCTCGGGTCAATTATGCGGATACGCGAATTTAAATAGCCTTAAGTGTAATGAATTTTAAATAATTAAAGAGCTGAACGCCGCGCCACCTAAGCGCACATTAAGGTAATAAAACTCCAAGGACACGCCAATGAGCCGCCCACTGATAGCCCATGTGGAAATTGCAGGTGGCAAATTGCAAGCGCAACTGCACAATTGCACAATTGGTGGCAGGACAAAGTCGTGTCAAAATTGCTCATAAATTATGCAATTTCGTCCTGAACCTGCGTCTGCGTATGTGTATGGGTGCGTGTGCGTGTGCGTGTGTGGGTGTGTGTATTTTATAAGCATTTAACATTTTCAAACGAATCGAGGGAATTCTTCACCGATCGAAAGCATCCGCTTGAGGCTGATCCTGTTCTGCTGAGCCCATCTAAGGACTCAGTGTAAAAGCTTCGACACATTGAAGACATATTGTAAACAAGCACCTACACATACACAGGCATACAAAGACATACAAAGGCATACAAAGACACGCACCAGCACACACAGACACACACAGACACACACAGAGACGGAGAACTGACAATCCTTTCACTTGGCTGTCTGTCAGAGGCTGCTTAAGCTGTACCCAGCAAAAAGACAGGCAAGCAAGAAAAATAGGAAAACAGAAACAAGAACAGGGGAGAAAATTCGGCAACATAGAACAGACAAAGGACACTGACAGGCGCAAAATATCCTGGCAAAATGGCAACAGGCAGCTCCTGATGCGAAGCGATGCGATGCGATGCGATGCGATGTGATGCGATGAGAGACAAAGAGTACACAGACGAGCAAAGCGAAAGGATTTGAAGCGACAGATTGATGTAGATGCCAGGATGCCAGGATGCCAGGCGAGGATGCGAAGATGTGAAGAGATGTATGGAGTGGCAGATAGATGGCTTAGGACACACAGACAGACCAACGGACTGGATAGGTAACTGTGGGCGAAATAGAAATACGAGCAGCGGCAGCGGCAGCCGAACAGTAGCAGAGGGACAGGAGCGGGTCCTGGAATAGGTTGCGGCTGGATGGGAATGCATAAATGTCGAGCAATGAAAATGTTTGCCCAACTGCATACCCATCCGTGTTTTTGGTGTCGGTGCCATTGCCACTCCCACTGCCACTGCCACTCCAACTCCCCCTCCCACTTCAGCTCCCGTTCCCGTTCCCATTCCCGTTCCCAGTACCCGTGCCTTTAACGAAACACTGGCTCCCATTCCCATTTACGGTACGCTTGCCGTTGCCTGTCCTTGATGTTATACCTTGTTAGCTGTTTTGTAGGTTTTTTGGGAATCCCCCATCTCTCGAACGTGCCCTAATGCCAAACGAAGCGTGCGCCACACACGAACGCTCCATTCCCACATTTCCCTATTCCCCGCTCACCTCTCTTCTACGTTCGTGTCCTTTCATATGGCAATCCAGAAACGAAAACATATTTTCCATATGAGTGCACAAAGCGTTGCGAGACACACTACAGCAACAACATCAGCAACAACATCAGCAACAACATCAGCAACAACATCAGCAACAACAACAGCAACAAAGGACACAAAAGGAATATGGCTTAGTTGCCGGCGAACATATCTTACCCGCTTGGACCAATGTTGCCTTCGGGATATTTGGGATGCGCTCCCTTTTGGATTTTATACTCACATTTTTTTGTTAATCCTTCTTGAAATTTTTAGTTTGATTGTTGGCAAAATATTTTAAGTCCCTGACACAAACACTACACACCGCGTGCATTAGCATAACGCTTGGGACTAGGGATATACAGGACGAGCCAGAGCTTGGCATGGGATGCTGGGGATATGGGGATATGGGGATATGGGTATACAGGGTCCTGCTCCTGTAATGGGAGCCTGTGTGCGCGATAGTTATTCCAAGGCTTTAAGCCCTTAAAGCCACACAACGAGTCGACTTCATCCGTTTTCGGAATGGGAGAGGTACACAGTTTTCCATAGATTGATTTTCCCAAGCCTTCTACATGAAATCCATTTGATATCCCACGAAAAGGACACTATTAAGTTAAAATAGGTGTGGATGTGCATGTCTGTGTGTGTGTGTATGTGTGTGGTTAAGCCTAGTAGCGGTATGGTGACTAATTAGCTGGGATTCAATTGATTCCCCCTCCACACATGATATATGATCCTTAAATTGACCTCCTTGTGGCATTCAGTTTCGTTGCGAATGTCCTTAACGGCTCAATTAAGGATTCAAGACATAATTAGATGATATCTGAAAACACTCGATACGAGCTAATGAATTTTACATACGTTCCACATACCTTCCACAGGACTTCTTTATATTTCAAATGTCAACTTGACTTTACCTGTTAAGAATTTATCATTGATATATATCATTAATTAATTTAACTTATATATTATTTAATTTATATTATAAGCTTAAGCATATATATATATCCTTAGTATATCCCTCTTACCATCCACATGTGTTCCACATAGCTAATTGAAGGCAAGATCAGAACCGTCAACCAAATGTCCTTATATTTTGAACGCTGTTGTTGAAGGATTACCTAAAATTGTTGGCAAGCTCAACAGGCGGTGGCACATGCAGTCCACATACCTCACGTTCCACTTCAACTTGCGATCCACAGAGGTGAATTGCAAGGTTTAAATGTTTAAGCTGCGTCCTCTTAAACTTAAAGCCCCAAAACGTGAACCGCCGGGCATCAACTGTCCGCCCATCAATTGGCCACCAGCAACAATGACATTGATTGGCTTCTTTTATTTAGCGTTTGGGGCTGCCCTGTGGGCGGGTCTCTTCGCCAGGACTTTATTTTTATTTTATTAGTTTTTCATTTTATGTATTCTTTTTTTGTAAAATGCCAACAATTAAATTTCAGACAGTCTTTCGACTGCCGACTGCCATTTGTTGTCTCAGCAGCCAATATGTGTGCTGCACGTAGACGCCTATGTCCTCACGGGGCAACAACGGCAACAACGGCAACAAAAACAACAACAACAGCCACAGAAATTGCAGAGACTGTAGAAACGGCGGCAACGGTCGCGACAGAACTCGTTACTGTCACGCCCCGTTGCCGCTCGGACATGACAAAGGTTGACATTGTGCCTGCATTTATTAAAACAACTGGCAGCAGGAGGGGGGGAGGCGTGTAAACAAGGCGAAGATACGCCCACACGGCAGCCCCCCTTTGTGCCCTTTAAACAATATCCCAGCACCCCGCCATCCCGGTATCCCGTTATCCCGGTATTCCGGCGTCCTGCATGTTAAAGCCGCTGCTCCCATCGCTGTTTACTCATGTTCTCCCCCCGCTCTTCTCCTCCCTTTCCAGTTTATTGGCAACAATAATGGTCAGCACAACATTGACGACATTGGCTGCTGGACAAACAACTAGTAACAGTAATCATCATCACCATCATCAGCAGCCTCAGCAGCAGCCTCAGCATCAGCCTCAGCATCAACATCAGCATCAGCAGCAACAGCAGCAGCAGCAGCAGCAGCAGCCGCATCACCACCAACAACCACAGCATCAGCATCAGCATCAGCATCAGCATCAATTGCAGAGCCTGCACAGCGGCAGCAACAGCAGCAGCAACAGCTTCCAGCGGCTGCAGTCCTCGGCGACAACAGCCGCCGCTCAACAGCGCAGCTTTTACTCAGCGCTCAATGGTCTAGAGCACGACTGTGACGGCAGCAACCTGAGCAGCAGCAACATCAACATTAGCAGCAACAACAGCAGCAACAGCAACCAGCAACAGCCGTCACTCAACCTATCGCAGTCACTGCTATCGCCATCACCGCCGCTCAACGATCAAATAAATCTGCTCTTTCCCAAGTGCCGCCCTAAGCAGCAGTACCAGCAACAGTCGACGCACAACAGCAGCAACAGCAGCAACAGCAGTAGACAGCAGCAACATGAAACCATTGCCGATGTGAATCTCAACAGCAGCGGCCTAGCAGGAGTATCGGCTGTTTCAGCAGAGGCTATTGGGAACGGTTCACCCATTGCCACGCCCATAAGCACGCCCAGCTACTATAAGAGCGTGAACATAATCACGCAGTCGCCGCCGCCGCACTCGGCCTCGTCACATTCCTCGGAATCGTTGTCTTCAGTCACGCCGCGCATATCGACAAATCCCTTCCTGTGCGCACCACTGACACCACCAACACCCCCCTCGCCGCCGCACAAGGCGAGAGCTTCTGCTGCGGACGCGGACACCGATCTAGACGACCTTGCGTTGACAGACCCGGACGACTTGCAACAGCGACAGCAACAGCAACAGCAGCAGCAGCAGCAGCATCAACAGCAGCAGCAGCAGCAGCAGCAACAGGAACTACTCGAAGAGGCGGTGCCTCAGGCCGCGTACCCAGCATCGTTCTACTACCACACGAGCGATAGTAGGCGTGGCCACAGCTTTACGGATATGCCACGAAAACGCAGCGGTGCCGTAACAACGGGCAGGCAGCAGCAGCATCAGCACCAACAACATCACACACTTGTCAATGGCAACAGCAACGGCAACGGCAACGGCAATGGCAATGCCAATGGCATCGCCCAAAATAGCCAAAATCCTTTCATCAAGGAGAACTACTGGGAGTCGGCTACGCCACGTGCAAGCACTCTGCTCCACTCACCCACTGAGTATGCCGAGGAGCAACCACAACAGCAGCAACAGCAGCAGCAGCAGCAGCAGCAGCAGTTACAGCAGCAGCAACAACTCCTTCAACAACAGGAGCAACAGCATCTGCACGCCTCAGCCAGACGCGCCTATCATCAGCAGCGGGATCAGCTGGCACCACAGCTGTACAGCATAGCACAGCGACAGGCACCACCACCCAATGTGCTCAGGGTGGGTCGCAGCCCTGTTAGCCGCAACTTCTCCAGCGGTGCACAGCAGCAGACGCAGGCAGCAGCCATCGGGAGCAATCCGTGTGCCGAGGGTCTCACTCCACTGGCCAGCCACTACTTGTATGGCAGCAAATCATCGCTGGATCAGCATGGAGGTGATTGGGAGCCACGTGATCAGCGCGAGCAGCGTAAGCACAGGATGCGTGAGGAGCGGGAACGTGAACGTGACAGAGACCGGGAACGTGAACGTGACCGTGAACGAGAGAGGGAAAGGGAGCGGGAACGAGAACGAGAACGAGAACGAGAACGGGATCGGGATCGGGAACGGGAGCGAGAGCAACTGTTGATGGAGCAGCAACAACAAATGCAGCTACAGGACGTGCATGTGACACGCGAGAGCCACCTAAGTCACTTGTCCTCGTCTCAACAGCAGCAACGCAAGCGACATGGCAACGGCGAGGATCGGGATCATCGTCTGCTCAACGGGAGCCTAAATGAGACGCCCATTGGTGGTTACGGAGCATCCGATCTGGGCGAAAGTTGGCAACGTAAGTAGAAAATAAATTATGCACTTAATCCAAGTTTAATCGAAAGAATGAAGAGAGTCTGGAAAGAAGAAGGATAGGGATATTTAGGATATAAAAATAGGAAAGCAATGCGAGGATTGTTTCAGTTTTGTGTGAAGTCAAGGAAAGCCAAGAAAGCTTAAAGCTGATTATCGTATGAGAAGCCTATTGCCAGAGGGAGCTTTAAGCTTAAATTAATCCATCAGAAGCTTTCAGTTGGCTTTATTATTTATTTTGAAAGCTGTTGAGTCAAGATCCTTGTTATGCAAAGGAAGCTTTGAAGGATTAAATAACAGGTGCTTTGAGTTGCGTAAAAGCACATTAAAAGCTTTGAGGGACTTCGCAAGAGTTAGAGTTAGAGTAAGGGTATCTTTAGGTGAAGGACTCCAAAATGAGAGACAATCTATAACATTCGAAAGGAAGCAGATTTAAGCTCCTGGATTGAAGTTAAAGTAATTAAAAACACTTCGCAGGATTGTTAAGTTGTGGGCTCAGATCATTGGAACAATAGTCTGGAGTTAGATTAAGGGGAAGGACTCCAAAATTTCAACTATAAATTTGGGAGGAAAACCTATAACATTTGAAAGGAAGCAGCTTTGAGCTTTTGGATTGGAGTTGAAGTAATTAAAAGCACTTCGCAGGATTCTTAAGTTGTGGGCTAAGATCATTGGAACAATAGTCTGGATATTCGAGAACGAGGCTTGTTGATGTTGGTTACTTCGTGGCATCGATTGTTCTCAGTGTGTGCTCTGTGTTTTTCTGTGCTGTTGAAGCTGAGAACTGACATGCGGACAATCGACGAAAGGCAAACACAGGCAACTCAGCTCAAACTCAAAATTTGTGGGTTGTAAGTGTCTGTTGCAATTCGTTGTATGAAGAGGCTTCTAGTTTGGCTGCTGCCCCGAGTGGCTCAGTGGCTCAGCCGATGAGTGGCTGGCTGACTGAGTGACTGAGCAGTTGAGTGGTTGAGTGGATGAGTGGGTGAGTAGCTGCCATAGCTGGGTAGCTGGATAGCTGGCATAGCTGGGTAGCTGAGTGGCTGTTTGAGACGCTTAGAGGAATCCTACACACATGAAATTTCCGACTTGACTAATTTCCATAGCCCTGACCATGAGTCCGGTAATTGAATTGCAAATCAAGCGTAATGAAGTGCACTGCAAATATAAATGCACATTAAGCAGGTCAGAGCAGAGATAGAGCGACGGAGAATTAGGGATGCAACAAGAATAATACCACCACCAGCACCACAGGCACCACCAGCACCACACGCACCACCATCAGTGGGGAGGAACAACAGGGACAAAGGTGACCCTGAACAATGAGTCGGGCTAGTAGAGGACGGAAGAGTCGTGGGCTGGGCAAGGGTTGAGCAAATAATAGTGACTCACCAAGGCACAACGAGAGTTGACTGAGAGCAGGACATTTCAGGTGCAGACTATTCCTAATCCTTTGCTTTCTACACTCTCACAGATCTGCGTGTAACGACCGAGACAACGGAGGAGAGCAAGTGCAGCAAGCAGCAGGTAAATGACATGACACAGAATCAAACTCAGGCTCAGATTCAGGCTCAGGCTCAGGCTCAGGGTCAGACGCAGCTTCAGAGTCAGCCACGAGGTCATCTGATGCTGGAGCCGCACAAGCGTCATCTGCTGGACGAGGGTGCCGTCTATCGGGAGCACAAGCTGGACGCCTGGCAGCTGGAACGCAACTACACGCTGGCCGTGGAGTCGCGACATGGCATCATAGGTAGAGTGCCCCCCATCTCTAATCCTTTCCCAAATATCCAATGTATCATCACGGCTAAATCCCATCCACAGAATACGAGGGATCTCCCAGACGCATCGGTGTTGCCGTCAATAGCAACAGTGCAGCGGACGAAAGCGAACCACCAGTTGGCACAACTGCAGCAACCACTGTTGCAGCAGCAGCAGCAGCAGCAACGCCACCAACGGCTGCTGTGCCACCCTTGAGTTGCAACACGGCGGCAGCCACAGCGTTGCAAAAGACAGCGACACGTGCCGCACTCGCTGCACTTGCCCAGTGCCAGCCACCGCAACAGCCGCAGGTGTATCCTGTGCGTCCTGGCTTTCCACAGGTACATGCATATTAATTACATCCTGGACAATCCTTCAACTCGATTTCACATTTCTCTTCCAAATCTTCTAGCGCATAATTTCGCCTCCACGCGAGTTACGCAGCTGCTCCCCTCCACAGCAGCAGCCACAGCAAATGTTGCCGCACTACAACAATGGTAGCAACCATAGCAATAACAACAACAATAACAACAACATTAACAACAACATTAACAACAACAACAACAACAATAAGCAAACGTGCAGCGACAACAATGCCGAGGATACGAGCAACGATGTGTCCGAAATTGGCACCATTTCCGATCTAACCACGCCCGATGCGCCCATAACAGCCACGCCCAACGAGTTAACAAGTTGCACAGCCATCTCACCCCCACCCACAGCTATGGCCACACCAACAGCAACAGCAGCAGCGGCAGCGCCAACTCCACCGGCAGCAGCATCCACGGCACTCAACACTCCGATTGCAACAACAGGAACAGGAACAACAGTTGTGGGCAGCTCCTCGACAACTGGGACAAGCGTCACCCCCGGCCCATTGAGCCTGCACACGAAATCCTCGACCTTTGATTACCTCTACGAGTTCTCGGAGACGCGTAAAGTGCTGGAGGAGTTCTTCAAGTGCCCCTCCAACGATGAGCAGCCCATTATGGAGAATGGCAGCGATGTTGACAGCATTGTAAGTGAGACACCAAGCCAGAAGGTCATTTGGAATTTGGGTAGAACGGCATTTAGGTTCGAGAGCAATCCGACAGTCCTGGCCAAGAGCGACTGCCTTCAGATGAGGCTAGACTCCAGTCCCAAAGAACTTGGAATGGAACGACTTTTTCTTCAGCCAAATAGACATGAGTTTGACGACTTATGAAGTTTTTAAGCAAGGAAGAAAAAGGAGGATAACTTATTGGCTAATTTTTCGACTTAGGTCATTATAACAAAGGATATTACATCCTTGATAATTGTCGGATTGGGCTAGGTAACTAAGCACAAAGCTCTCTTTAAAGAAAACTAACAGAGTCGTTGGGAGAGAAGGCACTAGAGTCGGGGAAATGATGCAGATCTAGGATTTTATTTTTCTTCTTTATTCACTTCTCACTTTCGACGTTTGCTTTTATTCGCAGGACATTCAGTATGAGTTTCATAGTAACTTTGAGCGTGACGAGGAGGAACTGGATGAGGAGGAGGAGGAAGATGACGATGAGAATGATGAGGTAGATGATGAGGATGAGCCGGTTGAACAAGATTACCACCAACAGCAGCAGCAGCAGCAACATCAACAACAACAACAACAACAACAACAACAACAACAACAGCAGCAGCAGCAGCAGCAACAACTTCAACAGCCACCCGCATCGGAGCGTCATGTCTATGGTGCTTACAGTCAGCCGCAGCTGCAATCGCAGCTTCAGTTGCAGACACAGCTGCAATCTCGACCGGCACAGCTACCACGACATTACAGTGGTAGTCCACTAATGCGTGACTTTGACTTCTTCCTTGACTCGGCCAGCCGCAGCAGCGGTGAGCGGGAGGGTGAACAGGATGGGCTCAATCATAACCAGCTGCTTAGCACAGGAAGCGGCAGTGGACTGGGACAGAGCGTTGGCCAGAGCGTGGGTGGTGGCCTAACGGGTGGCCACAATTATCGTTACTCGCCGGAAACCACCGACTACGACTCCAACTGCGGCGATTTGGACAGTAAGTGCCCAGCCATCAAAAGAAATCTCGAGTCCTGTCTAATAATCCCATTTGCAGGCCTCTCCGGCGAGATGAACGGCGGTGTGTCGACGTCCTGTTCGAACTACGCCAAATACTATGCCTCGGCGATGCCCGTGCTAGAGGATGGCCTTTCCTCGGGCCACACCAGTGACACTGAAAACAATAACAACAACAAAAACCTGCAGCAAATGGGACAGTCAGTCCAGAGCCAGGGTCAGGGCCAGGTGCAAATTCAGGGCCAGGGCAGTCTCAGCGCCAGCACCAGCATTGGCGGCAGCGGCGGCATCTCCATGCTGATGGACATGAAACGCATCTCGACCAACAACAGCCTGAACAGCATGCACAACCTGACCGCCTCCACCACGGACAGCAATGGCCTCGTCCACCAGATGAGCCACACAAGTCCAAGCAACGGCCTCATGAAGCAGCAGCAACAACCACAGCTTCCCCAGCAACGCGAACTCCTGGGCCAGAGTCCCAGCAGCAACAGCAACAGCAAAGTGTTCAAGAATATTGATCCAGAATTGGATTCACTCTACTCCATAAGTAAGTTTCCAGGATCTCAGAGGAGCTGAGATGCAAAGGTTATACGTAGATTCCACTATAAAGTTGGGACAAGAAAAATATAAATTAAATTATGTGAGAGGAGATACAAGCAAGTCACTAGGATAATAGAGGGAATTAGACTATTATAAATATTTAGCTAGGATAAGAATAAATGCAAACGTAGAAGGATAATAAGGACGAACGTCATGTGAGAAAACAAAAGGAATAAAATGCTAAAGGAGAGAATGAAACAGAAAAGAAATGGAGATTAAAATATAGAACGTAGATTAGAATCCCGAGGATTATGATAATTTATTATTAATTTATAATTTAATATTATAAAAAAGAAGAAGAAGAAGAAAGGTGGGAGGGAATCTACAGGCTTCCTTTTTGGCAGCAGCTCAGGTGTAAAACTGACGATGCGCCCCTTATGAAAGTTTAAAAGAAAAGGATATAAAATATATATGTACTGGGTATATATAAGGATTGGATAAATGAGCTTAATTATTAATCCATCTGCTTGCTCGTTTCTCTTCAGGTGTTTTCCACCGTCCGGACATGGTGCAGATGACGCCACCTCCACCTGCACCGGCGCCACATCGCAAACCAAATTGCAGCAACGACGTCGACTTACTGCAAACCACCGGGCAGGGGAATAAGCCTACGGCTCTTCAGGGAGGCATGAACTCGACGCTGCAGCGCAGCTCCCCTACCTCCTGCCTTGGGATGGGTGTGGGCGTTGGCCTTGGGGTCGGCCTGGGCATGGGCATCGGAAAGCCGCGCAGTGCAGGCAGCAACTGCAGCAGCAACGGTATTGGTGCCGGTATAGGTCAGGGTGGGTCGGGACCACCACCCATTCCTGAGCGCAGCAGCATGCAGTCGGCCCAGCGCTCACCCTCGCCTGTGATGAACTCGCCGGTGTGGCTGTCACGGCATTTGGATGGTGGAGCTGGCAAGGCACTGCTTGAGTCAAGCTCGGATAACCACTCGAAGAATCACAGCGCCGATGAGGAAGATGTGGACACAGATCTTGAGACGGATCGTCTGCTCGGCCATCAGCGATTGGATGACCAGGGCTACTATGATGAGAACAAGAGCTGGGAGCGCAAGCCACGCTCCCTGCTTTCCAAGATATCACCCAAGCAGCAGCAAGTGCCAAGCACCAAGACACGCAATGGCTACAATGCGCTGCTCAGCTCCACACCCGAACTGCCCCCACCAATACCGCCGAAGAGCTCAGCCAGCATTAGCAGCTCTGGCGCTGGAAAGCTGCTGGACTTGGTCAGCGGCAGTGGCATTGGTGGCACTGCCCAACGTAGCAACTCACGCAGCTCCTCGGAGCGCAGCGACAAGTCGCCAGCAAAGGTGTCGAACACTGCCCACGACATTTGTGGCATCTCGTCAGCCACGGCTGTTGATGTCGTCGCCTCTGCAGTGGCAGCCACTACACTGCCCGCCCTTGGCAGTCCAAATAACGGTGGTGGCTCGGAGAGATCTGTGCCCGGTGGCAAAAAGTTGGATGTGGAAAACGGAAGCATCAATGGAAATGGTATTGCCAGCGGCAATGCAGTAACCAACAATGGCAGCAACATCGTCAACAACAGCAATAGCAATGGCATCACCAACAGCAACACCAACAGCAACAGCATCGCCGTCGGCAGCAACAACAGCAGCGGCAGCGGCGCGGGCAGCAACAGCAACAGCAACAGCGGAGAGAAAAAAGTGAAAAAGAGTAAGAGCAAAGAAGGTAAATGCCTTGGGTTTATCCTTCGATTGACTGTTTCAATTTTAGTGTGAATTACCATATATCCTATATTGTATATCATATATATATATATATATTAATAGTTATATAGTTATAGAACACCTCCTGCTCCCCAATATTACGTAAAACGTTGTTAGTATTGCTCCTGTTGCTTTTGCTGCATGCCTCCAATTGGAAGCAGTCCCAAAATGTAGCATACTTTTTGGGGCACACAGCGCAAAAGCAACAGCAGCAGCAAAACTGAAATTAATATATATATTTTTTTAATCCTTGGCCAGCCAATGATAAAATACCCTTGCCAGGCAAATAGACTATATATATATATATATATATCTGTTCCAAGTCCGATTGGTGCCTTAATCTGGCCAAGCCTGGGCGAAATTTGTAATCCTAGAAGTTTGTCAGTCTGGAATTAAGCAAAGGAACCGAAGTGTTCATTTTTATTTATTATTAAGTTATGAACAATATATCTAAAAGTACTAAATACTAATTAATTGTTTTACACACCAAAAACCTTAATTCGGTTGTTCCAAAATGTGATCTAAGTTTTGCCTCTTGCACGGGTATTTTTGGTATTGTGTAGGGAGTATATAAATAGCAGGCTATTATATGTATTTATATTAACTGTGGATAAGTTGCTAATCGTACTGATAAATTATTGTATTTATACAATTTATATATATTTATATATTGATGAATATTGTATTTTCTATATTTTTTCGCATATTTTATTGCCGAATTTGCGTTTTTTGCATGCATCGTTCGTTCGTTCGTTCATTTTACTGTGTCTGTGTGTGTGTACAATACTTTGTAAGATACAATTCCAATTTGTAGTAGATTCTAAGCTCCAAACTAACAACCGAACAACACTGACCACACACCCACACCCACACACACGCACACACGCACACGCATACAAACTGAAACGTTCCCCTACAAAATTTAGCCAAGTTCAAAGTGAGTTTCCTTCAGAAGGGGAAAACATCATTTCAAAAAATTCAAAATTTTATCAAATTATTGCTTATAGATGTTTATCACCTTGAGCTTATTGTAACAACAAAAACAACAATGTATACCCTCAATACACACACAACAACACATGCACACACATAAAACGCATATATAACAAAAATTAACAGTTACACTTAAAAAAAATATTAAAATTTCTTGAATTTACTAATCGATTTCTTTTCTTTTTACCACCACCAACAACAACAACAACAACAACAACAACTACTACTACTACTACTACAACAACTACAACGATTGCGACCACAGGCGGTGCAGTGCTCATCGAGGGAGTTCTCTTCCGGGCCAAGTACTTGGGCTCCACGCAGCTGGTCTGCGAGGGTCAACCCACCAAGTCGACACGCATGATGCAAGCCGAGGAGGCGGTATCCCGTATAAAGGTGAATGGGTTACACTCCCAACTAAACTCCATATGTAGCTTCAACAATTTGCTAACTGCAATTTGGAAGACTTCCCTTCATTTGTAGCCAACTGTAGCGATCCATTCGAGCATCTGCGCCAGAGACAATTTTCCAAAAATCTTAGTCCTTTGCACCCAGAGAATAATCTGTTGAATTTAATCGGTGGCTTTCAAATTAAATTGAAATTCGAATTAAATATTTTTTTCAATTTTATTCAGTTTTTCTGAAGTTCTAAATAAAATTGATAACTATTTGAAATCCCTTAAATTCCAGTTAAATTTGAGGAAACATCGTTTTTAAGTTAATTTATCTCTCTGGCGCATTTGTATCCAACCCATAAATATCCTTAATACAAAATTTTCAAGCTATTTACATTTTTGGTAAGCTCCTGAAATTGAAACCTCCTCACGTAGCACAGCCACAAGAGACTTAGAAGTCTTGAGAGTAAAGCGTCTGCCTTCCACTGGAATCAACTGAAACTCATTAAAATTTTTATTTTACTTTCATGCATCACTTTGTTGCCATGACTTGCCACAAACACCTCCACATAACCTCAACTCAACTCAACGCAACGCAACGCAACGCAACGCAACTGAACTGAACTGAAAATCCGCTCTGCTAATCCCAATTGTATCTGTGATGAAATTGCTAACTGAATCCACGTATTGCCATGCCAAACCAACACTCACAATCGATAACAAAATTTGCATTCGATAGGCTCTGGTAAGTAGTAACTAAGGAGCGAGAGAGAGAGAGAGAGAGAGCGAGAGAAAGAGAGCTTTAAGTATGTTTATCCTTTTTCGATCTGAGTTGCTGAAAATTGAAAACTCTTTTTATTTCCTTATGCAAAGCTTCAGTCAAACCCAAAACCCAAAACCCAAAACCCAAAATTATATTCCGCAATTAAAAATGCACCCTAGAAGAGTTGCCACTCAAAGATTTAATGAATATGTCAATATGTCAATATGTCAACATGTCAAGCGATAACTCATGCCAATACCTCTTGCAGGCACCCGATGGCGATGTCCAGCCCAGCACAGAGGTGGACCTTTTCATATCGACGGAGAAGATTATGGTGCTTAATACGGATCTGAAGGAGATTATGATGGATCATGCGCTGCGCACCATCTCCTACATAGCGGACATTGGGGATCTGGTGGTGCTGATGGCACGTCGTCGCTTTGTGCCCCAGGACATTGACGATGCGCCCAAACCGAATCGTACGCCCAAGATGATCTGTCACGTCTTTGAGAGCGATGAGGCCCAGTTCATAGCTCAGTCCATAGGACAGGCCTTTCAGGTTGCGTACATGGAGTTTTTGAAGGCCAATGGCATTGAGGATCACCGTTTCGTCAAGGAAATGGACTATCAAGAGGTACTCAATAGCCAGGAGATCTTCGGTGATGAGCTGGAGATATTTGCCAAAAAGGAACTTCAAAAGGAGGTCGTTGTGCCCAAGGCCAAGGGCGAAATACTTGGCGTCGTCATTGTGGAGAGCGGCTGGGGATCCATGCTGCCAACGGTTGTCATTGCCAACCTCATGAGCTCCGGCGCAGCAGCGCGTTGCGGTCAACTGAATATCGGGGATCAGCTGATCGCCATCAATGGCCTAAGCCTTGTCGGCTTGCCGCTCTCCACCTGCCAGACATACATCAAGAACACCAAAAACCAGACTGTGGTCAAGTTCACAGTTGTGCCCTGTGCACCCGTTGTCGAGGTCAAGATCAAGCGGCCAGAGACCAAGTATCAGCTAGGTTTCAGTGTCCAGAATGGCGTGGTAAGTAGTCAGGCATCCAAAGAACTTAAATCTTATTGATTTGCTGGACTCTCATCATAACATCGTCACGTTCCACAGATCTGCAGTCTGCTGCGTGGCGGCATCGCCGAACGTGGAGGCGTTCGGGTCGGTCATCGTATCATTGAGATAAATAACCAAAGCGTTGTGGCTGTTCCGCACGAGAAGATCGTCAATTTGCTGGCCACATCTGTGGGCGAGGTTAGTGGCCGTTGTTATAGTGTGAGAGTAACATATCCATATACATAACTATATCCCACAGATACTAATGAAAACGATGCCAACTTCAATGTTTCGCTTGCTGACCGGCCAGGAGAATCCGATTTATATATAAGCGGCGGCTATCGAATGCAGATCCAGAGAAGGGAGGGCGTTGGATTGGAAGGAGATTATTGTTAACTAAACTCAAAATAATAGAGATATTGATATAGTATATATATTTATATATATTCATATATATATATAGATATATGTATACATATTCGTGCATATGTATATGTATGAATTGCGTGTGTATAGTCTTAGGTTGATATATCGCTGATCCTTATATGCATGTAGGCAACGCTCTAATTTAGTTGTCGATGTGTTGTTCTAGTCTTTTTTTTTCTTTAGTATATTAAATTAATGCTACTACAGTGGGGAAGGGGAGGGGGGAAGGAGGAGAACAGAGAGAGGGAATCGAAGGGGAGGGCAGATGCAGGATGTGAAAGTTATGACAAATAAAATGCGCAAACCTTTTGTTCCACAAAGAAATACATAACTAAGAGACAGTAAAGGAATAAAAAAATGAGGAAAAAACAAAAAAAAAAGGAAAAAAAGAAAGAAAACAAAAATCAGAAGAAAAAAAAAAGAGAAAAAAACGTTTCAAATTATGAATGAAAGGACATGCACGCCTTTTCGAAAAGCTTAGTACTAATAGTTAAAAATATGCAGGGCTCTTCCTGCGACTACCTTCAGTCGAACGATTGAGGTAACGGATGGATCAGGTATATATATATGTATACACACACACATATATATATATATATACCTTATATATATATATACCATATAAACAAAAACAAACACGATGACCTATTTGCGAAAACGTCCTTAGCTTAGTTGAGCAGCTGCGAACACCTAGAAAATACTATTATAGTTATACTTTTACAAAGCCTGTACCCCTCCCATATAGAAACCATATATGCCTATATATATACATATATGTATACCGTTATGCAGAAAAACAAGCAGATACACGCATATATATGTAAAGATCCACATGCACAAGAGAATCCCGCAGCAGGCAGGCAATTGCAGTTAGGTATGTTTTGCAGGAACACTAAGCATACATAATATATATGATGAACACACACACACACACACACCTATACATACAGGCATACATAGCACAGACACCGACATATTTACAGAATTATATATATATATGTGAATATGAATTTGTATCTATAGTTTAAATTGTATCTCTTTCAAATTTAAATTTCTGCTCACGATTCATTCAACAGATGATGCATTATATATTTATATAATACAGTATATATACATATGTACCTATACATATACATATATATACATATATATATCCTCTTCAAATTGTTTGATATGTAAAATGTTAAATTTATCTGAGTTTAGCTAAATGCCTTTTTCTTTGTCTTAACTTTTGTCTAATTGCAAGACACACACACACACACACACACAGATACACACAGATACATAGGTATTCAAAGACATTTACACACACTTAAAAGCTTCGATTTCAAGAACCATCTTCGTCCAAAAATTGTGCTACTACTCGTTAAACACCGATGATAGAAAGTGAAATGAAAGATCATGACAAATGCTAACATTTATATATATACATACTATATAGAACCTATATCTAGAACATTATATTATGAAGCCCAGCATAAATGCATATATATATATATACATATATATATCTACAAGTACACACTCCCACACACACACAAACAACACACACACACACCACATACACACACATTAACACCAAGAGACACGTAGACACAAACATGCTATAAACGCATTTCTATGTAAAATACTCGCTTGACAACAAAAAAAAAAACAACAATGAGAAAATTAATTATGAATTACTCGTAATTAATAAATAGCGTTTAAAATGTGCTTATTATATATAAAAACAAAATATATATATATATGCATATATATACATATATGTATTAAAGACGAAACATTAATAACAAACGGTTGCATTTTGGCTTGATCCGGTCTATGGGCGCTGGCCATGCTCAGGCCCACGCCCACCAAAAAAAAAAAAACAAAAATAAAAAAAAAATAAAAAAAATAATAATAAATGTCAAATCAAAAAAAAAAGAGAAAATATAACACAAATAAAGATTACAACAGCTTCAGCCGCCCAAAGGCTAAATTTGAAATGGGCCCAGCACTATCCTTGGATCAGCACGAAAGCCATGCAAAGCAAAAGAAAGCAAAAGAAAGCAAAAGAAAGCAAAAGAAAGTAAAAGAGAAAGCAAACAAACATTTCAAATACTAAGCGAAAACGCAGCAAGCAAATTACAAACCAAATATAAGAAAATAATTGTTTAATCTTTTTTTTGTGGTGTAAATTATTTATACAACTATATAACATATATATATATATATATATATATATATATTATATATATATATATGCATATGGAAATGTATATGTATACGTCTATGTATATCTTTGTGTATATACGTATGCATATTCATACATATATATATACATGTATGCATATGTATTAATATCATATATATAAATATATAAATATATGTATGTTTATATATATATATATATATTTATATATATATATATATATGTATATGTATGTGTATTCATAAAAATAATAATTATATAACAAATATTTATTAAATAAATTGCATAGAAATTATATAAGAACGATGAGCGCGGATTATTTGTAAAGGCAACTTAAACCAAAAACATAAACCAAAACGTATAAAACAATGAAGGACATAATAAATAAAAGGATACATATAATCACATGCGTAACAAAATACAAAATATATACACTAAATCGAAACCAAAAATTGAGCATAATAAAATGAAGAAAAACAACAACAGCTTTGTTTTCATTTCATTTTCATTTAGATTGTCTGGGAAATTCGGGAAAGTGTTCCAAAAATGTCCTTTAGGACTTTTGCAACAACGGCTTTTTAGCCAAAAGATGTCCCTTCAATTCAAGCTCGTTTTGACCAGGACTAGACTATCGAGTAGCATTCAACATTTGTTCAAAGTTTAATTTTCTTTCGATTTTTAAATATATAAAGAAATAAAAAACATTATAAAAATGCCAAAAATTTAAAATTTTGAAATGTTGAAAAAACAATTTTAAAAATTCACCCATAAACATCTATGTTTATTTGAACAAAATCGGACACAACTCGGCCGAGCTATGCGCATTCAAAATCTGACTGCCATCCGACGCGGGTCATAAATTATTTGAAAAGATTTGACATAAATCACCAGGCCAACAGAATCGGCAAATGGTTGCAATTCTCTGCTCGTGCCATTTCAATTTCTATGCCACGTCTAGCATATGTGGGAGTTAGAGGGAGACGACTATAGCCTGCGCACTGATAAAATGTAAACAAAGAAGATAAAGGGTATTGAACAGTTGCTTGACTATCAAAAAGCATTTACATTTTACTTGAGTAGTCATTTTATATATATTTCCTCAATAATAAATATTCTAGTTGTTGTTCTATGAATGCGCGTTTATTTTTAAAATATATTTTACTATTTATTTTGTACTTTACGTACATGCATATAAGCGATGCCATCTATGGTTGCTGGGAAAGAGTATTTCAAAGTCACCAGAGAAAATTCATACACTGAAGTAACGGTTCTTTCCTTTAATCGCTCATTGCTCGCAGTGATCTCAACCAATCATATTTATTCTAATGAAGAGCAGCACGACTGGTGCACTACACCTGAAGGTTGAAGGATGATAACTATATATTATATGTAATTCATAATGGCTGCAATCGTCGTAGAGGAGGATGGACGATACTTTTTCTCTTTCTCGTAATCTGTGCATTACGAAACCATCTACTAATTATGTTGGCCTGGTTTTTTTAGACAAATTTTCACACAGATTGAATAAATTTTTATGGCCCGCGCGCCCCTCACCCACAAAATTCGAATGGCCATATCTCGGCCAAATAATATCCGATTTTTGTGAAACAAACGTCGTTTTCTTAAAGAAGACTCATATTATCATTGAGGATATAAAAATTATAATTTTATTCTTTTCAAATATTTTAATTATTGTTAATTATTGTAAAAGTCTATAAACTATGACAACATTTCATTTCGAATATTTAAATAAATTTAAATGTCATTCTGTTGTCCTGCTCAAAACAAAACCGTAAAGTAATATATTCTAAGGACATTTTTGGCTTAATAATTGAAGTGGGACGAGTTACTGATCCTTCAGTCACTGATATGGCGATAACTTAACTTACGTTGTCAAAATGTTATTATTCTTGTAAAGGCGAATTTTATTATTTGCTGATATTAAACTAAATTTAAAATTAAATTTTAAGCTTCGAATAATTCATTTTAATTTTAAATTTAAATTTTTTGTCAAATCTTAAAAGATTTACTTACTATAGCCGATATTGGCATTATTTGTGCCAACTTATGCCATTTGAGTTTCTGCTCTGCGACGGTTGATATTTTTTTTTAATTAAATGTGTTTTTCCGTTGTTATTGTTATTATAATTGTTATAAATGGCGCTTAGATTAGTTATAATGTTATTTAGATATTAGTTCTTATTGTTGTGACGTTGGTAGTAACAATTAAATTATCTTTTTAAATTAAACACAAGTAGCGCGTATTTAGTCATTTTTTATGTCAATAAATATTACAAAACACAACAATTAAATGCAGATAAGAAATATTTAATTATTCAATTTTATAAACACACTCGAAGCAGTTTCTTCCATTTCTTGGTTTCCATTAAATAAAATAATAAAAGAATCATTAAACAAGCTAGATCCATGGCTGCAGCTTTGGTTCTTCTTCTTCCACCTAACTTACCTAAGTCACAAAAATTCCTATGGAAATCAGTCGGTCTCCCGGGTCCACGTCTCAGGGGAACAGAATCTGCAGAGCAACGACACTTAAGTACTTAACCCTAACGTTAGACGAGGACAACTATAGATAGCTTTAATAATGGCCGTCATGTAAACAAAGAGAAAATGTTAGGGTATTAAAGTGTGTTGAATTTCACCACACGTTCGCTGGCGTACATTTCTTTCTGTGTTCACTCTACAGATATTTATGCTTAAATATTTTTGTGCACATATTAAATTGTCTTTAATTATCAATATATTCAATTACTTTATAAAATATTCTATTCTGCTAAGTTTACACGTACTGACTTAAGCGAGTTCACTTATAGTTGCTAGTGAAGGGTGTTCAAAAGTCAACCTGAGCGAAGTTATTCACATAACGGTTAATTTCGGTGAGCGCTTATCACTCTCATTGCTCTCACTGATCTCAGCCAATTATCGTCTTGCATTGAAGAGCAGCACGGCTAGAGGAGTGCCCCTTAAGGCTGAAGGAAGACAATCGTATTGCTATCAATGATGGCCGAATTAGATGGCAAATGATGGACGTTCGCTATATTAACATAATGTTATCAACATTCTGCAACCACTTGCAGATTCTGTTGGCCTGGTGATTTATGTCAAATCTTTTAGAATAATTTATGACCCGCGTCAGATGGCATCAGATTTTGAATGCGCATAGCTCAGCCGAGTTATGTCCGATTTTGATCAAATAAACGTTGTTTTCCTTAGTAAGACTTATTCCATCAAGGATAATATTATATATATGTATTTCTTTTCAACATTTCAGAATTTCTAAATTTTGTCATTTTTGTAATATAAATATAATAATAAACATAAATAAATATTAAAAATCGAAAGAAATTAAACTATGAACAAATGTTGAATGCCACTCGATCGTCCTGATCAAAAGAAATTTCATATGATGTATTATTTATTAAAGGGACATTTTTTGCTGAAATGCCGGAGTTGCTGTATCTCCAAAGGACATCTTTGAAGATTGAAGTAATGTCTTACATCCTGCCTTCACTTTATTCTTCAAAGCAACCAAAGTCATAGCTGGGTCAAGTTTTGGTTTAATTCTTCAGCTTTCCCACGTTGTATCCTTTTTGTTATATGAGTAAAAAGCTCCCAGAGGGTTTCCCAAGAAAAATAAAGTCAAGAATGGATTGTTTTAAATTAATTTTTATTGATGAATACTTTTATTTGCATTTGTTTATCATTGTTTATGCCATTTGTTTGTCTAGGTTTTTTACATGCAATCAATGGGATTGGTTTGTTGTCCTGTACGCCGTTGGTAATTTACGTATTCCTACCTTCATTCCTCTTTAAATGTTTAATTTTATTAATTGTTTAATTGTTTAATTTTATTAATTGTTTAATTGCTTTATTGTTTTAATGTTAAAGTTGCTATCTTGTATTTTACACCCAACAATAAAACAGCATTTTATTTTGTTCGCCATAAATGTTTTTTTCTCAATATTCATAAAATTATGCATATGTATGGGTAAACGTTTTCGCATATGCATATATGTGAAAGCGTGTGCATATGTGTGGGAGTGTGTGTGTGTGCTTCATATAAAGGTGTATTGGTTTAGGCCTTCTTTCGGATTTACAGGAATTACTTGCAATTAATATGTTATTCGAGAGCCTGAACATTCGTCCCACCTCTCAGATCTCGATTAGCCAGGATCATTTAAGGGATATACAGTACAAAATAAACTTGGGGGAGTCCCCTAAAAACGAACAAGCGGACTGAACAGGAGCTTCCTTATATATGAGTGTATGCATAGACATCATAGCTATGGGTCCTCGATGCATTTTATATTTTTTTTTGCTTATTTATTTTTTTACTGTGTACAATTGAAAGTATCTGTGTGTTCTCTGGGGTAGGAAAGTCGTAATGTCGTAGCTGCAATTAGTCCTTATATCGATAGTCTTAATCTAGCTCTAATTTTGTATATTATATTATATTATATTATATTACTTCCTGTTACATCGCCATTCGCTGCCATTGCCAATGATGGCCTTCCGATCGCGATTCGATTTAATTTAATTTAATTCTGTATATTTGGGGGGACATATGTATAGTTGTGTCTGTATGTGTGTGTGTGTATGTGTATGTGTATATATGTGTGTGTATGTGAATGGGTCCATATATGTGTATATGTTTATATGTATAGAGTATGCATGCATTATATATCGAATTTGCATCATAAAATTTTGCTAAGTTCTACCTTCCCTCCCGGGCGGGGGTGAGGGTGGAAGGGGAGGGGGTCTGCTTACGACTAGCATTATAATGCGCGTTGTTGTTAATAATTTATTATTGTTAATAACTTCTTCTCGGTCTAAGCTTCTCTTTTCCGTTTTTACAATTGCACATTGCGTATTTCTTTTTTTTTTGTTTTTTCTTTTTTTTGTTTTGTTATTGGAACATTGAGATAAACGCTTGAATGTCCTTTAATACAGTTACAGTTACAGTTACAGTTACAGTTACAGTTACAGTTACAGTTACAGTTACACGTGATCTCTTGCTCCTTCGTGCTTCTTGGCCAAGTTTCTTGTTCAAGGGCTACTAATAATTTAGCTAATAATTTAATTTGTGATTTGATAATTTGTTTAAATTTTTTAAATAATTTGTATACTTAAATTTGCCGAATGAAACGCTTGACTTATCCTTAGACGTTGACCTCAACAGAAATACTCAAAATATCAATTCAAAAAATATGCATTCGGTTTTCTACGATCTTTTGGGGTTTTCAATAAATTTTAACTATTAAAAATAAATGCAAAATATTTTATTTAATTTAGTTTCATATTGTTTAAAAATTTAAGTAGTTCTTCTCCTTTCGTATAATTTTCGTCCTTCATTTTTACCTCTTCTTCATTTTTTCATTTTTTCATTAATTCATATTTAATTTAGTTTTAATTTAATTTTTGTTTTCAGCAAATGTTGCGAATATGTTTTGGGGGTTTTGTATTTGTTTTTGTTTTTATCGATCGATTTATCGATTTATCGATTTTTGTATTTTTTTATCTTGTTGCAAAAAATTGAGAAGTCGCTTTAGTGTATAAATATTTGAACTATATAGTATATTAATAAATCTTATCGTTTCTTTTGTACTTTGTTAGAAATTCAACGCAGATATGCTGAAATTATCCAACCGAGTCCCTTCTGTCTTCCAAAAAAAACCAATCCAGGAAACAAAATGCCAATCCAAATCCAAATCCAAGTCCAAATCCAAATCCAAATCCAAATCTTAATTCAAATTCCGTCCTTTAAATTAACTGCCAGACAGTTGCGATTCCAATTCGAGCCCCCAACTTAAGCCATACTCATTTCAAGCCTTCTCTATGTCCTTCTCTATGTCCTTCTCATGTCCTTGCATGCAAATTGTACTGATCGATTATTGATGAACACTTCATATCGAGACACAGCTTATCGACAGCCTCACTGCTACCATTAATATAACTGTTTGCCTAAATTTTCAAAATTTGTTATCGATTACATTCTTATCGTACATCAAGCTTAATCTTAGGTTTAACTTTGTTACGTTCTGTTTTAGAGATTGAGAAAAAAAAAACACATTAATGCGTTAACATTTCTATAAATTGCACATGATCTTGACTTCGTTCTATTTATATCTAGGAGACAAAACAATAAATACACAATAATTATAAAGCGCCACTTAAAATCCATATCTATATATATATATATATATATAATCGTGTGTATATATATCGGCGCTCCGATTTGTTGTATCATGCGCATTGAATGAATTAATTAATTTTTAATTATTAATTGTTATTTTATACTTTGTGTGTAAATTCAAAATATTCGATTGGTCGAAATTCTGTTATATTTGTTGTCGCCATAGATGTGTGTGTGTGCATGTGTGTGTGTGTGTGTGTGGGCTATATTATACAATCCTTACTTGGAGTTCCCAATTATGCAGGTAATTTGTAAGTAAGTACTTGCAGTTGGCACATAATTTAAAAAAAAATAAAATAAAATAAAAAAATAAACATTTTTTTTTAAGGTTCTTCGATTTTCAGTATTGCACATGATGTAAATTGCGAGCGAACACGCGACAGCGAGTTGACATTTGGTTAACATTCGATTAACATTCGATTAACATAGAATATGGATTCAAAAGAAAAGTGAAAAGTAAAAAATGAAAAGAAAACATAAGTATTTTGAACTAAACCATTAACTAAAAATTTATTGATATAAAATAATAATAATTGCAATTATAATCGTTATCAAATTAATTAAGACATTTAAATCAACTGAAAATAATTAATAATAATTAACCTTTAATATTAACTAAGTGATCTCTGTCATCATTTTAGTTATTGGGATTATAATAATCATTATAAACGTAAGGTAAGTGCTAAACGTTAAAAATTAATTGCGTAAGAACAATTATAATTTTTTTTTAATAGGTAAAAGGTATTTCCTTTTTTTTTTTTATATGTATAAAATTGTAGCTGTTTTTGCATTTTGCACTTGGAACTTAATTAAACAATTGGAAAATAAGTGTGTGTTTGTGTGTGTGTGTGTGTGTGTGTGTGTGTGTGTGTGGGGTGTGGGTGTGTTTCTGTGGGTGTTTTTGTGTGTAAATATTTGTATTATTAGATAATCTTAAAATTAATTTAATAGTGTGAAGATCGAGAGCAAAGCAAATCCAATGCCATCGATCCTTGTATTTTTTCAGCCTAATTTCAGCTTGATAAAAAAAAATAATTGTATTTAATAATAATTATAATAATATTAATAAAGAAACACAATGTTGGTGATGATATTTAAACATAGAATTATATTAATTATAATAATAATAATTATAATAATAAAACTTGCGTAATTTAAAAACACAAACAAAAAAGCCGATTTACTATTAAGGCAAATTAGGTTTACAGCGGCAAGCGCTGTTAAAGGACAACAGAAATGTTATCCACAAGTTAACATAAAGCTGCTAAGTTCGCATAATTAACAATTTACGACTCTGTGTGTGTGTGTGTGTGTGTGTGTGTGTGTGTGTGTGTGCGCGTGTGTGTTTGTTAAATGGGATTACATTTAATGGAAGTGTGCGTGTGTGTGTGTGTGTGTGTGTGTGTGTGGGTGTGGGTGTGTTTCTGTGGGTGTTTTTGTGTGTAAATATTTGTATTATTAGATAATCTTAAAATTAATTTAATAGTGTGAAGATCGAGAGCAAAGCAAATCCAATGCCATCGATCCTTGTATTTTTTCAGCCTAATTTCAGCTTGATAAAAAAAAATAATTGTATTTAATAATAATTATAATAATATTAATAAAGAAACACAATGTTGGTGATGATATTTAAACATAGAATTATATTAATTATAATAATAATAATTATAATAATAAAACTTGCGTAATTTAAAAACACAAACAAAAAAGCCGATTTACTATTAAGGCAAATTAGGTTTACAGCGGCAAGCGCTGTTAAAGGACAACAGAAATGTTATCCACAAGTTAACATAAAGCTGCTAAGTTCGCATAATTAACAATTTACGACTCTGTGTGTGTGTGTATGTGTGTGTGTGTGTGCGCGTGTGTGTTTGTTAAATGGGATTACATTTAATGGAAGTGTACGTGTGTGTGCGTGTGTGTGTGTGTGTGTTTGTGTGTGTTTAAAATTAATTCTAATTTTCTAATTTCTAGCGCTGCCAAAGCTGCCGTCCCTTTGGCCCGCAGATGCATTTTTAAAAGTTTTGATTCGCCTTTTCTGTGGCTTCACCCGATGGGGCACAACATCAGATGGCGTTGTGCCACCGAAATTATGTTGCAACATAAAGGACTCATGCCATCTCACCTCGTCGGAGGGACGTAGGACTACTGGCCTGCATAGCGATGGGCCATATGCAGACTGTTATTCATGAAAATTACATAATTATGTTAATCAAATGTAATGTTAAGTGCCTTAAAATTAGTTTAACAGCTCAACGACTTCTGCTTCTGCTTCTCGCAGCCTCTGCTTCTGCTTCTGCTTCTGCTTCATTTTCATTTCTTTTCCATCTCTGTCTGTCGTTGTCTATCTCTCTCGTGAAATTTTTCTAATTATCTTTCTTTCCCTCCCACTCCCACTCTCTCTCTCTCTCTCTCTCTCTCTCTTTCCATCTATTTCACTCTGCTTCTCTCTCTCTCTCTCTATTTTCTTCTCTCTTGCTTCAAACAGTTCCGAGCGTAAGATATTCATGAGTGCAGTAATTGCGGGGGAGGCGATGCCTCTGGTGCATGGGAGGTGCAACTCACGTGCACGGGGGGAGGCGGAGGAGGCGCTGCCGCAATTCAAACAAATTAAAAAGTGAAATATTCGCAAGAATCTAACAAAGTTTCATTATGACATGTAATCCCTTGTTGTATCTACGATGCATGTTGCAAGTTCATTTCGTTGATGTTGCTGTTGTTGTAGTTGTTGCTTTTGTAGTTGCTGCTGCTGTTGTTGCTGCTGCTGCTGTTGTTGTTGCTGATGTCACTGATGCTGCTAATGTTTCTGATGTTGCGTGTGTGGCTGATGTTGCCGATGTTGCTGGCTGATGTGTGTAATGTGGCCGATGTTGCTCATGTTGCTGATGTTGCTGATGTTGCTGATGTTGTTGTTGTTGTTGCTGCTGCTGATGCTTGTGTCGCCAATGCTTAGTACTTCTTTCTACATAGTAAATGCTGGTGAAGAGAGTCCAGCCGACACTTAGGCGGCCGTGTCGACCTCCTCAACTATGTGGTTGGGGGACACTTCGCTGGGTGTTGTTGTTGTGGTTGCAGTTGCAGCTGCGGTGGCGGTGGCAGCCGCGGTGGTAGTGCTTGCGGCGGCAGCGGCAGCCGTTGCTGTTGTTGGACTATTGTTGTTGCTTTTGTCGCTGTTGCTTTCTGGGCTGCTGCTGCTGCTGCCGCTGATTTCAGGACACGCTGAGGCCGCCTGCAGGGGCGTAGCCACCAAGGTGGTGCTCATCGCATTGTAGGAAGCCGCTGGGGTCTCGGTCACTGTGGCTGCCTCCTCTCCGGTTGAGCTGGCGGCGTAAGGGGAACTCTTAAGCTTGCGTGCCTCACGCTTTTGCTTCCGCTGTTGCATGACCAGACGCAGCTGATCCAGCTTCGACTTGGTCTTCATGTTCGCCAGCTCCGCACTGCATTTGGGACACAAGTGGTCACGATCGTTTGACGTCTCCTCGAGATTGACTTTCTGGGAGCGGCAGCTGCAGGAGCCGAGTGTGCCATTTGGTTCAGTGTCCTCGTCGACGAAGGGACAGACGGTGTTGGCCAGAGCCGCAGCCGCTGCCTGGCGGGCGCGGCTATTGCACTTGGAGCAGTTGTGGTGCTTCGACGAGTACTGCAAGAGTGGAAGTGGGAACATGTTAGTAGTTGCAAAGGATGTCTATACAACACTCGGGCGACTTACCAGCTTGCTGCGTAGACTGTGCTGCAGGACTCCAGTGGGTGGAGTGGATGTTGTCATTGCAGCGCTGCCGCTGCGACTGCAGCTGCTGCTGCTGCTGCTGCTGCTGCTGCTGGATGACAAGCTGGAGGATGAGGAGGCGGGGCTGCTGCTGCCGCTACCAGATGGCGCCTCGAAGCTAATGCGTGCACCACGACTGTACTGGGGCGTGGCACTTAGCAAATCGTTAAGTATGTGAATGACTGTTGATATATCGCGTTTGGGACGTCCAAAGCGGTCCTGCAGTGCCGGATTCAGCGTGCCCGAGAAGGTGCCCGAATAGATGCCCTTTCCGTGATTCTTCATCGACTCAATGACAGCGCCAGAGCCAGTCTTCCGTGGCAACTCATCGCCACCGCTGCTGCCGGCACCGACGCCCACGCTCCCGGCGCCAGACAAATCGATCTTGTTGGTGAATACTTCTTTGGAAAGCTTACGCAGTGTCTGGGTGAGATTGCGTGATGCCTCGGCCAGCGTGCGGGTATCCGAAACGCCCAGACTAGCGTCGTCCAGCTCGGCCGCTGTGCCCGAACTGGCAGCTGCTCCGCTCGTAGAAGCTCTGCCATCCTGAGGCCTGAGCGCCGCGGCGGCAGCTGCGGCCATCGCGGCCGCATGATGATAATGACGGTAATCGTAGTGGCGATGGTGCCTGTGCTTGGAACGTGAGATGGCGATCGGATTGTTCACTGTCCGGTGCAGTGGTCCGACAGAAGTGGATGAGCGACCTGAAGCTCCGCTGTTGCCGCTGCTGCTGCTGCTGCTGTTGCTGCTTGAGCTTGGCGACGTGGTTGACGATGACGACGGTGCCGAAACCGAAGTCGAAGTCGAGGTCGGTGTTGGTGTCGGTGTGGGCAGGCGCGTGCACAGGCACGAGGTCAGTTTGGCGGCTATCGGATCCTGCTGACAGCCACCGCTGGTGCAACTACCGCCGGCAGCCCCAACAGTTGCGGGCAACTGAGTGGCACAGCCGCTGGAGGAACTAGACCCACCGCTGGAATTCGAGGTAGAGTTGAAGCTGGCATTGGCATTGGCGTTGGTATTGGTATTGGTGCTGCAGCCAGAAGTTGGATTTGAGCTTGAGCTTGAACTTAAACCTGAGTTAGCGCCTGAGCCTGAGCCTGAGCCTGAGCCCGAGCCATGACCAATGTGTATATTTTTAATGGCTGTCGTTTTAATGGGACACGAAACGAGATTCGAGAGCGAAGTAATTGGCGACTGTTCCAAAAGTGGCTTGGACTGCGATGCGACTGCGGCTGCGGCTGCGGCTGCTGCTGCTGAGGTGGTGGTTGCTGCTGCTGCTGCTGCAGTTGTTATTGTTGTTGCAGTTGTTGTGGCTGCGGCAGTGGGAGCTGCCGCCTGGCCAGCAACCGCAGCGACCGCTGCCGCTGCTGCTGCAGCGCGTGGCGCCTGCGTCAACGCGATGCTCTTCACAATATTCTGTAGACTCTCGTAGTCACGCTTGCTGAGGAAGGAGCTCAGGTCGGAGCTCTTGATGGCGTGACCATGTCCGTGATTATGACTTGAGCCGCTGCCCGCAGATGTGCTCAACACGCGGCTGCCTCCACTGTTGGAGCGCTCCACATCGAGTTTGCGAGGAGTAGCTATGCCGCCGGCGGCCACAGCCGACGCGTTGTGGTGATGGCGACGGTGGTGGTGGTGGTGACTGAAGCTATGCTGTAGACTGGGATGCTGATGGCTGTGCACGTGGCCGTTGCCAATGCGACCGCCTGCTGGTCGCTGGTTGGAGGAGCGTGTGCGCATGTGCAGCGAGTGGGAGCCACCGCTGGAGCCACCGCAGCCCATAACAGCGCTCGAGGATGAGGTTAAGGTTGAGCCGCTGCTGCCATTCGAGGCCGAGGACGAGGAGGTGCCAACGGTGGTGGCGGCTGGCAGAGCAGCCGTTGCAGTGCCACCAGCACCTCCGGCGGGATTAACGGTGCTCAGCTGCAACTGGATGAGCATCATGTGGTCACCGAGTCTCATGCTCAGATTGAGGGGCGTCTTGCCGCTAAGAAAGTCATTAACCTGCGAGTCGTTCAGCGATTCCAGCGCTTGCATGACCGTGTTCTCCGGACGCTGTGCCTTGAAAAAATTCAAAAGGAAGAATTGGTTAGACATTACATTAACAGAATGTTAAATAACATTAAAATGTTAAAAGAGAATCCTCATCCTATGTCTATCTCCACATACATGATTATTTGAAGTTCAAGCGATTGTTTCTGCTATTGTGACGAAGATGTTAATGCACTGTTACTGTGCTGTTACTGCACTATAGCTGTAGCTGAACTATAACTGTGACAGTTACTGTAACTGTTACTGTTACTGCTTGAGCTGTAACTGTTACTGTTACTGCTTGAGCTGTAACTGTTACTGTTACTGCTTGAGCTGTCACTGTAACTGAAACTGTTACTGCTTGAGCTGTAACTGTAACTGATACTGTTACTGCTGTAACTGTAACTGTTAAGCGCTTTTACTACGATCGCATGCCACAAAGTGAATCGCATGGAATCGACAACAAGACAAAGAAAATGTTCAAAGCATAATTACGATTACCCACCCGCTCGATTTGATTTCAAAGGCAGTCTCACTACTGGGCTAACCCCCCTCTCTCCCTTCTCCCTTCTCCCTTCACTCCGCTCCACGCCAACAACCTGCTCAGAAATTTGCCCCTCCCCCAAATGAACCGTCGCTCCGGCCCTCTACGCCCTATCCAATCCCAGCTATTTCTTGCTGACTGCACTCGTACGTGATTCAATGCGTCGCCTTTGTGTGTTAAGATAAACGCCAACGGCGGCAGCGCTGCGGCAGCGCAGTAGCAGCACAGCAGCAGCGATAATATAGATATTGCGTCATATTCGATCGCCGATCAGAAATTCTACATTTTTTGCATTTTTCAAAGACAAAAATAGAGTCTAAGCAGTTGAAGGAGACAAGGACAATTTATGTCCTTCGATAATTATTTATATTATTTTTATTTCTAAATGTATTTATCCGATCGACTTATAAATATTCTCTATTCTCTATTCTCTATTCTCCATTCTCTATTCTCTATTCTCTATTCTCTATTCTCTATTCTCTTTTCTCTATTCTCTTTTTTCCTATTCCTTTCTTGTCCTAAGGACTTCTTTGTTTTTCTACGCCAAAAGTCTTCCTTTTCCACCTTCTGATCCTTTCTCACTCCCTCCTCTAGCGATTTCGCTCTAATTCTTTTGTTTCTTTTCTTTCTCTCTCCCCTTGCGTCTTGTCTCAATTTCTCCTTTCCTCCTTTCTTTTCAAAATCCTTCCCAAAACTATTTTCAATTATTCGCATTCATATTTGGACTTGACTCATGTTTTCTCCCCTCCCCTTCCCACTCTTTCTCACCTCTCTCTTTATTCCATATTTTTTTAGTATTCAAAATCACAAATAGGGGCGACTTTAAAGTTGGTCGTGTTTCTTTTTCATTTATTATTATCATTATTATTATTATCATTATTATTATTATTATTATTATTATTGTTATTATTATTATTGTTGTTGTTGTTTTTGTTATTACTTTCAATTTATTTCTTACCCATTTTTAATATTTTACTCAGCTTTGTGTAGTTTTCCGTTCCCGCACGCCGTTTCTTAGTTTATAAAATGCATTTATTTTTTGCATATACACACGCACACACACACACACACACAGGGTAGCATTCATACACGGGCAAAGCAACGAAACAACAAGTGGCATATTTTGCCACAATCTGATGAACCAAGGAATACCCTGGTCTTTCCAGTCCTGCCAGGGACTCCCCCCGTCAGTTAATTAGCCATCAGTCAATTTACTATCCAAATCCCCCCCCTTGAACTGTTCACTTAACTGACGAATTAATTGCAACGATTTCTGAAAGATATTACCGAGTCTGGGGAAACGATAGGCCCGACCCTGCAGGGTGCAGGGTATCGGAATCGACAGAGAAACAAATTGCGCCCAAGAAACAAGTGCGACATCGGAATCGACGGCGTCGACGACAACTTTAAAGCTCGATTTGTGCTTCAAAGGTCTGGGTTAATTAATCATTTTCGTTGCAGTGCACGGGTGGGCGGGGGAGGTGCTGGCTGGAAAAGGGAAGGAGCAGGGGAACAGGAGTGAACAATTCGGAGTGCACACATGGAAGTTAAATTCACGACATGCTTAGCCCCTCGCTTCCCTCTCTTCCCACTCGTCCCACTCTTCCAACTGAATGACTGCAAATATGCGAAATTGCAAATACTTGTGTATGTGTGTGTTCGTGTGCGTGTGTGTGTGCGTGTGTTTTAATTTTTATTGCCTGCTGACACAGTGACCTAATAATGTTTGAAATTTTTCAATACCTCAGAGCCAAGGGTGGCAATCGGTGCTTCGGTTTCGACTGCAACTTTCCCCCTCGTGTTTTGTCTGCATGTCTGAGTGTGTGTGTGTGTGTGTGTGTGTGCGTGTCTGAGCTTTTTAGAGAGTGCCTAGGGTGGCTGGGCGGCCAGGGCCGCCATACTTTGGTTATGTAATGTTGATTTCCGATTGCCTAGCAACCAAAAGCAAAATTTGCATTTAACTCCTTTTATTTGTTTATTTTGTTTATTTTGTTTATTTCTTTCTATTTATTTTTTATTTATTTATTATTTAATATTTTGTAACTATATTTTTAATAACTTTTTTTATTGGTTGTTTTTGAGTTATTAATTTTAAATAATTTATTTTATCTCTAAATTTATTTTTTATTTATTTTTTTATTTATTATTTTTTATTTATTTTTTTTTTTTATTTATTTATTTTTTTTTATTTTAATTTTTTGACTTTGCAGTCGTCTGTCGCTTGATGTTGCTATTGGTTGTTAGCTTTCTTTAATACAATGTTGTTGTTGTTGTTGTTGTTGTTGTTGTTAAGTGTACCAAGGTCAACTGACGTCGCCGCGCCATCGTCGTAGCTTTCGTCGCGCTTTGTCGCCAACGGCGCACGCAACTTACGTCATGCGCGTCGTTAGCGTCGAAATCGAAAATTTCAAATTTTATTAGCACAGCGAACAACAACAACAGTACAGTAAAAGCTACTAATATTACTACAACTAACAAAACCAAAAACAAACCCAAAAGCAACAACAACAACAACAACAACAACAACAAACAAAAGTAACAAATTCTGTAATTTATTAGCTTTGTGCAAATTGTTTGGCTTTTAAAGCTTTCGGCTTTTGACTTTGGCTTTTGGCTTTAGTCACTCTACTGAGTGTCTCTGTGTGTGCGTGTGTGTGTGTGTGTGTGTCTGTCTGTGTATGTGCGTAGCTGAGTATGAGTGTGTTTGTGCGTGTGCGTCATAGCATGTGGCATGCGCATAAAGAGTCATAGCCAAATCTTAGACAGTGTAAGTTTTGGTCATCTGCTCAGCGCCACCGCCTTTCACGCCCAGCCCCCTCACCACCCCACCCACTCGGTCAAACAGTTGCAATCGTCTCCTTCCCTGACCGACGGGCGGTCTGACGGATAAACCGGTTTTACAACGGAAAACTCGATACCAAATGCCGCTGCTCGTCCCACTGAGCTCATTACGCGCTTAACAGCAGCAGCAGCAGCAACAACAACAACAACAACAACAGTAATAACAGCGAAAATAGCAACAACAACAGATAGAGATAGAGATAGAGATAGAGATAGAGATAGAGATAGAGATAGAGATAGAGATAGAGATAGAGATAGAGATAGAGATAGAGATAGAGATAGAGATAGAGATAGAGATAGAGATAGAGATAGAGATAGAGATAGAGATAGAGATAGAGATAGAGATAGAGATAGAGATAGAGATAGAGATAGAGATAGAGATAGAGATAGAGATAGAGATAGAGATAGAGATAGAGATAGAGATAGAGATAGAGATAGAGATAGAGATAGAGATAGAGATAGAGATAGAGATAGAGATAGAGATAGAGATAGAGATAGAGATAGAGATAGAGATAGAGATAGAGATAGAGATAGAGATAGAGATAGAGATAGAGATAGAGATAGAGATAGAGATAGAGATAGAGATAGAGATAGAGATAGAGATAGAGATAGAGATAGAGATAGAGATAGAGATAGAGATAGAGATAGAGATAGAGATAGAGATAGAGATAGAGATAGAGATAGAGATAGAGATAGAGATAGAGATAGAGATAGAGATAGAGATAGAGATAGAGATAGAGATAGAGATAGAGATAGAGATAGAGATAGAGATAGAGATAGAGATAGAGATAGAGATAGAGATAGAGATAGAGATAGAGATAGAGAGGGATAGGGGGAAGGAAGAAGTCGGGGTAAACTAATCTGTTGCTCTCCTTTTCCTTTTCAATAACTCAATAATAAATATCGATGAACTATTCTGCAAGTAATTTCTATATTTAGAATTTTATTGCCATTTCTGAGTCTGCAGATTCGTCATCGGCTTCTCATCCCCCACATCATCATCATTAGTCATCCAGAAAGTGTGTCCTTCTACTAACTTTCAGATAATCCATAATTTAGATTATCTTTATCTTTATCTGTATCCTTACTTGGTATAGGGAACGGAGAGATCGCACTCAGCGATCGGCACCCCTCCCGCTGCTATAATAATTATATCTTTGGCTCGTACAGCGCGTAGAATCGCATCATCAATTCACGGCGAATACTTGATGTGCCTTGTTTTGAGGCCGTGTAATATATATTTATAGCTATGTTTTATGGCAATAGGGTAAACATGGAAGATTAGATAGCCAGACAGATGGGTGGATGGGTGGATGGGTGGACGGATGGATGGGTGGATGGGTGGATGGGGGGATGGCTGGATGGATACATGGATGCATAGACAGGTAAAGGTAGATGAGTAGCTGGAAAAGGCGTCTAGACAGAGACATTGGAACACACACACACACACACATTCAAAACACAAGCGATTTGTGTGCGAAAATTTAAAGTTTAAAATAAAAAATTATTTTATTTCTTATAGTTAATTCCTCAATATATTAGTTTTTTATTTTTATTTATAATTATTATTATTTTTTATTTTTATTTATAGTTATTATTATTTTTTATTTTTATTTATAATTATTATTATTTTTTATTTTTATTTATAATTATTATTATTTTTTATTTTTATTTATAATTATTATTATTTTTTATTTTTATTTATAATTATTATTATTTTTTATTTTTATTTATAATTATTATTATTTTTTATTTTTATTTATAATTATTATTATTTTTTATTTTTATTTATAATTATTATTATTTTTTATTTTTATTTATAATTATTATTATTTTTTATTTTTAATTTATAATTATTATTATTTTTTATTTTTATTTATAATTATTATTATTTTTTATTTTTATTTATAATTATTATTATTTTTTATTTTATTTATGTTTATTATATTTAGTTAAAGATGATTTATTTCTTTCAAATTATTTTATTTATATTTATATTTAAATTTATATTTTCAAAATTATAGATTTGAGTTCATTTATATTTATTAACAGATTATTTTCTATTTTTAGTATTTTTTATTAATTTAAATGATTTTTCTGCCTGATACAACTATTTTGTTATTCAAGCTATATATACATACATATACAATATATATACATATATACATATATATTACACATATATATATTATACATATATGTGTATATATATATTTGTATTTGATCTACAAACAGTTTTGGCAGCATTGGACTTTGCACGTGCTCAATGCTATTGAGTAGCTGGCAGCGTGCGCCGTGTATTACGTCTGTACATGAGCGTGTGTTTCAATGTGTGTGTGTGTGTGTGTGTGTGTAGATCGCCACTTGATACAAAGTCACATAACAAAGCACTTCGTGAATAGGTGTATATAAGTGTGTGTGTGTGTGTGTGCGAGTGTTAATTTTTGGGACAAAGCAAATGTTTTCTTGTTTTATTTGCTTTTTGTTATTTTTTTATTATATTTTTTTTGTTTTTTGTATTTTGTTAGTTTCTCTTTATCAATGCTTTTCACATGTGTGCGTGTTTGTTGACCATGAAAATATATATTTTTATTGCGTAGCTTTCAACCGATTTCTCTCGCCGGTCGCTCTCCCTCTCCCTCCACTTCCCACGATCGGCCGCCTCCTACCCCTTGACTGCCGCTAGTGGAACTAAAACACAGTACAGAGTGTGTACCCCGGACTTCCCACCATTTGCACCCACTTGCCACTCATAGTGCACACGAAAAAAAAAAGTAAAAATTAAAAATTAAAAAACAAAATAAATAAATAAAAATAAAAACACATCAACAAGAACAACAAGAACAACAAACAAGAGCAGCCACAACAAAGAAGAAGGCAAGCGACAGTTGGCGCCATCGATCGCCGTCGCCTGTTTGCCTGCGTTATCTAAGCAGCGGCGCGGCCGTTGCTGCCGACGTCGCTGCTGGCGTCGCTGCTGGCGTCGCTGCTACTGTTGCCGCCTTACATTGGATCTCTGCACTTGCTCAAGCACAGTTTCAGAGTCACTGGGTCGCCGGCAATTGCCGTATTGCGGTTATACACGTAACCGGTTCCGACGGCTTCTCAATTAGATTACCTGCTTGCAACGTGTCTAATGGCTGAAACATCTGGTTGCAACATGTTGAATGTGAATGGAGGCAGCCTTAAGCTTTGTGCCATGGGTAATTAATGTGTTGCATTCCCAGTTGTTTCAACGATAGGTTTTTGTGCCACACAGCTCTTCCGTTCAAAATATGTTCAAGTAAATTCGCATTTAGCTGAAGTTTATTTTTGTTTCATTTCACTTTGTTTCGACCTCAGTGTTTCATTTCCTCTTCATACCAAATTAGAGCATAGCAGAAAACCTTTTTAAGGAAGGTTTTGAACTTTGTTGGTAAACAACGATATGTTTCATTCCAGATTGCAGTTCTTAATTAATTTTTCTGATGAAGTCATGTTCCATTTCATTTTATTCCAAGCAGAAAATAATAAATAATTGGTTTCTAAACAACATCTAAGTAACACTAGAACCCAATTCGCCCTTTAAAGCAACTCCCAGAGAGCTAAACACTTTTGTTCTCTAGAAAAATAATAAATATAAATAAATATATAAATAAATGGGGGGAAAAAAAAATAAACTAATTAAAAACCTGTATAAACAATGGCGCCCCCTAAAACAATTTACTCCCAAGTTACCTAACAAAAGCCAATAATAGAAAGAAATAAAAAATATGTTGTAAACGCTTTCGATTTGATTAGCGCAACAGCAACAACTGCAGTAACAGCAACTGCAGTCCCAGCAGCAGCAACAACAACAACAACAACAACAACAATGGCAACAACAACTTTATAAATTCCTCAGTCAATTATTAGTTATGCGAAAGTCAATTAAATAAACTAATACAAGCAATTTTCAAATGGCAAATGGTTGAAGAAATGCAAGTGACTTTCCCCTTTGATTGCGATGGCAGTGAAGGGTGGGGCGGAAGGAGGGGGGAAGTAAGAAATAAATACGGTCTTACTCATAGCACCCGTAGTACCTACAATGTATCCAATAGTGTTAAATTATCAATGGATGACAAAGTCGGGGAAATAAAACGTGTTATTCGCTCGAAAGCCGTAAGAAAAGGTAAGTAGTTCCTTTTATTGAACACACGCCGCTATTGCAATCCAATCCAATTCAATTCCATTCCAAATTCAATTCCAATTCAGTCCGTTCCAATTTAACTTCTCCTCTTTTGAAAGATAAACCGGATTAACGGAAGTTGATGAGCGACTCGTTTCCGTTACTGTCCGCATGCCATCAACTTTACGAAGTGAATGAAACAAGCAACTGGCACAGAGGGTTGGGAGGAGGTGAGGGGGAACGGTTTGGAATGTGGAGGGGAAGTCTGAGCAAATAGAATGTTGTCTGTCCGTAAATCTCATGCCGTGCGTGTATTGATAACGCTTACGGATTGCGCAATTCAGCAGCGGGAAAGTCATCAAATCATCAAGTCATCAAATCATCACTCTGTCAATCTTTTTCTCCACTTCTCCACTTCTCCACTTAGCCGCTTGTCCGCATTTAACACTCGCTGTTGGTAAGCAACAGGTACACTATTTGAGAAGCGCATAGAGAGGCGGCGAGTGGAGTGGGAACAAAGAACTAGCTAAATAACAGCTGGCCATTCACCTGTTCCTCGATCTCCTCTGTTTCAATCTCTGTGTGTTTTGGGGTCCGCGTTTATGGCCCAGCGCAGTCTTTGGCCGATTTTTATACTTCGGGGAATGTCGATATACAAAGGACGCATAAATTCGATTGGCCGGATTGGCCGCACCTGCGTCGTCGTCGTCGTCGTCGTAGTCGCCAACGCTCCTTTTTTCTTTTCTTCACTTTTTCTCCATCTCTCTTAACTTTTTTTATTATACTTATTATTTTTTTTTTTTTGGATTTTATGAGCTCTGCCATCCGAGGACTGTCCGCTTTGTCTGGTCACTGGCGAGCAGCAGATCATCATCATCGCGAGGCGTCCAACTCCTTTATCATAATAAATATTATTATTTGATTATCATTAACATTAAAAATTTGGCCCTTTGTCTTTGTTTGGGCGGAATCGCTTTGTCCTTTGTTGTTGTCCGAAATGCAATAAAAAATCACTTCATAAATCTATGCAGACGCACACACTGAACGAATTAAATGTATAAATTACGCATACGCCCTGTGCAACGGCGGCGGCAGCAGCAGCAGCAGCAGCAGCAACGACATCTGCTCAAAAAATTTACCATCAAAAGCCAAAACAACAGCAAGAACAACGGCAAATAAAAAAAAAAAAGGAAAATGAAAAAAGAAAAACAAGAAAAACAAAAGCAAAAACTGAGGCACAAGCGCAAAAGCAAAAGTAATTAATTTGACAAGCGATGCCAGCGCATCATTTAAATGACATAAATAATAAATGTGAGCTTTGGGATTCCGGGGGAGGGGCAGGAGTAGAAGGGGTGAGCGCACTGCAGTGTGTCAATGTTGATGGTCGTGCCGCGGCTTTCGATTGTCGGTCATGGTGTATAGCACAATGAAGACAACGCCCACCCACTTGATTGTCGTTGCTCAGTCTTCTTCTTCTTATGTCACAGCTGCTGCTGCTGCTCTGTTGCTGCTCTGCCGTTGCTCTGCTGTTGCTCTGCCGCTGCGGCTGCATTTGCAGCTTCGCCAAAAACTAAAGAAAATTAAGTTGAAACGAAATGGAAATGATGACAAAACAAAGACGACGTCGACAAGCAACGGACGACTGCGAGACAGAAGCAAACGACATGATCTTCTTCCTCTTCTTCTCCATCTTCATCATCATCATCATCATCATCATAATCATCATCATCATCATTTTCATGAATGAAACTGGCGATAACTTGACGAGAATCGACATGCGACACGCGAAATGATCATTTTCAGTTTAATTGTTTCAAAGCTTTTGTTTCATTCCATGCGTTTGTCTTTCCTCGTTTCAATTACTTATGTAATTCGTCTTAGCATTTCATTCCACTTGTTCCCTCTACTAAGCACTTAACTAGAATATCGTACGAGTGGACTATTCAGCTCAGCGTTTATTCAATTGCCTGTACGCTGTGTTTCATTCCACTGTACCCATTTCTTATAGAAGTCCTCAACGATTCAAATTTTGCCAGTATCATTGCGTCAACGCTGACATGCATTTCTTAAGCCTCCCACTTCAGCCACTGCTCTTTCTCTGCCGCTACTCCCTCTGCCAGCGCTTCCATTTTCTCTGCTTTTTCTTGTTCCGTCGCTGCTGCTGCTGCTGCTGCTGCTGCTGCTGCTGCTCTGCTGCTGCTCTGCTGCTGCTCTGCTGCTGCTTTATTCTCCACACACAATAAAGTTTACAAAATATTATTATTTTTAATAGCTGGTGAAACATTTTTTGACAGTTTTTGGTCATCGCCGTTGACGTTGCCGCCGCCGCCGTTGTCGTCGTCGTCGCCGTCGCCGTCACTGCTGCATTTCATTCAAGTGCCAAGTCGGATGACTCGTCGAGACAATATTCAAGATAAAATTGAAACAATATGCAAATATTGTACCAGGCCAGACAATCTCTTAAATATTTGGGGAATGATTTGGAACGGAATGGTGGACGCACAAAGCTGCGATACGGTAAATGTTTTGGCTCACTTCCAGCAAAAGTAATTTCACTTTAATTAAGATCAATTGTTCTTCACCTGTTTGTCGGATCAGACCGTATAGATCACCTATATCTTTATATCAAACATTATATATATGATGAATATATATATGATATATACCAATCTGTATATTTACTCTGGTGACCCAAACTGCGGTCACCTTGTCTCGTGTCATTACTCATCTTATCAATAAATCAAGACGCGCCGTCAACTTGTCACTTGTTAACACACATTTCATCGTCAATTGTTTATAGAGGGGGAGGGGGGTGGGATAAGGGGACGGGGTGTGGCACTGGTCAGAGGAGAGAGGATCATGTGTGAGACACTGGAATCGGCACCTGTCCAATTTTATGGACTACCGTTTAACGCTAATTAGGAGCAACGGCATAACACGCCGTGCCGTGACTCAGCACACTTAACACTCGGAGAACGCAGAACTCAAGACCCTCAAAGTCAAACACGAGACAGAAAAGTTCAGATCCTCGAGAATAAAGCAGAAATATTAAAAAAAAAAAAATAAGATGTAAAAAGCCAGCAGAAATGACGGCAAGAAGCAAAATCAGAGCTGTCAATTTCATGTTCTCTCAACTTCATATTTGACAGCAAAATTGCAGCCAACAGCAGCAGCAGCAGCAGCAGCAACAACAACAACAGCAACAAAAATAATGAAAAAATAAAAAAAAATTAAAGGAAATTTATTATAAAAATTATAATAAAAATTCCTGTCCGTTTCTCACCTTTCTGCGACATTGGCAATTGGCACCTGAAATTGATATCAGCCTCGACTCCTCACCCCCCGCACCAGACATCCTTCAAACCTTTCCATTTGATATTCCTGTTTCTGTCTTTAAATAAGCCATGCTAAGAAAGGACCAACAGGATCCTTTGGTATTCTAACTACTCTAACTCTAAGAAGCAGCTAACTTAACAAGTTTATTTATTAAAAATAAAGTCAACTTTTCAGATCAGATAACTCGTTTAGAAATAAACAAAATTAAAAAATAAAATAAAAAAAATTTAAGAAAAATATAAAATAAATAAATAAAAAAAAAAACAAAACAAAATTAAGAAGTTGAAAAAATGTATTTTAAATTTAAATTAAAATTAAAATTAAAATAAAATAAAATAAAAATTAAAATTAAAATTAAAATTAAAATTTAAATTAAAATTAAAATAAAATTAAAATTAAAATTAAAATTAAATTTAAATTTAAATTTAAATTTGATGTGAAAAGAAAAATAAAAATAAAAGAAGTAAAAGCCTCCTTCTACTTCTTCATTTGTAGCTGAAACTCTGCAAATCCAAGCGCACTCAAGCCTTGGCGTTTATCGATAACTATTCGTATATATTTTCTTGTATTTTGGATCCCGAAATGAAAGAAAGAGAAACCACATTTGATTCGATAACAACTAACCCGAAGATGACGCACAGAAAGTGGCAAAATTCTGTCATTAATAACGAGACAAAACAAATAAAACAGTGATTAACTTAAGAGCGATAAATGAGTCATTTCGATAAACTCTAGGGTATTTCAGAATCGATAAGCCGCAATATTAATTTATTCTATTGTTTGAGCTTTTGTTCTGTCCCGTTTTTGTAGGACGGCGCGTCGAGCGGGGGGGAGTGGCGGGCGACAAAAAACAACACACACAAGACGCAAATTGTTAATTGGCTGTCTTAAACATTTGTATATGCAACACATGTACATATGTGTGTATATGTGTGTGTGTGTGTGTGCTTAAAAATATTTTATTTAATTTATTTTTATTTAAAAGACAAAGAACAAAAGTTGTTTTAGGCTAACGTCATTTGGTATCAATGGCGGGCGAGAGGCAGGGCAGAAACGAGAAGAAGAGAAATAAGAAAGAGAGAAAGAGAGGTAGGGGGGGGGGGGGGGGGGGGATTTAGCTGGTAATGAAACTGAGGGCGTCAGGTGACAAGTGCAGAAGATCTGCTAATTTCTTTCCCACTTATCTGTTCTTCTCTTTGATTTTGTTTTGCTTTCGTTTTTCACTAAACGCCAAAAGTTGTTGTTGCTGTTGTTGTTGTTGCTGTCGTTGTTGTTGTTGTTGTTGTTTTTCTGTTGGCCGCCAAACAAGCACAAGCAACAACAAATTGAAACAAATTTTAAAACATCGACAGTCACCCAAAGGCAAATAAAAACTGAACAACTTTTAAACAAAATAAAAGTAATTTTATTTATTTCGATGTTAATATTTTGCCTTCGTCTTGTTGTTGTTTTTATTGCTATTGTTGTTGTTGTTGTTGTTGTTGCTGTTGTTGCTGTTGTTTTTATTGTTGTTCGTTTTGACGTTTTTATGAATTTTTCGTGCACTCCAAAATATTTCTTTGTTCGTCTCACGAAAATTGCATGAAATTTTATACTCAACACACCTACAAGTTTCCACACACACCACACCACACCACGCCACACGACACGACACCACACCACACCACACCACAGCACACCATATACACACAAGCCCACTTATGCAGCGTTGTATGTGTGTGTGTGTGTGTGTGTGTGTGTGTGTGTGTTTCAGCAACATTGTTGACGTTATGCATTGAAAGATGTGAGACACGCCATGAATATTTATTCCACAAATTGTGGCAAATAACAAATTAATAAAAATGTGCAATAAATTTTGCCAAAATATCAATTGAAAGACTAAACTGTACAAATAGATACATGTGTGTGTGTGTGAGTGTGTGCGTGTGTTCATGGGTATAAACAATTTACAGTTTCTTGTATTTGAAATTATTTATACTCAATGAATGGCGGACTGGAGGATAGATTCCCACATGGTAGAACTCCCAAGAGATAAAATATATATCACATATGATACAAATATATATATATCGATATATCGATATATATATATATATCGATTTGGAGTCTATGCTCAGTCAAAGCCCAACCTTTACGCCCGACAACTTGAACTATAAATTTCATTTCTCGAATGGAAGTTTTAAATTGATGAAGATTGTATGTGGAGCTAGTTCTGGAACCAGTTCCGGAACTAGTTAGAGGAGAAGCAACACTGATGACATTTAGTTTATAATCATGTTATTTCCGGACTCCCTTCAAACTAATAGACTTACAAAAAGGATAATAGGGACTTTCCCAGCTCGAAACAAATGCGCCTAAGGACAGAGAATTTTATTCGATAGTTACGATAGTTGCGATATTGTGGCACATCTTAAAGAAATGAGGGGCAATGAGTGACCCAAGAAACAACTTAAAGTCACGCAATAGCCAACTTTGGATTTTTTTGGGTATTGCGGTTAAGAGGACATTTCCTTTGGAGTCCTTAGCTGGTGGTTGAATGTATGTGTATGCGTGTGTATACACATGTAAGTATATCATTATATGTGTATTCATCAGGTTTCTTTCTGTTAATCGACTGAGATGAACGAAGGACTGAAATGTCCTCATCCGCTTCGCTGCACTCGCAACAAGGAATTCCCTTGGAATTCCACGTGTACTGAGGGATTTTAACATAAAGTGTCACCGCCACTCATGCGAGGGGTATTCCCTAACTGTTTTTGAAATAAACAAGTTTCGTAACTGAAGTGCTGCCGCCCCCCCCTCCCACACTACTTGCTGGAAACTCACGTTGCACCAATTGAGGTTTCACAAGAAACTTGTCAACGACGCGACACATGACGCACGAATGTTAACAAAGACGAAAATCGCAGAGCAAAAACAAAGTTAAATAAATACCAAAAAGTCAAAAAAGCCAAAAAAAACCAACAAAAAATAACAAAAAATAAAGTAAAAAAAAAGAAATAACATAAAAAACCAAAGAGATAGCAAAAAAAAAAAGCCAAGAGCAAAGGAGAGGCAAAAAACATGAGCAGATCTTGAGATAAATGTAGGGCAAATATTGATAGACACTATGGGGTATATGGGTCACATGAGACGAAGGAGAGCGAGAAAGGGAGAGAGATAGAGAGAGGAAAGAGAGAGAAGGTAAAAGAGGTTACAACTTGCAACTTTGCAACTTTGCAACAAAACTGAACACAAATCGTCGCAGCAGCTGATCATTTGGCTAATGGGCAAATTAGTGATGTGGGGCGTGGCAGCTTGTTGCCGCTGTCGCCGGCTGAGCATGTTGCAACGCATCTGTTGCCGCTCACATTAGCTGCTCGCACCGCTCATAATTCAAACGGTAAACGGTAAACATTGCGGTGCGCCTCCAAAGTGGAGCAACAGCTCAGAGAGAACGACAACGAGGCCAATGGGGCCAATGGCAAAAGCGAAGACGAAGATGGAGATGGAGATGGAGATGGAGACAGAGATGAAGATGATGCCGACAAAGAATTAAAAAAAAAAAAATAACACATATAAAAACTAAATAAGTAAATTGCTTTGCAATGATAATGTTTATAATATTCATATTATCGTTAATAATAATTATTATTTTTTATTTTATTTTTTATTTTATTTTTTTCCCTATGTTTACACATATCTGAGTAACTGTAATTACTACTCATTACATTGCCAATGTTTATCAATTACACGGGTAATTACAGAAGAATTACAGTGTATGCAATTTAATTGTGTTCTTGTGCCTAAAAAGGTTCTCTTTAATTATTCTTGCGTTTTTATTATTTTATTTAAGATTTATTATTTTAAGAAGAAGCAGTCGGATATATCGAGTTCGTTGCTTAAGTCTGTGAGTCTATTTCATATTTACATTTTATACTTTCAGTATTTATTTTTTAGTTCAAGGAATAATATTTTTTTTCTGAAGGAGCGAATTTGCAGATGATGTTTTTTATTTTAATCTATTATTTATTAACTTGTTCGTTTTATATCGTATAAATTTAATTTATAATATTTAAATTTGTATATTAATTATATATTTTTCTAATTGATTTATATTATTATTTTTTATTTATATAATCATTATTATTTATATTATTTTTTGTTAATTATAAAAGCATTATTATTTATATTTTCTAGTTTTGTTATATTTTTTTATAATTATATTTATTTTTTTTATTATATTATTTTTTATTATATTATTTTTTAATATATTATTTTTTAATATATTATTTTTTAATATATTATTTTTTATATTATTTTTTATTATATATTATTTTTTATTATATATTATATATTATATTTATTTTTATATTTTTATAATATTTTTTTATATTCAAAAATTTGTTTTTTTTTTTAAGATATTCGCATACAGATACATTTGCAGGCACTGTAAGTCTGACTGACTGGAGTCATTAAAATATTTGTTGTTGTTTTTATTTGGCATTAATTATATTTTAATTTATTTACATTTATTTTTTTCATTACGCACACATTAAAAATGTAAAATTTTGATTTGAATTTGGTATTTTTTATTTTCAAATTTGATTTTTTTTTAAAATTACATTTATTTTTTTGTTGGGGTTTCTCGTTTTGTGAGATTCGAAAATTAAAACTGGTTGCTGGCCGCCTGGAACCTGCGACTCTCAGCTCCAAAGATCAACAGATCCCAAGCTCCTCCACTCGATGCTGGCGATTGGAACTTAAAATGCAGTCCGTGCTCCGCTTACTTAATTTTCCCTCTCTCTCTCTCTCTCTCTCTCTCTCTCTCTCCCTCTCTATCGCTCGCTCTCTCTCTCTACTTTTGAAGTTGTTGCTCTTTTGTGTGGCATTTAATTTAATTTATGCAAGATTTTCAACAAAAATCAAAATGAATCCAAACCGAAGTCTTTGTATTTCTTAATTTTATGTTGCTGCCCGATTGGCCGCCGTTTGGCATGACAATCAATCGTTGGACTGATCGACAAGCTGCCCCCGCCCCCCTCTTCCCGCCTCTCTTCCAGCTTTAGCAACCCTTCCCCCTTCCCAATACTTCCTTCGCCCAGCCCTACCCTTAACCAAATGGAATTTTAACTTTTCCCTTTTTTCTACTGCCATTTGAAGGTTTCCCCAAGAGTGTTAAGGTGTGAGCGTGTGTGTGTGTGTGTGTGTGAGTGTATGTGCTTGTGTGTGTGTGTGATTTGTAGCTCTTTTTTTTTATAAGAAAGTTTTGGCTGGCATTAAATACAAGCGACAGACTTCAGACGTCAGACGTCATTCGAGAGACGACCGGCGATAAAGTCGGCAACGCCATCTAAAGGTCAAGTTTGACTTAGTGTGCGCAGCGGATTGATGGCAGCAGCGGGAGCTGAAATGGAGGGGGCGTTTGGAACGACAAATGAAGAAAGAAAGGAAGAGTAGATGAGAAGAGGGAGAGGGTGAGGGAGAGGGAGCGGAACAATTGTCTGAGCAAAAGAAACGCCTGGCAACAATTACTTGAAGACTGAGTAAAACAATCAGTTGAAATTATCGATAAGTGAACAATTTATCGATAACATTTTCAATCATTAACTGACTTTTGAGAAAGACAAAGAAAATATCAATTGAAAATCAAGCTGTTAGAATTTATATAATATTTAAGCTATAAATAGAAAGACTTCACTTTTGCGAAAGTTATCGATAGCTATCGATAGTTGCTGCGCAATTGGCAGGGCATCTTTTTTGATTGGCTTTGACACATTTGCCGGCCCTGACATTGAACCCCTTTGAACTGCATGTGTGTATGTAGATGGGTGTATGCACCCATACCTTAATCAACACCCATACACATCTGTTCAAATATATGTATACCTAAATTTATATATATGTATGTATGTATGTATATGGCAGTGCCTATAACTTAGGGACTGAGCGTTTTGTCACTTACCAGTAAACCAGTTTCGACATTTGGTATTAAAATGATCTTGGAACCGTCCATTAGCTTGTAATCTCTGAGTGTTCCATCCAGTAGTTCCCTGTAATGAACGAATTGGAATGAGATGGCATTAGTGAGTGTGATACAAATGGAAAAGAGACAGAGAGAGACTTAGAAATAGGTTTAGACAGAGAGAGAAAAAGAGGCAAATAAACAAATCGCTGGGAAGAAAAACTCATAGTTTGAACGGGAATAAAATACCCTCTAGTTTATATATAGGAGAGATATGGAGAGATATGGAGAGATATATATCTGATACAATCATTCATATTTAAGGAGTATAGATTATTTTAAAGATAACTCCAGATCTAACGCCCGGAAAGAGTATTCAAAAGTTGTGCACTTCGAATGCAATGCCTTATAAAACCCCCGATCAGTGCCGACATCTGGGGCGATGCCGTCAATACTAGACGCACACCTGGTGCCCGATGCGAGTACGATACCTGGGGTATACCTGAATAGTTTAAGAAGGAATTCAAATATAGAGATTATCTGGAGGCTGTGCACATTTTCCGGTAATCGAAAAGCCGATGGCAGCTCCTCCCCCATTCGCTGTACAGGCCGCTGAGGCGAAGGAGGGACGACTTGGGTTGGAGTCGGAAAGGTAATTACTATACAGAGAATTTGCGAGTCGATGGGCTGTGCTGCAACGATCGGCGAATAAAATGAAATATAAATCAACTTTATTTAAATTCAATGCAGACTTCAGCCAAAGACACACGTCGTTCCTTTTCCTGTTACTTTCAAATAACCGAAAGCCCCCAAGATGATCTTCTGTGTACAGTCATCGCAGCGACGAGCATCATCCAGATTATTGCTTTGAGTGTGGCAAATGGATAATATTATAAACAAAAAGTAAAATATAAGTAAAAAAAAATATAATAAATAAAAACAGAAAAAAGAAGAAGCTAAAGCCACAGAAATAATTCGCTTATTTGACTTTCGAAAGGTGTTCTCAGGTCTCTTAATTGTAACGTTTGTTTCTTTTCTTGTTTCTTTTCACTTATTTTTTTTTCCACTTTTTTAATTTTATTTTATTTTTTTTTTTAAATTTTTGTGACCCGTTGATTTGCCTTGTCAGCACTTTGTATGCGTAATGAAATTTTGGCGACACTTTTTGTTTACTTAATCTTTTTTGTTTAACCTAAAGTCAACAGAAACAAGGCGAAAAAAGGTAAAGGAAAACAAGACTTAAGAAAAAACAGCAAATGCAAAAAGAGAAAAGGCAAACGGCAAAGGCAAAGGCAAAAGAAACAAAACCAGAAAAGTTACAATCAAAATGTACACGCGCATAAAAATCGATGCGTTTTTTGCCACTTCAACAAAAAAAATAAATAAAATAAGAAATGAAGTTTTATTCTTATTTTATATATAAATATATATATATATGTATTTATGTATAGGTATGTATTGAGACATTGACTTCAATTTGCATGTAAGTTGCGAAGGTGGAGAGAAGGTGAAAAAGCGAGAAGAGAAAGAGAGAGAGAGGGAGAGAGAGAGAGAGAGTGGAGAACTGTAACTCGATTGGGGGCATTAGCCAAGTAATGGAACTGGAGACGTGAGCGGCCGCTCCGCTTGTTCGTTCACACGATATTCATCGGCTGTGATCGGCAGCATCCAATAATTTATATAATATATATATTTATATATTATATATATTTATATATTATATATATTTATATATTATATATATTTATATATTATATATATTTATATATTATATATATTTATATATAAATTAAAGTTTAATATAAGTAATTATAATTATATAAATTTATAACAAATAAATATATACATATATTTAAAGCTTAGTAAATATATAAATTAAAATTTATTTCATAAATAAATTAAAAAAAATTCCTTGGGTTTAATTTTGAATTTTTTGTTTTTTTTGTTTGTCGCTTTTGTTATTTTATTGTCGTTGGCCAATTTTCAGCTATGTTTGTTTTGTTGATAAACATTTTGTTGCAGGTGTTGAAAAAAGGTAAAACATGAAGGAAAAAAAACCAACTGTGTTTTGTTTAATTAATTGCTCGAACGCCGATAATAATGTTAAATATAATGAAATACAACAACAACAACTGCAGCAACAACAAGAAAAGTTGCTATTCTCAGGATTAACCGTTACAATCAACAAAAGACAAATCAACAAACTTTAAAAGACTGAAAAAACAAGAAGCGGTTTATAAACAGTTACTTATTGTTCCCAAGTGCACGGTAGCAATCAGCTTTTGTCCGTACAAAAGAATATCTCAGCCTATTGACTGAAAGTTGGCAACAATGCACTGAATCACAGAGCGAACGACAAATGGAATGAATGGAATGAAGAAAGAAGGCGCGATCACTGCTTCGTCTTCGTCTTCCTCCTCTTCTTCTTCCTCCTCCTCTTCTTCCCCTGGGAAGTTTCACTTAAATTTAAATAAATTCTTTTCTTTACCCTCGACTCTATTTTTACAATCCTTTTCAACGGACTAAAATACACACACATGTGCATATTACACATAAATAATAGTAGCTTCTTTTTATAGAACAATTCGCTGTTTGCTATGCATAACAGTAAAACTTATTGATTATCCATTGGAAAGTTTTCTAATTGGAACCCAAATGCCACGAAGGACAACTAAAGGCACTTAGCCTAATAATAGCTCCGATCGACCTTCCTGCATTTGGTGGGCCAAGAGATTAACCTACACTCGTTCGTCCTAAGCAACCGCCTGTTGTCTAGGGATACAAGTGAAAACAAAAGTACAGTTACGTCATCTATATTGAAAAATCAGAATGCCTCCCCCCGCAGGCCGTTCCCGCTGGGGGGAATGCTAATTATAAGTATTTTATTACTCGGAGCAAGTATAATCAATGTTAGGGCAGACATAGATACATATACAAATACATATATATATATATTTATATGTGTGTGTGTGTGTGTGTCTGTGTATGTGTGTGTACACGTACTATGTACATACTCCTCCTTAAGACAGGAGTTCATACACACATGCATAGGTATTTGCATGTGTGTATGAATATGTTTGCATGTGTGTGCGAGTGTATGTGTATGTGTATGTGTATGTGTGTGTGTGTGTGGCTGTATCTGTGTATGTACATAACTAATGACGATGCATTTGTTATGGCTAGCAACGTGAGGCAGCCACAACAAGTAGAAGGCGGGCCTCGGATCATAAATTGAAACTGCGGGCAGACAGTCTTTTGGGGAGGGAAGGTCTACCGATGGCAGGACAGGGCAGTCATCAGGGGGAGGGGAGTGGTAGTCGTTTAAGGAGCAACATACCACACAAAATACCAAATACGAAATACAAAATACCAAAAACAAAATACAAGTTGGTTGTCCCTCAAATGCTTCAACAGATTTATTGGGCATCAATTTTGGGCCTTCAATTAAAAGTCAAGGAAGAAGGCAAGGAACGGAAAAGAATCGTTTAAGAGTCCTGCAAGCCGCAGAGTATCGATTTATAAAAATGCGGCACGCCTGAGCTGAGGAACGGAGCGGAAATGGTGGACCGGGGAGGGATGGGAGACTACCGACTGCGGACCACAACACACGGAACAGTGGCCACTGGCAATGGGAAGAAGCGGTACGGGTTGAGGGGTATAAGTTGGGGGAGGGGAGCGGGGTGTGGGGTGTGGGTTGGTCGAACAAAAGAGACAAGCAAAAGCTGCAGCAGCGAAGCGTCGCAACATAAATTACTTAACTTTATGCTTCGGACACACGACACAGAGAGAAAATGTGAGAGGTGGACTGAGAGGGATGGTCAGAGGAAGGGCGTATGTGGCACACAGACAGCCCACACACACACACACACATTAAAATACATACACATATATAATATATATATATATATATTTACCCACAGACAAGAAGAAAAAGCATCGCTGTCAGCGGCGACTGCGACGTCGTAGTCACATTGATTGCATCATTGGGTTATGTTGGGGCAAGAGTAAGGGCGAGGATGAGGATACGGCTGTGGGTAGGGGAATGTTAGTGAGGGAGGGGGCGGGAGGTGGCGATGGCGATGGCGAGCGCGAACACGAGCGCGAGAAAAGCCGAGAGGCAAAGTGCGAGCGACAGAGTTGCGGCGAATTGATGTCGTCGATGCGGTAACCGAGGCAACAGCAACAACAGCAACATGGGAAACAACAGCAACAACAACATGAGAAACAACATTTACGAATGAACGTTAAATGACTGCATGCATGATTGATGAATTGATAAGATTTTGTTGGTTGAGCACGAAAAAGCGAAGCGTATTTGGGTCACCAACCAGAGGCGTGGCAGTCGCTGCCAACATTGCACGCACACGCCACAAAACGAAACATAAAGGCATACACGCGCACACAGACACGGACACAGACACATACACACATGCACACACATTCACACTTACACATACTCATGTAAAAATATATAGACGTCGGGACTGAACAGCATTAATTTTCATTCATTGCCGCTTACGTAAAATGCTTGCGGCAATATGCGGCATGTTGCACAACATAAAAACAAACATACAAACACACATGCAAACATGCATACGTATATGTATATATACCAATCATATATATGTACATATGTATATAGGCACATGTATTCCCACACATATACATAACCGGCAACATGATGCTAGCTGCGAGAGGAGATAGAGAGAGCGTGCACGTGAGCGTGTCAGAGAGACACTAACGTCACGCAACGTAACGCATAACGTAATGGTGAAAGAAAGCTGCTTGCCCTGGCATAGCAACAAACACAGAAAAACACGCACATAAAACATACAACATAAAACCCATACAGACACAAGGCAAACCCAAAGGCAAAGGCAAAGGCAAAGGCAACGGCAAAGGCACAGGCACAGGCACAGGCACAGGCACAGGCAACACATTCACAGCAGGTGCCAAAACTCACCACACACAAGAGTTAAAAACGGCGTGAAATGACGTTGCCGAGAGCACCAGAAGCAGCAGCAGCAGCAGCTAAGAGAGCGACAGCAGCAACAGTGGTGGCGGCAGCCACGCTTAATACTTAAAGTAACTTAAGCTTTAAATGAGCTTTAAAGGCAGCATACAAAATGTTGCACACACACACACACACACACATACATATTCACGGTTGGCATTAGCAGCGCGTGAGGTGTGCTGACGGGTTTGTCACTTGTATGTGTTTGCGTGTGCGTGTGCGTTTAGCTTCGGCTTTGTCTGCGGGGGTGTCTGCGTCTGTTCGCTTCGTTGACGCGTCATGTCGTGCTGCCTCGCTGCCTCGCTGCTTTTACGCAATAGGCAGACGAAGTTGATGCTGACGCTGACGCTGGCGTTGTCGTTGACGCAGACGCTGCTGCTGCTGCTGCTGCCGGCGCTGGCGCTGGCGCCGCTTGGCTGTGAAGGCCAAACAGGGCTCGTGGCCAGGCCCAGGCATTAGCCGGCGTATGCCCAAGCACACCTGCATACATATATAAATATGTATGTATATGTATATGTATATGTATATGCATATGTATATGTATTTAAAGATATAGATGTATTTATATACATACATATAGCAGACGTAAACCCTTTTCACCACTTTTCGATTTCCCCACAACTGCCCAACACTAGACGGTCAGCTGCTCTTCAGTGCCCCGAACTCAAGCTGGAGCAACGGACAGACATTGGGCTCTGTGCATACACATGATGACCGCATGTCTGCATTTAAGGTTATGTCCGATTCTTTAAATACACGATCGCCTCTCTCTTATGTTCTTTCTCTTGCTCTTGAAGCCTCTCTCTCTCTCTCTTCTCTGCACAGTGGCTCTCTTTTGATTGCCGTTGGCTTTCTTTATTTCTTTTGTTAACTACTTAAGCATTTTCCTACCATGAAATTTCTAGCTCAAACAAACAAAACAACGAAATAAAATTCCACCACCTTGCACGCACGCACACACACTAGCACTCACACACACACATGCATACACAGATAGTAAGGGAATTGTATGTTGAGTAAATTATCATGTTTACTATATTATGTCCTGGCTGGGCCTGCGTCTTAGCCTGTGACCGAGCCTCTGCCACTGCCTCTAGCCTCTGGGCTCTGATTGTGCCTCTGCCTGTGCTGCTGTATGTGTCTGGGCCCGGGCTTGGACCAGGGCCTGTTCATGGGAGGACACATGACATCAAGGACTGAGGCAGTGCATAAGAAGGATATAAGCAATTGAAGCGTATGAGAAGCAGCAAAAGCAGTTAAATAAAATCTCACACACACACACACAAAGGCCCACACATACACACATACACACGTACACACATACATATATATCAAATGAAGCTGCCAAGTGAGAAATTCCACCACCAGACACACAAAACGCATAAAGGAAGCAACCACCAAAGGCCTCTGCCATGTGGGTCGATGCTGGTGGCTGGTGGCTGGCGGCTGGCAACGGGCGAATGGCGGTTGGCGTCACAAAACCGGAAAAGTAGCGCAGCGCAGCGCAACAATTCACGTGGCAGGGCAGCAGCAAGGCACACACACACACACACACATAGATACATACTCAAATATGTATATATATATATGTGTGTGTGTGTGTAATTACATATACATACACACACACACACACATAAGAAGCCAACGACGTCTAAATGTCTGGCAATGATGGCTGACTAAAGCGGGGAGCCAAAAGTAAGATTTGGCCAGCTTTAACGGCACAACTGAAGGGGGATGGGTGAACGATGGGTGAAGCGGGGAGCGAACGGGAGGGGAGGTCGACTGACTCGTCAAACTCAAGGGCAACTGTACATACACGTTGGAAGTTCCCCCAACGTGAGGAAAGAAAATGTAATTGGAGTAAACGACGGAGACGCATGCGGACGGAAAAGGGACTCAGGTTTCAGCTGACCTTAAGGGTTTCTTTAAAATCCTAAGGACACAGAAATAACCCTGGCAAGGACACCATCTGATATCGAAATGATATATCAGATATCTAACATCCATATATATCCATAACTCGCAATTAATTTGACTTTTGGCTAAAGTCAACTTATAAATAGACATTCGATTTTAATCCTTGCACAGTCCTTCGACTTTGTTGCGAGTTACCTTGACGACAGGTCAAAAAAGAGAAAAAGAAAAGAAAAAGTATATCTTTAGCTTTCACTCCGTGAAAATGCGGCCTTGCCCCACTGTGCGTGAAGAACTTTCGTGCGAAGTCGCGTCACGCGTTGACGATTGCATAACGAAAATTGGAAGTTTTATTTCGTTGTTGTTGTTGTTGTTGTTGTTGTTGTTGTTGTTGTTGTTGTTGTTGTTGTTCTTTGTCTTGATAGCCGATTTTGTTAGCAGCCCCCTTTCACACCATCCACCCACCTAGCCACCTAGCCACCTAGCCACCACCACCAGCCTCAATCTCTCACCGCACACCTCAACAACCGCCACGCCCCCTGCCATTGGCACACAATCTAAAAAATGTACACGGAAGTGGCAAGCGCATAGTTAAAATTTGTTTTCTAATCTGGTTTTTGATATCGCACACACACACACACACACACGCACAGAGTCACACACACATACTTGCTCTCTCACACAGTCGCTCACTCGATCACACACACACACACATTGACAAAGATAGAGAAATCTCTGATTTGATTTTGCTGGCCAATTGAAAGGTGTCTTTTTTTTTGGTGTTTTTTATGCCCCTCAGCCGCATTCGGAATTGGGTTAAAGCAAAGATAACGATAAGGAAAGAGATTGGAAAAAATAAAAAAAAAAACAAAAGGAGAATCCAACAGCTTGTTTATATTCGTATATATCATATATATATATACGATATATATATATATAAAGTCCGATACAATCGCTGGCCGCATTTTCTTCAATCCTCTGCCATGCGAATGTCCTACCATAAGGCCACACCCACAGATCCTGTGGGGACTTAATCATAATTAGAAGGGACTCCCTTCTAATCGAGATCATCGCAGCACATCAGTGCAGCAGTTAAAGATCTCGAAAGGCAACTCTTTATGGATAACAAAACTGAAAAAAACATCCTTGAGTTGTCCTTAGACGTTCTCTTTTATAGTCCTATATATATACATATATATACATGTATATAAAGATCTTGGTATCGGGCGGCAAAGTGTAAGCACTCAGCTACTTTGAACTGTTGATTACGAACACAATAGTTTATATAACGATAAGATAACTCGACTACGCGGCAGATAGTTTTGATGACATATGAAGTCTGTTTGCCAGGTGATTCGAGAAACACACACTCGAAGTGTGGCGCATTCCTCGCCTCGTAAGTGAGGCCAAACCCTTGACAAAGTGAGCCAGTCCATGCTTGGACGGATACATACACAGAAAGACTTATAGCGGGATGTATAGGATGGATTAATAGAAAGATATTTGGATAAACTAATAGATACTTCTTGGACAGATATATAGATACATTTGTAAATACTTCAAAGATAGATCTATAGATACATCTGCAGATACTGTTTAGATAAACATATAGATACTTTCAAATAGATAGATGCTTTTAAGATAGATACCTAGATATATTTATGGATACTTTAAAAGTAAATATAAAGATAGATATTTAAAATATCTTAGATACACACATTTATTGAGATACAGGTGAATGTGTAGACATATATAAGATAAATATAAATAGATCTCTTATAGATACATAGATACATAGATACATAGATACATAGATACATAGATACATAGATACATAGATACATAGATACATAGATACATAGATACATAGATACACAGATACATAGATACACAGATACATAGATACATAGATACATAGATACATAGATACATAGATACATAGATACATGGATACACAGATACATAGATACATAGATACATAGATACACAGATACATAGATACATAGAAACATAGATACATAGATACATAGATACATGGATACACAGATACATAGATACATAGATACATAGATACATAGATACATAGATACATAGATACATAGATACATAGATACACAGATACATAGATACATAGATACATAGATACATAGATACATAGATACATAGATACATAGATACATGGATACACAGATACATAGATACATAGATACATAGATACATAGATACATAGATACATATAGATACTTTTGGATACATAGATACATAGATACATAGATACATATAGATACTTTAAGATACATAGATACATAGATGCATAGGAAGATCTATAGGTAAATTTAAAGATAGATTTATAGGTAGATTTATAGGTAGATTTAAGATACTTTTAATAGAGAGACACATATAAGGATTTTTAATGTTTTAAGGGAGATATTTATATATATGTATATATATATAGAGATATGTATATAGACAGCTATAAGGAGACGTAAGGCTGGATACATGTCGGGATATATGACACATGAGATACGCAGATACTTTTTGGGCGTGTGTGTGCGCAATTATTGGTCTTGAGATACAGTTACTTGCAGGAGCACACACACATCTACAAACATCTAAAACTATAGACACAGATGGATGTGCGGCCTTTAGATATAATATTTACATTTCAGGGATTCCTCTTTCCGTGCAAGTTTTCAGTTTGGGGATGGACTCGGGCTCAAAAATGAGTGTAGATACAAATTCTGAGCCGCGTTCACAGGGAACCAGGCCCAGGCCCAGCAGCAACCCTCTGAAGCTGTTTTAAAGTGAGCTAATCCCAAACTTGATTATTAAACACACACACAAGCACATACAGGGGCATAGGCAGAGGCACACACACGCACAGGAACTTATACACACACACACACACACACACATATACAATGAAACACTCACAAAACCTACACACAGGAAAACCCAATAAAAAGCCAACTAAATCTGATGCAACCCACGAGACGCCATCGCCAAATCCAACACCGACGGCGACGCCGACGACGACGCAAACGCCAACGCCTTCACATCATCTTCAGCATCAGCACATCATCCACACCCAGTGGATTGCTATTGCTCCGGCAGCAGCAGCAGCAGCAGCAGCAGCAGCCGCAGAGGATTTCTTTCTTTTCCATTTGGGAAAGCTCACCAGCGCTTGGAGAGCAGAGTCCCATTCCCCGCCGCCTTTCCCGGATCCGGCTTCATCTTCGACCTCATCGCCATCGCCTTCAGTTCTAATAACTGAAGTGAGAGCCTAAAACGCTTGACGCTTATAGCCGCTTTAATGGCTCTGAGGTTTACTTGGGAATAGGAAAAGGAAAAACGGATGAAGGAGGGGGAGGACAAGGGAAGCAAGGAAAGCAAAGGAAGCAAAGGAAGCAAAGGAAGCAGTGGCAAGCTTTTAACTGGGGGTTGCTCCCATGTGCAACAACCACCCGCTGTTGCTCCTGATGACTTCCATTAATTTCCGAAACGCAAAAGCTGCAGAATCGCTGCTGGCGCTAACTTCAACCATATGGTCAACAGTTTTGAATTATTCTTGCCTCTTTCTGATGTCACACACGGGTGGGTGGATGTCCGTCTGTGTGCCTGTGTGTGTATATGTGTGAGTGTGCTTGTGGCTGGAGGGTTGAAGGGCTTGCAACGGCCAGCAGCCCAGCCAAGCAGCGGGCAAGGCGGCCGGACAGCAATCAACCTACGTAGGTACCTATCTACCTATCTACCTGACCACCCAACCACCCACCCAACCAACCACCCATCCACCCAGCCATCTGTCCATTCGACCATCCAACCAAGCAAACACAAGCAACAACAAATGAAAGCAACCACCGGGCAAAAGCTTTCAAAAGGGTTGCATAGAAAATCGATGTAGAAGTGGGTGGTGGCAATATTCCGACGGGTTTGGGGGTTCCTGCTAGATGTGTGCTTTATGTGGTTGTATGTACGTGTGTGTGTGTGTGTATGTGTGTATATATGGGGGAGCTAACAGCTGAAAAAGCATCAGGCAAAGTAGTCGGCGGCGATTTGCATTCAGTACATGCAAAGGAGAAGAGGAAGAAAAGCAATGGGTAAATCAGAAACGCCTCCCCATCTCCCTTGTCCCATCCGCCTCTTCGACGGGCAAGCATCCACAACAAAGACAAATTAAACAAAGAAATCAACGGGCTGTTGAGGGCAACGAGCAGAGAACAACAGTGGGCAGTAACAGCAACAGCAGCAGCAGCCGCCGCAGCAGCAGCAGCAGCAGCCACAGCAGCAGCAGCAACAAAAGCAACAGCATCAACAACAGCAACAAACAACAATCAGAAATCACAGCGACTAAAAATAGCAAACATCTCCGACATCGCCTACGCGCCCCTCGCGCCCATAGCCACCCCACTACCTCGATATGGCCCACGCAGACCAGCACAACGACCACCTAACAACAACAACAACAAAAATAAAAACAAAAGCAGCAGCAGCAACAGCAACAGCAACAACAAGGAGTAAGAGAACAGTAACAAGAACAACAATAGCAGCAGCAACAATAATAAACACAAAAAACAAAAAAACAGCAGCGCAACAGCGCGAGTCATTCTAATTTCAAGCTATTGATTCAGCGACGCAGCCATCGACGCTGACAGCGACGTCGTAATTCGCTGCCGCTGCCACTTTAATCAACAAATTGACAAGCTACGAGCGGCGACAGCAGCAGCACAACAGCCACCGGAAGGCGTTTTTTGCAAAAGGGCAAATATTAAAATGCAAATAGACAACGACAGCAACAGCAACGGCAACAGCAGCAGCAGCAGCAGCAGCAGCATCAGCAGCAGCAGCAGCAGCACAAGCAGAAGCAAAAGCAGCGGTAGCAAAAGCAGCGGCAGCTACATTGCAGAACAGCCGACAAGCTTTCGTGCGCGCGCATACGAGCACACAAATACACACACACACATACACACACACGCACACAGTAGCAGCAAAAAGCCCCCACAATAAAGTCACCAAAGTCGGAAAGAGTATAAGTATAAGGCGGGCAGCGATGTTCGCTCTCACGAACAGCAAAACACAATTGCCGGCCGGCCCGACGAGATCAGAGTACAGTATGGGGAATATGACAACGTGTGAGGGTGTGTGTAGTGGCTGGTAGAAATTGCGCGGGGCCTGAAATGTGTGCGCCTGGACATAATACGTAAGGCTGAGCGGCAATAATAACTTAACCGCTCCGCACTCCCCTGCCGCATCTTATCTCTTCTGCTTTGCTCTGGATGACGTTATTGATGCCGTAAGTTTTGCATTGAAAGTAAATACAACGAAGGCGTTTGGCGTTAAACGTTCGCCATTCAGCGCTGGCGTTGGCGGTGGCGTTGGCGTTGCCGTTGACGTTGACAGAGACAGAGACAGAGACAGAGACCGAGACAGCGAGAGCTTGCAGCAAAGTTCAATCAATTAAAATTTCTAAACATTTAAATCTGACTTACCCTATACCCTATGAAAAGTAAGCTTAATCGACGTATTCAAAAAAAAAATAAATAATACTTTTGCAAGGAAAATAAACACCTCTAATCAATAAATTTAAATACTAAAAAAAAAGCGCACACATCTTGATTTGTTCAAGTGTAAGTCATATTACCCGAAGTCTGCTTTTCACACTCTCGAAACGCTGAATGAACGCCTCGTTGAATAGCTTGCGAGGTAGGAGGAAGTCTTTTATACGCATTGAAAAATGCAATGAATGCAACAAATGAATGAATTCAAAGGTGAATTAAATGAATGAAAGAGTGCGCAACTATTTATGAGAGAATCAACTCACCCAAATGCATTCTAGCATCAGCTTCATTCATAGATCCGATCCTTGTGCGACTTAAGCAAATAAAATATACAAGTATATCTTATAATAAAAGAATATACCTGATTAAAGATCACAGACACAAGAGAAGCACACATATATACACATATACATACATACATATCTTGCTTAATATTTTAATTATCTGAATTCCTGTAAACATAATAAACGGCAAATATTTGAGGGGAAAAGAGAGAGGGAGAGAGAGAGAGAGGGAGAAGAAAAGGTTCAATTGGAAAAGGAGGGACATACATGATCTCAACATCTGCGGTGCAATGACACCTCCAGGCACAACCACCGCTCGCCGCAGAAGCAGATATGTACTTAATTTTGTACTTGTATGTGTGTGTATGTGTTCAGATAATGGTCGGTGTTTGTACAGTTCTTGTTGCCAAATGTATTTACAAGAAATATACACACTCACACACACACATGCACACAAATGAATGAGAACATGCAAACGTGCCGTTAGCATCCGATTTGCAACAATGTAAGCGATTTATTTCTGTATCTTGATGATAGAAAAAAACAATGCGAAAATTACAAACATTATTGTATATGCGGATCTTTATAGGCATGCACATATACACACACAGACATGCACCAACACAGCAATAGGAAGAGAAGAGAAGAAAGAGAGAGAGAGAGAGAGAGAGAGAGATAAAAAGATGGAAGGTATCCAAACTTATCCGCCAAAAATTCCCATCAACAACTGCAACTTTGTTATTTTTAGCCATAATTTTTGGCTATTTTCGGCGAACGTTTCGTTCTCGTTTCTTGCAACTTCGCGTTGCATAGACAAATTCTAACAAATTGCGCAAATGATAAAATTTATTGAATGCAGCAGCCGCATGTCTGCCTGCCTCTAGTCTCTGTCCCTCTATTGGCGTGGCGCCATCTAGTGCCGAGCAGAGATGGAAAAGGGACCGAAGTAGCAATAAAGCCAAGGCTATGCCCATAGACATAAACAAATGATGAACGGCAATGGAGAGATGACAACAAAATGGCAGCCAAGGGCCATCCACAAGACTAAGCCCTGTGCCCTGTGCCCTGTGCCCATACCTTTTCTGGCATTTTAAGCGAATGGGGAGCAATCAGAAGGAAGGTTGGAGTGGCACTTGTGGGGCTTGGAAATTGACTAGGCAATAGTTACTCTCTAGGCAGACGAAGTTTGCAGGGGTCCAGCAAGGGGCGAGCAAAGAATAACAGAGAGAGCAGGAGTACCAAAGAGAATTACAGAAAGGGAGAGGAGAGAGAATATTGAAGGTAAGAGGGGATATGTAGACTGACAGGCGACACAGGTTGCCGTTGTTGCTCCGTTAATTTTCTATTGTGGGGCTTAGCTTAACTTTCCCAGCTGCAACTAAACGAGTTTCATTCTCTCTCTGTCCATCTCTTTCACTCTTTGTCCGTCCCTCTCTCGCTCTCTGTCTCTCTCTCTCTCTCTCTCCTCTACACTATCCATTCATTCATGCACCCCTCACACTATCTTCCTATCTCTCTTTGTCCGACAAACACCGCGTGTTGTGCAAGAAGCAACAGCAGCGAAGCGGCAGCGTACAAAGGGCAGTACAGCGAGAAGACGACGGCAACGTCAACGTCGACGTCGACGTTAACATCGCGTCTTGTGTAACCTGATCTTTCCATACATATGCACATACACACATACACACATACACGCTACATATGGAGAAAGAGCTACAAAACAATAAGCCAGAACAAAGCGCTGTCCAATATTTCAAACAAGATCTCAGCCGACAACAAGCCAGGGACTGGGCCAGGGGTAGGGGCAACGAAGGGGAGCACAGGCAGGGTCGGACTGCCTAATCAACAACAACATCAACACTAAAAACTGCGCAGCAAAAGCAATTTTTCGCGTAAAATATTTTTTTTCTATTTTTCGTTTTCCTCTCTCTTTTTAATGGGAATCTTTGCTTCTAAACTCCGTTTGACCTCTCATAATCTTAAATGTAAATCTTAAATGTTATATTTTTATTTTTATTAAATATTTTTATATAAAAGAAAAGGAACAAACCTAAAACAAAGAAATTTGAAAGATTAAATCAATCAAAAAAGTACAAATTTTAACAGGTTTCCATTTAAAAAAAATATAATTTAAAGTAAATTCAAATTTAGAAAACATTTTCTAAGTACTCTCAAATGAAAAGCTATATCCTGAATATAATGTATATTAAAAGCAATAGTAATTGAAGCTAAAGAAGAGTATTTAAATGTTGCGCACATTCAAACTACACATTTATTTCCAGTGCTTTTCAAACACAGATTGTAAACTACACACATACACAGTTAAAGTTTTTGTAGGTATAACTTACAAGGTCTCTCTGAGTGAAAACGACAAAAACAAAAAAAATAAAATAAAAAACAACAATAAAACTGAGAACATGAAAAAACTATCACTGCACGCTTCAAGAAACAGACAACACAGTTCAGACGATAGACTTAGGAACTAGTTGAAAAGATGGAGAAAGGGGGGGCCAGGACAGTGTGTGGCGTAGGAGATGCTGGCACAAACGTTCAACAGACCCGTGGCGAAGAGCGCGAGCAACGTGACAAGCCCCAAAAAAATAAAATGAAAAAAAAAATCATAAAACAAGATATAACATAAGAAAAAGGCGGCAAAATTCAACACAGTCAAGAGAAACTCAACACACGCAGCCAGAGCAAAGCATAACAGGAAAGTCAACACATCGAATTTGGAACTAAGCATGCAAACAGAAAAACACACGCGCTGCTTAGTTGATGACGTTAGCGTCGCTATTGCTGCTGCTGCTGCTCCTGTTACCGTTGGCGTTTTGACCGTGACGACGCGTCGTCGCTACGACGCTGCTCTCAAACATATTTGTTTTCTTTATTTTGATTTAAATAGACACACAAAAAGCAAGCGCCTAACTTAAAATTAACATACTCATATACACACAGTTGATAAACGCGAATGAGTAGAGAAAGCACAGCAAGTGAAACTGTACAGTATTTTGAAGCCTTCTTCATCTACTGCCTCATATCCCCACACACTACCTTGCCCACAAAACCTACCTCTATTGCTCCATTTCTTTCTCTTTCTTACTCTTCCTTTAAAATCACCTCGTGTTTCTCTTGACTAAGTTTTACAATGCATTGCCTTGAAGAACAATGTTTCTGTGACAACATGTGGCTTAGCTTGAGCTTATGTCATAGGCGTCTATGTTAGCGTCTGCGTCAGCTGCAATGTTAACATCGCTGCTAGCGGCAATAGCAGCAGCAGCAGCAACAGCAACAGCAGCAGTCAATTCAAAAGGGGTGAGGTAAGAGCCGAATACGCTTTTATTAAGTCATATCTGTATGTATGTATGTATGTATGAATATATATGCGCATTTAAAGATTATGCATATGCATATATGTATGTACACATAAATTATGTATTCCTACACCCTTACAACATGATTCTACAAACTGTTAGGTAGCTAACAGCATTTTTAGCTGCAGATAGGATTATGTAAAAGACAATGCCGATAAGAAAAAAGTTTCTGGCCATACAAAAAAATGAAGCTATGTGAACGCATTAAAAGACAAAATAGATTCTATTCCACTAATAATAAAAAAAAGTTGTATTGAGAACAATAATTAAATTTAGCCTAGACAAATATCAATTTAATGATTTTGAAAATCTTCTTTCTATTAAAAAGTGTAAGTCACTTTATTCAATCTCTGGGATCAGTGAAGAATAACATGTAAAGGGTTGCACACATTCGACGACTATCTATGCACATGTATGTGTGTGTGTATACTTAGGCACACGCACACGCAGGAAGAATGGCATTTTGTGGTCATGCTGGTATGGCTACCAGGAAACAGTGTCAATGAATTTGGTGGTGTCTCTTGGTGGTTGCTGTTATGCCCTTTTTCATTTTCCTATTCCTTCCACGGTTACCTTAACTGGGATTGCGACTGAGACGGAGATTGAGACTATGACTGTGACTGTGACTGTGCCTGAGACTGTGCCTGAGACTGCGACTGCGACTGTTACTACTTGCTCTTGGTGATGAGGATAAGATGTTGTTGTTGTTGTTAATGGTGGTGATGGTGATGATGAGGTTGATGGTGTTGCTGGTGGTTGTGACGCTGGTGGTGGTAGTGATGGTGGTGACTTTCATAAGAGGTACAAAATATTCATTTATGCAATTTCAAATTGTTTTTCTTAGTTTCCATTTTAATGCGTTTCCCTATAACTGGCTGACTGAATGGAGGATGACAGCGCAGTGGAAGTTGCATGTGGCATGTGAAAAATATAATGATAGGGAGGGAGGAATGGGGGGCCATAGTATTGTGTTTGACATTTATATATGTGCCTTCTGTGGTGGATGGTTGCCAGGGAGCTTTCAGTAAAAGGCTTTCGCAGTGTGGTGGTGGATTTGCTTTGTCCGTTATCAGTACGGCAAAGCCTATGCGGGGGTGGAGCGGGGCTTGTATACGCCTGTTTTTATGGCTTCTGCGGGTTAAATAACATCTGACATTTGGGTGGTCGTAGAACTTTCAGCAAACAAAGGAGAGCCTGGCTCGGCACCCTAGCACAAAAACGAAACGCATCATCAACAGAGACGGCACCGAGAGGGACGTGGACGGGGGCAGGAGCAGTGACGGCGACGCCGATAAGCGCATTCAGCGACAGCAACAAATTGATTGCAGCCCCCGAACAAAGAGCTGCGCGGCAGCAGTAGGAGAAGCAGGCTCACTCGCATTCGCAGTCGGCGTTGAAGTCGAAGTCGCAGTCGCAGCCGCAGCCGCAGCCGCAGCCGCAACCGAAGCTGAAGTCAGCGGTGGCAGCAGAAATGCCTCACAGGCGAAGAAGAAGAGGTTTGAAATAAAATCTCCACATGGTGAAGACATGTGGCCGGCGTGCTCTTAGCGTCGATATGGGCAGCGGCTTTTTTTTTTTCAAAGCAAAAGAGAATGAGGAAGAAAATTAAAACCAAAAAGTAGCAATAAAAAGAACAACAACAACAACAAGAACACAAACTTCAAGTGGAAACAAACGTAGACTGTGAAAATACATGCACATACATGCATGTGTGTGTTATAGTTGTTGTTGGGCTCGTGGCAGACGGCATAAAACAGATGCAGCAACAGAACAAGAGCCAAAGGCAAAATCAGTAAAATTCTTATCAGTCAAGTTTTACACAAAGTGAAAGGCCCGGTCAGGGACTGTCCCTGCAACAAAGCAAATTATGCTTAAGGCTACACAAGCGCTGCCGAAGTCTCGGACTCAGTCACAGAGGCCGACGACGGGCTCGCGGTGGCGGTGGCGGTCTCAGTCACAGTCTCAGCCTTAGTTGCTGTTATTGTTGCTGATGCTGTGGCTTCAGTTGTTGAGTACAGTTGGTCAAGCAATAATAGAAAAAGAGTTAATTGCATTGACATTTAAATTTCATATGCCGCTTATGTGTCTTTGTATGGAAAACCTTAAAATCATTTTATCATATTTTGGTTAACAGTTTCCGGTGGTACTTTATGTTGCAGTGTTTACTGTTAACCACCTTTTGAACATACACAACCTGAGAAAAGAAACACAAAGAGAGAGAAGAGTGAGAGAGAGAGAGAGTGTGAGTGTGTAGAGAAAGAAAATACACTGCATGCAAAGGGCCCAAAATGCAAACCAAGCAGCAACACTTGCAGTTCTCTCTTGATTTTATCGCTCTCTCTTTCACTCTATCTCCCTCTCCCTCTCTGTCTCACTCTCTGCATTGCTGTTGGTCAGTCCTACCCTCGTCTTCTTCATTCTCTCTTTGCTCTCTTGCATGTTCACTTAATTGTTGCACCGGCAATGCTGCTGCTGCCACTTCTGTTAAAAATGCATTAAAATGCAACTAGTTGTATGACGACGCTTGCGTCGACGCCGACGTTGTCGCCGTTGCTTCTCTGGGTAACACCTTGTCTGTTATTTTTATTGCTTATGTTATTAAATAATGTCATTAAATTGATTATCGTTGGAGTTTAGTGTTTTAATTTTTTAAAACTCCTCTTATGTACATAAGCAATATATCCTGTAGCTTTCAAAGTATGTGAAGCCTTAACAATGTTAGATCCCCAGGACGTCCACGCTTTCCCTTCATTAAATTGATCCTTTTCCATTTGGTTGAAAAATCTAACGCAATATTAAAAGCAACAGAAACGCTCTCACACTAACACACATGCACACTAAGACCAGACACACACATACAATAAAACAAAGCATAACAAAGGCAATAAATAAAAACCACATGCACACACACAAACACACACACACACACACGCATGGAGCAAAAAACATAAAATGATTTCATTATCAAGCATTAAACTAAACAAAGCTTTAAAGTAGAAAGAAACACACACACACACACACACACACACACATGCGCGTGCATACGTAAAACGAAGCGGATAATTATAAATTATGAAATAAAGCGATAAAACTTAATCATTTGAAAAAAATTCAAATAAGGATTTGAATCCTTGATTTCCTTCGTGCAGTAGGAATTATGTCAATGGATAAATTTACACATATTAATTTAGTTCAAGTAATTTAATTATAAATTAAACAAATGAAAAATGCGACTTGTTGCAGTTTTCATTTGTGCGCATTGCATGTATATATATATATATATATATATATATATGTGTGTGTGTGTGCGTGTGTGCGATGACATACATAAAGTTTTACCCCTTTATCATTATAACTAATCTATAAATTAGGTGAGCAATAGGCGAGAAATTCCACACAACAAAAGTTCCGTCATTGATTTCCCATACAACAACAACTACAACAACAAAGTTGTGGGTGCAGCACGCTTTGTTCCTCCCCAGACTCTGAACTAACTGTAAGTAGGTTAATACCCGTTACCTAAGGGGTTGCATATTGCGTATTGGCAGACAATTTGAGTCTCTGTCCGTGAGAGGAGTGTGTTAAATATTAGACGACGCAATATAATGAGATATGGAACGGCGAAGAAGGGATAAAGAAGAGCAGAAGAGAGAAGAATATTTGAGTAGAAGAAATTCGTGGGTTAACCCTTCCATCGTTTCAAGGGTTAAACTGAACTGGTTTAAAGGCGGAGTAGAGGGGACTGGTATCTAGGGAAACGCAAGGCAATATCTGAAGAGCCCAACAAACAGTTTCAAGTGTTTCCATGTGATTCCATGGATTCGGGAAAATAGTTGAGGGCTTGAATGAGGGATGACTTGGGGGGTGTAGCCAATAAGAATGGGAATAAGAGCGGTACTTGGAATAAATAATTAATTACTTATCCCCTACCCATTCTAATTACTTAGTCTATGTGAAAGGGATTTCCGTTACTTACTTCTCACGGTGCAGCAAACGGATTCGATCCTTGGCCACTTTCAGTTTTTTGGCTATAATCTTCTTAAGGTTCTCCACTGTGATATGAGGCTCGACGCTGACGCCGAAGTTGCCGCCGGTTGTGGTGCTGATATTAAGGTTAATCATCGTATTGTTGCCTGTTCCAGTTGCGATTCCAGTTACCGTTCCAGTTCCAGATCCAGTTGTTGCTGTTGCTGATGATGTGGTGGCAACTGTTGTGGAACTGCCGCTGCTATTGACGGCGGTGTTGTTGCTGCTGCTGCTGCTGCTGCTGCTGCTACTGCTGCTGCTGTTGTTGTTGCAATTAATATTGTTGTTGTTGCTGAGGAGAGCACTTGTTGTGGCCACAGCTGCTGTCATGGCCGCAGATTGCGAAAATTGTTGCAAGGTATTGTTGGGCTTAGCATTATTGTTGTTATTGATATTAACATTAATATTATCATTATTATTATTATAATTATTATTATTATTATTGTTGTTGCTGTTGATGTTGGTGTTGCTGTTGCTGTTATTATTACTAATAATGCTGTTGCCTCCGTTAGCAGTTTCTATGTTGTTGATACTGTTAATAGTGCTGTCATTGCTGCTGTTATTGGTGTTGCTGCCACACCCAGCGCCATTTGTTGTTGCCGCTGCCTCATTTTGAACAGTCGCATCCGTTGAGGCCTTTGTATTAGCCGTATTTGTAGTGGACTTATCCATTATTATAAATTTGTTGCTACACACACAACAGCAATAAGACAAGAACTACAACAGTTTTCAAAAAAATAAACAAACAAAAAAAATAACACCGAAAAAAAAATTAGCTGAAATATCGCGTTAAATCAACAGCGACGACGACGACAACGACGACCACGACGGCGACGGCAATGGTGACTGCGGCAGCGATGTTAGTTCAATCGATTTTGTATATACACCACACCTTATGCTGAGACACACACAAACGCACAAACCGAATATGCTATGTACACTGAGAGAATTAGGCAGACACGCACACGCACGCACAAAGAGCAACAACGTCAACGTTGACGGCGGCTGCGCTGCTCCCTTTTAAAATTTTGTTTTTGGTATTCTGCTGCGCGGCGACTGCGGAGCGTCGTTGCTATTGCTGCTGTGGCTACCAAAGACAGATACTGCAGACAGACAATCTTTTGAGTAGGTAAAGAAGATGGGGACAACAGCGGTAGCAGCGGTGAGCAAACACTGTTACGTGTGGGGCCGAACACAAGCGCAACGAGGCAAACGACGCGTGGTAGGCCTTTATTTTAATTTTTTTTTACTTTTCTCTTCGTCTTCGTCGTTTGATTGCGAAACTGTTTACGGTTTCACACGCACTGCTTATGCTCCTCCTGTTATGATCGCTTTAGTTGTTGCTTCTTTTTTTTTTTTACTTTATTTTTTCTCTCCTCTTTTCCTTCTTTTTATACGTAGTCTTCTTGGTTATGTTGGACTGTTGCTTCGGCTTATTTGTAAGAGTAGCCCAGGTACGCGTATTGATCTTTGTGGATTTCTTAGTTAAATTTATATTTCATTTAAGCACGCACACACGGTCCAAAAATTGTTCAAAAATGAATTTTTGAAATTTGAAATTAAGAGAAACTTGCGAAGAATCGACTTCACGTTTAAAATTGAAATGACATTTGAATTTGTACTTGTTACTAAATAAGCACACGCACACTAATTCTTCTCTCTTTTTAAATTTGTAGTATTCGAAATGTCAAATTGTAAGCGGCAGGCGGCCAACAAAATAAAAACCCAAAACACACACACCAGGCGACAACGAACAGTTACAAATCTCAAAACTCGCGCACCGAGCGTCACACGTCCGCCTCGTCCGGCTTTGGTTTGGCTTCTGAAATATCGATGACATACATTTTGTTTTGAAAACGCGCGTTGCTATCGAAATCCACTTATTGATAAAAATTTCAATTACATCTGTTATTTTACAGTCGAACCAACACTGGAATGCAACACTGTATCAAAAGCGCCATCTACTTAAAATCACAGTGTTGCATGTAGAAACTTCTGTCAAATTTGACAAGCGGAAGTGTCTTCCTTGTGTCAAATCAAGTCCGAGGTCTTTTCGTTTACAGGTCTCCTAGGCGAAAGTTGTGTTTTTCTGTGCATTTCGCGTTTCGTGTCATAAACTAAAGACTTAAAGTGAGTTATAGCGCAAATAATACAGAAATTAAATACAAATCATTTGTGCACTTAATTAAATTGAAAAAGCTAGTGATGTCAAAAATATAAACAGATTACAAATCGAATGACGTATATTTCGACTAACGTTATGTTTTGAAATATTTTTTTTTTTTAGCATGCGTTACGTGGCTGCATATCTGTTGGCTGTCCTCGGTGGACACGAGAGCCCCTCCAATGCCGATCTTGAGAAAATCCTCAGCTCGGTCGGTATCGAAGCTGATTCTGAGCGCCTTACCCGCGTGATCACTGAGCTCAAGGGCAAGAGCATCGATGATTTGATCAAGGAGGGTCGCGAGAAGCTCTCGTCGATGCCCGTTGGTGGTGGTGCTGCCGCTGCCGCTGCTCCTGCTGGCGCCCCAGCTGCCGCCGCCGGTGGTGACAAGAAGGAAGCCAAGAAGGAGGAGAAGAAGGAAGAGTCCGAGTCCGAGGATGACGACATGGGCTTTGCTCTCTTCGAATAAACTCTTTCAACTTATTGCTTACCACTCGTATATAATGTGTTAAGCATCTGCAGTGAGAACTTCGTCGCTTTGAGGTACGTGTATATGCAATATGTAATATATAAATTGGCGGCTGAAGCATTTATTTTGTGATGAACCAAACTTTCACCATCTTTCGACTGATCACAAACGTTGATGCTATATAAGTTTTACACTGATTCAATATCTGCAATGCCTGCTCTGTTAATCAAATTCCCAAACTCTTAAAAAATGATCACTTTTAACATTTCTATCTCTTTTCCCATTGCAGGATAGCCGGCAGTATTTAACATCGACTGCATTGCACAGTGGCGCACATTGCTTTGATTTGCCTGTCAAAATATGTTTTTACCACAAACGACAAATATACAAAAAAAAAAAAAGAAAAAATACCGAAAGTTGAAACGTTTATTTCTATGAAATAAAAACTCTGCAGTGTTTACGCTTTATATACGTACATCGATTGTGTGTATTGTTTTTTTTTTAACGACAAACTGAACTATGTATACATTTTTTTTGATTTTTTTTTTAGTTTTTAATAAAACTAACTGTGATTCCTACAAAAACTTAAGCACCAAACTTTGAACAGAAGCCAGTGCGTTCGCACGGCAAAGCCACTGAGTATTTGTACTGCTCGTTATTCCATTTAGAGGGTATTGGCTGAATCTCGGGTCAGTTTCTAGTAAATTGTGGGATGTGTACGCACAGTCAGTCTGCTGCACGTGTTTCTGTACAAATGGACGAGTGCGAAAGAGAGGGAAGACTCGTCTTATTGCCCCTTCGAATATTTCAATTGGTCAAGAGCTTTGAACCGTACATTTATATTAAATATAAAACAACGCTTTAATTTTAGGTTTTTAAATATGTAACTACATAACAAACGTACAAAATATAATAATTATTTACAAGAACCGCCGTTACATTAAGCACAGCCTCATGTATTTTAAAAGTATTTAAATTTTTAACTAAATACTGAGAAGAGAAATTTTCCTACGCTCTTAGTATATTACAATAAGGGTTAAAAAAAGGGGGAACTTAAAGCTACATTTTGTGTCGATAGTCATCTGACATGTCCTTTTCCTCCTCCACTATATAGTCCTCCTCAGTATAGCGTCTTCGTTGTTCCGGGGAAAGCACTTGTAGGTCGTCAAATTCGGCATCCGTTGTTGATGTCCAACTGTCGTTTTCGCGTCGATATTTTTTACGCTCTGGCGTTTCTTTGTTGATGCGACGTTTCGCAAGGAACTCTTCGAATTTGGCATTGGACACCTCCGTTTTCAGTTTGCGATCGCTAGAAAGGACACCAAAAGTAGCAGACGGGGACTGCTCAGTCAATGTCTTTTGCTGCTGATGCTGTTCCCAAGCATCCTTGGACTTGCGCATCTTTGACAAAATCTTATCCATGATCATGCGGTGATCTAGTCCCAGCACATCGTTTCGCATTTGGGGCATGGCAGTAGTGTCCGTTGATGTCCCTGCTGCATTGCCGTAAAACTCCCGTCTGATAGATTCAGCTACATCGTAGCCATGACTAGGAGAGGATTCCTGATGTTCGCCCTCTACTTCCTCTAGCGGTTGAATATTCAACGTGCGCAGAATAGCTTCAATATTGGTAATATTGGTGCCAGTTTTGTCACGCACAAATTTAATGCGTGGGACCTCTCCCATAAGCCGGAGCTGGGAGAGTTCGTGCCGCAGGACACCACTGCTGCGTTGCAGCTCAGTTTCAAGTGCGGCATCATTATGAAAATCTCCACTGCCCATCCAATAAACATTGACACATGAAAAATTGGAGGAGATCTTTACGCGCGAGACCTGCAAGCCGCGTCCCAGTATCGATTCAGCTGCCTCACCAGTAGCCAGCCGGTCCGTTATATGAGTCATAAACAACTTATTAAGCACTGCCATGCGACGTGTGTTCTGCTTGGAGCCAGGTGAATTGCTCTTTCCGAATTGTGATGACTGAAAGACAACACTTGGAGGCTGGTAGCCAGTGCCGGAGCCACTGCTGTTAGCATCGTGACTGGGGTACCAACGCTTCTTTGATCCTGTTACACGGTTGCCAAAGAACTTTCCCAGGATTTTACTTTGACGCGTTGTACTGAATCCAGAAGCGGTCTTAGTGCTCTTGTTACGGTTACATATCAATGCCAATATCAACTGTGGCTGCAACCGTACATTACTCGTATTATGTTGCAAGGGTAGGAAGCGGTTACGTAACATTTGTAATTTTATTTTTGTTTAGTTTATAATATCTACTTCTTTTGTTTTGATTATTTTTACATGACAAGCGATGGTATCGTAATCGTTATTAACAGAGACTATTCGATAAGTGCCTTTTCTCTATGCTCCTCCTCGCATATTTGTTCGGTGTGTATGTATCGTCTCTGGATTAATCGATACTTGCTTTACTCGTTTGTATTGATTCAACTCTGTTCCTCTTCAAACTTAACAGAACTGTTAAGTAATTTAACGAACTTGTAACGAAAAACTGACAACTAATCCCCCCTTAATAATAGATAAGGACTTTGGATTTCATTTCACTTTAGAAGGAATAAAAAATAGCCCGTTTAAAACAATAGTTACTTCTTAGCTACTAATGAAACAAATGACGTATTACATTTTTAAATTTTTATTTAAAATACCATCTGCATTTTTGCTTCGATTTGCAATTTTTATTTTATATATAAATTTAACTGTTTTTGCATTATAACATAATTCGCGTTTTCTGCTTTATCGAATTTAATTATTATTTTGTTTCTTCTTTTATAATGAATACATTTTTCATATGTATTTCATATATTTATTATTTTTATATTTTGTTTTTCGTGTTTAATACATAATACTTGCATTTGATTTTAATATGTTTATTTAATTCTAATTTTAAGATCTTATTTTTGACTCTTTCACAATATCTTTCATTTCATTTTTAGGATAGTTCAACGTGTTTTTACAAGCCGAACTTAAAATAAAAAAAAAAAATTTTAAAATCTTTGAATTTATGTTTTTTCTCTTTGCTGTTTGTTAATAAAAATAGATATATTTTTCAAATAGAAATCCGCCGCACAACATTGATTTGTGTTTCTGTATTTTCTCACTTATATCTTACAATTGATTTTTAAAAAATATATGCACACACATCCATATATACCAATACATGCATACGCATATACATATTCATATATACGGACATGCATATAAATATAATATTTAATGGTTTGCCATAGGCTCCTATTTGTTTGATTTATTTCCTTGTGACTATTGTAACAACATTCGGTTTCAATTTAAATTACGATTGCAGTGTAAAATAAGCGTTATTCGCTTTTGTTTTATGTTTTAGGTTTTATGTTTATTGTTATTGCTGTGTCATGTATGTATATGTATATGGCTTACTGTTATTTATTATGTTCAATGTATACGAGGTATTTGCTTTGTTTTGCTTTCAAAATAATATCTATGTATATTTATATGTTGCATATGATTCTTCATTTTCTTCATTCCATTCTTCTTTTCCTCTTCCCTAAGCAACAGTTTCAATAAAATAAAAAATAAACACGCACACAAACACAAACACAAACACAAACACACACACACACACACACAGACACGCACCTGTGTGTTTGTCATTGAGAGATCATAGGCAAAATAGTGAATTTTTTAACTATATCAAAATTGATATTTAAAGTTAAAATAAATCAATTTGGCAAATATTCGAAATAATTTAAAAAAAAGAGAGTTTAAAATAAGTTATAAAATGCTTTTATAAGTTACACACGTATGGCAAACATTTAATTAGGACTGAGTGTTCATTTAAATTATTTAATAGATGTAGAGATTTAAAGGTGAAATCAAACGCACACATGCTAACATTTAGGATAAAGGATTCTAAAATAATATTTAAACCGAATATTAGAGAGTCTGCGTTGAAAATGAAGTCTTAATTCTGATTATTAAAGCAACTTAATTTACAAAGTCTTTTAAAAGTCTTTACACAGCTTAAATGCACTTCGAGATCCTCTCGGATTCTACGTTCCATCCAAAGCTCTGAATATTTATAATATTTTTACTCGCTTCAAGTCTTTGCAATCAATCTTAAAAAATATATCTAATTCAAAATAAACTTAATATCGAAGACGGAGAAATAAGAGAAATAATATTCAAGAAAATATATATCATATAAGATTACTACAAATAATGGATGGTTGCTTTCTATGCTTGGAAATACTCTATAGTGTTGTATAAACTTCGATGCTCCAGTGGATTTTGATGTACCGTTAGAATCTTCCATTTCACAGCTACAATGCCGGCTTAAGCGCTAATGATTGTTATTTAAGTTGGTAATGAAATAATGTCTCAACTCTTTTTACATGATGTACACAAACATACGATATATACACATACATATATGCACATAATATATATATATATATACATATATATCGGATAGTTATATTATGACTGATGCAGAGTTTAACAGCAAAGTTTTGAGAAGGAAAAAAAAAGATCTATTTTTTGTGCAAAAAGATAGAAAAAGCAAAAATTTAGTTACAAGTTTTGTTAATGTCTTAAAATTATTTCACTTAATAAACGAGAATGAAGATGAGGATGAGGATGAGATGAAACGAGGGAGTTAAAATGGATATTTAAGTAAATGTGGGTGGGCCATATCAGGACACGTAGAGTTCCATGCTTTATAATACACTGAGAACTTAATACTAAATATCTTAGATGCGGTACACAAACTCAGAGAGGGTAAATCGAGACGGAAGGGCAGGAGAGGAAGTTGTACAGGATTTGCCTTGATGCTTATATCCTTTGCAATAGATATAACCATGAATATATATAAATATATATTTAAATATATATATATAATGCTGACTAAAGGCAAAACATTGAATTAAAAAAAATATATCTATTTATCCGTATCCGTATCCGTATATCCGTATAATTATGTGTTTATAATTCCATACAAATTAATGGAACATAAATATATATATATATATATATATATTCATATATATATATATGTAAATACATGAAGTCTGCAGCAGTATATACTGATATATACTGCTGCAGATTTCATCGTTCAACGTCAGCATCCGGAGGAACCGGTGAGAAGGATTTGCTTTGAAAGCGAAACGCGAAAAAAACCTTGAAAAGGATCTTGGAGCTTAGCATTGGTTAAAAGACGGCCCAAAACATACGTTTCTCCAATTTGGCTAAAGGCAGGAGTCGATTGCATTGACCGTATGTCAAATGCCAACGTTGATGTACCGCGCCCCGGAGAGGCCGGGACAGGGTTTGGCTCACTCTCGTGTCTCACATATGCGTTAGATGCAAGCGAAGCCATCCTCACAGTTAGATTATGTGCGCTTGCTGCTGCTGCTCGTTTAGCTTGAAGGACGCCGCGTCGCCGAGCAGATGGAAGGGTACGCCGGCGGCTGTGGCCACTTCGAGTCCGGGTGAGGAGGCTGCTGCGGCTGCCAATGCTGCTGCTGTCGTTGCTGCGGAGGGGCTGGTGGCGCCACCGCTGACATTGGACATCCGCTTCAAATGCAATGCATCGAGCTGCAGATGATGGGGCAGATGGTGTGCGCCGGCGGTGGATAAGCTGCCCAGTGTGGTGGCTGCCGCCATTGTTGCTGCTGCAGCTGCAGCCGCCGCCGCTGCTGCTGATGTTGCTTGATTGCCGCCAGTGTTCGTTGTGGTGATGGTGCTGCCCGCATGGGATGCACCACGTCCGCGCTTACGCTTCGGCAGGATGCCCTTGCGCGCCATATAGAAGCGAATGGTGGAGACGGGTATGTTGAACATATTGCTGACCGTTTGGAAGGTTTCTCCTTTGGATACGCATTTGGCTGCCTGCGCTAGCGATGCCTCTGAGCGTCTCACCCGCTTGTACGATGTGTACCCATCGATGGAGGTGTGCATCAGCGGCAAGTTAGACGTATTCACCGACGTGTCCATGTCCGCATCCATGCTAAGCGAGAGTCCACCAACGACGCCACCAGCACCGACCCCGCTTACATTACCTGCAAAGCCGCTGCTGTCATTGTCCTCGTCATGGGCAGCCACATAGTTGTGGTCATCCTCGATGGTGCTGTCCAGGTGATGCTGCAGCTGGAGCTGCTGCTGCTGCTGCTGTTGTTGTTGCTGTTGCTGCTGCTGCTGCTGCACAATCAGTTGCACATTCAGCTTGCTGTCATTGTTGGGCACCGAGGCCCCAGATCCGTAGTCGTCGTAGTGCTCACTGTAGGCATTCCAATTGTTGCTCGTATCGTCGGCAGAATCGTCCTCGGTCGGGGCATTCGAGTTGTTGGATGCGGCTGTTGAGGATCCAGCATTTGTTTGTTGTTGCTGCTGCTGCTGCTGTTGTTGTTGTTGTTGCTGTTGCAGCAACTGCAACTGGAGAGCATTGTTGCCGTTCGTCTGCTGGCGCTGTCTGTGTTCCTTTTGCTGCTGTTGCATAATCAACTGCTGCTGCTGCATTTGTTGCTGCAGCTGCTGTTGCTTGGAGGACAATGCGGTTGTGCTTGTGGTGGTTGTCGATGTCGTCGAGTTTGTTGCCGTATCATCCGTCTCTGTGCTGTCTATGGGTTGTTGCTGCTGCGGCTGCGATTGTGGCGGCTGTTGCTGCTGCTGCTGCTGCTGCTGCTGTTGTTGTTGCTGCTGTTGCTGCGATTGTGGCGGCTGTTGCTGTTGCTGCTCCTGCTTTATGGGCGTTGTATCCTGTGTTGCCGTCACATCCAATCGCATCTGCTGGAGCTGCTTGTAGTTAATGGCCGCCTCAGAGCCGTACAGACCGCGTATCCTCAGCTGCTCGGCACAGCGCAGCAGCTGGCCAAGTCCCGCCTGCGTCACATTGACTTCGCCCTTGTACATGAAGTCGACCAAAGCCTGAATCTCCCAAAGCTTTATCTCGCTGGGCAGAATGATGACCGGATGCTTGCACGGATTCTCCGCCAGTATGGCCTCGAAGTATGTCGAGCAGGCGGCCAGGACCAGTCGATGACAGTGCACCTGGTGGCCCTCACACGCCAGCGTCACATCCACAAACCTCTGCCCGGCCAACAGCTGTGGAAACGCAGCCCCGATGCTGCCCAAGTGGCTGTTCCACCGCACGCAAAACTCCTGTGTGGCGGCGCTCATTCTGTTGCTATGAACGCCTTTCTTGTTGATGACCTTCAATCCGTGTCCAGTTTCCCACGTCGACTTCGATGGAAGCTCTAATGGAAGCTTAATATTTCTTCGGTTGCCTGAAAACAAACGCAAATGTGAGTTGTCAGGTGTCAAGAGTGGCAATACTTAAATTTAAAAAACAAGAATAAAAACAAAAATAAAATTAAAAATAAAAATAAAAATAAATAAATATTAATTTATTTACAAATAATTATAAACATTTGCACTGTTTATTAAAATTGTAACTCGACGATCGGGACAATTGAAGGTGATAACTTTGCGATTTGATGATTCGCAAATTTCTGAAGTAATTGGATTTAATTATTTGTTTCTTTTTAAGAAAAAATATTCACTGGTTATCAGGAAGCAAGAAATTTTCCAATGAAAAATTAATTATTTTGGTCGGAATTGACGAATATTAATAAAAATAAGAATATTATTTAAATAATTAAATTAAATTCTCGAACCAATTTTCAGCTTATAAATTAACTTTAATTATAAAAATAATAAGAGATTCAGTAAGTCGCAAAATAAAGGCACACACAATCACAGGCTCATACGCACTCAACTCAAGGACACGCAGAAAGGACGATTACTAAATGAAGCATTCAAAATTGTTTATAAATTAGAAATGTAATCGAAATTCCATTTTATTTTTACCTCGAAAAAATAAAAATAATATTTTTTTTTTTTGTTTTTGTTTTTGTTGTCGTTCACTGAGATGAGAAAAGCGCCAAACAAAATCTCAAAACTCGGACCGTTTTGAAGTCGGAGGAATTCCACAAATAATAGTAAACGCACATTAAGAAAATGCAAGAAAATTGATTTTTCCTTGCCACAGAATTATTTTACTTCACTTGTGCCCAATTCTGTGATTTTGCAATGTGAACTACGCGTTGTGCAAAACTTTATTTTGTACAGACTCCTTTCTGAGTTTAAAAGTGTAGCTTGTGCTTCTTCCTTTTTGGTATCTCAGTTATTGGGTGTCGCGTGTGTCTGCTGTTTCTCGTCTTGGTCTTTCCTTTTCCTTTTCCTTTTTATTTTATATTTTTTTCTGTTTTTTGTCTTTATTATTCTTTTTTTTTTTGTATTAAACAAACGCCAAAAGACAAAGAATTATACTGAAAAAAGTAAAGTAATAAAAATCAAGCATAACAACAACCGAAGACGGAGACGACGTCGACGTCGACGACGATGACAACGGCAACGACGATGAAGACGACAGAACGAGCAAGGAAAGCGCACAGGCTGCCGCTTGTTCTTGTTGATATTGTTGTTGCCGTTGCTGTTCTTGCTGCTGTCACTGCCGCTGCTGCTGATGGTGCTGCTGCTGCTGCTGCTGCTTCGATAGGGCTTGCGGGAGCAGTGTGTATAAGGGAGCAAAAATATGCTGCTACTGTTGTTGCTGTTGCTTCTGCTGTGGCTGTTGCTGTTGCTGTTGCTGTTATTGGTGCTCGCAGAGCACAGCAATTTTGAGCACTTTAGTTTAGTATTTTTGAATTATACAAAGGCAGAAAGGAAGCAGCGAGCAAAGCAGGAACAACAAAAAACAAGGGAGCATGGCACCAACACTAACACAAACGCAGGGAGTGAGAGCAGAAGCAAAAACATGAGAGTAAAAGAGCGACAAAGATGAGATGCTCACACAGAGCGGAGAGAGAGCGAGCGAGAGTGAGAGAGAAAGAGAACGCGATTGCGCAGTTTTCAAGGAAACAAGCAGAAAAAGGAAGTCGAAAGTGCATAGTGTGGCGAACTTGCAAATAAAAGAATAAACATTCAACAAAATAATTTTTATAATTAATCATACAATCAAATAGATTTATGCTCGATTCTTTATACTTTTGCATCAGTTTTGATCCTTGCAAACTTAAATCACAAATTTCAAAAAACCAAGCTCCGTTTTCTAAGCAAATGAACCAATGTTATGCTGATTGATTTTAATAGTAATTTTATACTCCTGTTTATTGGTTGAATATTTAAATTTTAAACCGGTTTAGGAACGATACAAGCACAAAATAGCGTGTTCTGTGTAATTACACCTGTTTGGTTAAAAAATACCTGGCAATCCAAGAGACCAACAAGCAAAGGGATATCAATACATACGCACATGTGTAAGAATCTTTCCGTGCTAAATAAAAGCGAGGTGCGAAAAATACAAGAAACCAACTAAACAGAGAAAAAGAGGTGTACGAGAGTTTTAAGAAAGTCCCAATCGGAAATTTGCTATAATAAAAGAAATCGCCGTTTACATATTTAGTTAAAATGTTTAACACTTTTCATTTGTTGAAATTAATAACTATAATTACCATTTTTAATTTTTTTCATATTAACAATTCATAAATAATAAACTATTTCTCAGCATTCACCCTGCAAATTCGCAATCGGATTGAAATAGTGCGCAGGCAATACAAATACCCAAAAGCATGCTTCTTGTTTCTGTCAGAGAGCCAGAGTAGACACACACACACGCGCGCACATAACCAACCACAAGCACTGCGAGCAGCCCCTCTGCAATAGCTCTTTTGCAAACAAGGAGACCAAGCCAAATTGGTAGCAGCAGCAAAAACAACAAATTTTCCAGAAAAGGAAACAACAATAAATGAAAAAACACATATATATATATATATATATATATATTTACTTATGTATGCATGCATGTTATGTTTAAGTCTATATATGTATTTGTGTTTATTTGTTGTACATGTATAAGAAGACGCCGTAGTAGCAGTACAAAGGAGACTGTAACACAAAAATAGCATTAAAAGCGCGAGTAGAACAACAACAACAGCAACAGCAACAGCAACAATGGGTAAAAGTTTCAAAGCAAAAAATAACCACATCAGAGTAACGAGTACTAAAGAAGTTTTAATTTTTGCAGCAATATTTTAATAAACGGGGGTTGAAAAATTTTGTTAAATTTCGTCAAACATTTTGTCTATAAGTACTTTTTAAGGGTAAATATACACAAATGTATATATATTCTTTTATACCTATAAAAATTATTATTATTATAGGCACTCATACATGGGAATACCGTCCAACTGACTTTGAAATGACAATATTCGTGTGACTGGGTTGTCGCTGCCAACTTAATTAAGATTCAACATAAATGTTTATAAATGTTTGTATATATTTATGAGTATCTAAAGATATGCTTGCATTTGAGGATTTTTATTTCAGTCACCGGCATCCCTTGTTTGGTTTGAATGTACAACTGAAAAAACAATCGGTAGTAAGCAGACACCTATATAATAATATGTAATGTACACCATCGAAGCCTATGTATGTACTTATAATATATGTTTATATTAATGTTAATAGACACATAAAAATATATATTTGAGTAACGTGTGAAAAACATGTGTTGTTTTTCAATAAAAAGAGATCGCAGCAGGAGATCAAAAGTTCAAATCAACTGACAACAAACTAACAGCTATAAAAACGTAACTTGTATCGATATACATATGCACGGATTAAATCGCGATCGCTGTTGTAGCACTCAGCTTCAAATTGCTGCTAAGCACGTTATTTTTAAATTGATAAGGAATTAAATTTAAAATTATTAACTAAAATATTTATTTTTAACTTTTGTATTAACTGTATTAAAACAGAAATATCTAAAACATATTTCTATAGCCTTATTAAAAGTCTAAAGGCAAATAAAACGCATTCCAATAAGAATCGCAAAACTCTGCAGGAGAGCCAAGCAAAGGAAATACGGCAAGGAGAGCAAATAGCAAATCTCTCTATATGTATTTCTGTCTTTGTCAAGTTCTTTTACTTTTTCCCTCTCACTCGTTGGTTTGACTGTGCGTTTATTCAAGGAGCGAACACATCAAAATAACAAACAAAAAGCAGCAAAAACAACAAGCCAAAGTACAAAAAGGAAGCACTGAAACACAGAAAACAGCAGAGTTTCATTTATGCGATGTGTGAATGTGTGTGTATTATACATATTTATGTATATAAATATGTGCGTGTGTGTACACGCGTTCCTGTGTGGGCAAAATAAATCACAAGAGCTGCTGGTGTAAAAAAAAAAACTAAATAAATAAGAAGCCGGGAATAAGAGGTTTGCGTTAGGCAAAAATGTTGAATAATTCTTGTTGTTGTAGTGGAGTTTGCAAAAAAGTTAAAAACAAAGACAACAATTAAACAAAAATATTAAAACAAATCCAGCACATACACTCGCCAAACCACATACACACAATAACATTACTTGAATCTCTTTGATGCGATTTATTTATTAGTGCTACAACAATCACTGAGTGTTTATATTTAGTTGCAAGGATGTACAGATGTATTAATACGTATATGTTTACATAAACGTATTCTCATATATATATTTTTTTTTATTGTTTTTACCTTGATTTTTTGTTTGCTGCAGATGTGCTAGGTTTTTACTCCTTATCCTCCCGCCACCTTTTTCTGGCACTGTCCTGTGCGCGCTTAGGATGCGTCGATTTTGTTTAACAATAATCTTATACAAAAGCCACACGATGCGCGCACAAACTAATACATATACAGACAATAAGAGAGAGACAGTGGCTTACGAACACAATGCGTATTGATTTTTCACAATGTTAATGTTTAATAAAGCCAGCACACACGCACATACACACATATACAGCAAACAACTTTTGAATATGTTTTGTACGACGCGCAAGGCGCGTGTTTTTTTAAACATCAACGAATTATGTGAAAAGCGTAGACAATGCTCGCTTTAACAATAACAGGAGATTAACAAACACAACAACTAGCTGTTAACAGACAAGCCGTTCTTACGACTTTTAATAAAAATTATTATTAAAAATAAATTTTTCAATTGAAATTATAACTTTAATTTACTTTGCGCTCTGCCAACTTCATGCACTGTTCGGCTTGTAGAATCTTAGCGATGTGCAATTTTTAGCGTACAGTAAGTAGCGAGTTGACCATCAAAATAGATATAAGTTCTGTTAAATGAGGAGTAATTCTGCAATGTAAGGAGCTGTCTTAACAAACAATAATATTGCACACTCTGCTTATAAAATTATATTGATGTTTAAAATGGAGATTTAAAATGTAAATTAAGAAAATAAATTTAACTTTAAAGGTATAAATTAAGTAAAAATTGTAATCGCAGCCAATAAGGTAGTTTTTCTTGTGAAAATATCGATATATACAAATGTATTTCCCAATATGAACAGAAATATTCGATTTACATTTGAAACAACATTCGATATCGATATGTTGTTTCTGGGCATCCCTAAACTTGCAGTGACCAACGTCGTCTCATTCATAATTTTTTTTTCGATGTAATTTTTGCTCTTTCGTGTATTTTTAACGAATAAGAATGTGTTAAGAATTAAATGTAAATCGTATCGTCGTGTGTTCGTGCAGACGTGCAACTGTTTTATCTACAGCAATAAACTGGTACGCTTTCGTCTCCTCTTCAAAGGCTTAGCTTAAAGATAAACTTTTTCCGTCATTTTGTCGTTAAGACTAATTGCAAATTACACATAGTTAATAGACATGCAAGTTCGAGTTGTAGAAAGTTTTAATTCAAAATAGTGAGCACACAAATGTCATACGCATAAATAAGAAAAATTGTATTTTCTTCGCTTATGTCTTAATCAATGTGTTAGTGGGCGGTGTTTTTCATGTTAACATTGACGTTTTTGTTTATGTGGCATACGTGTTTCAATAATATCAAGCACTGTTTTAAATAATCAATGCATATCTTTGGGGTTTTGATATTACTGTAATTAAAATATAAATTTTCTCGTAAATATAAATAATGCTGCGTGGCAAAATCAATGCAAAAAGTGTTTTTAAGCATACACCGTAAAGAATTTTTTTCACTGTTCACACACACACACTTGTGATTGCAAGTATGTATGTTCAATGTGTGCATGTGTGCATGTGTGCGTGCATAGCACTAATAACGTACGAGTGTATGTGCTTGTGAGTAAGTGTGTCGGAGCGCAACTCAACATGGCTGACAGTGTGGTGGATATAAAAAAGAATCAGTGTTGCCTCATATAAAGGGACAAAGGAAATTAAGACAATATATTAAAAATTAAAGATTATAAACTAGCATAAATAATAACAATTATTTATTAGGACTTTAAATTTATTCATTTTTTTTAAGTGGGACCACACATTAGCCGCGCGCATTTGAACATCAATATTTCACTTTGTCATGCACTAACACAAGCGGATAAACCAATTCACACCAACAGCAAGCAAAAGCTGTGGTGTATTTTGATGTAACACACCATAGGGTCTATTCCGTCACTGGTTCTCGTACTTGTTATTGTCTCTATCAGTGTTGTCGCCCATGTCGATTAAATAAATTTTTTTATTTTTTTATTTGCCGACAAACGGCAGGCGCTGCAAGTACTATGTGAAAATTTCAGTGAATTAAAACGAATTTTGGAAACAGTAATTTATTTTTGATAATAGACAGTTAAAAGAAATATTTGCCAATATATCGTGTTATTAAATATATGTGTATATTTGTGTAACACAAAAGCTACCCTTTTGTGTTTTAAGAGGCGGTGACGCTGCTTGTCGCTTTCGGTTATTTTCTAATAATAAATGTAATAATAGCAACAGCAAACAACGAATATGGAAACAAATAATTTACCCCATAATTAAATCAAACAAAAATATACAATTGGTGGGCTTTGTAACAATCTTGTAATTAATTTGCTGAATGTTTCTGTTGCCATTGTTAATAAAATATTTATAACAAATACAAAATTCTCCTCATCCAGTTTTTGGTGAGTTTTCATTACGCGAAACGATATTGCATAAAACCCAGAATCGAAACAAATTAACAATAAGAAACAACGAACGAGCACAAAAATATATATTAATAACTAAATCAAAAGTCAACACTAACGTTGACTTAGTCAACAGTATTCGTATTCTCTCCCGTTCTAAGTAACTGACATTTATTAACAATAATCAAAGTGCGTGTGTAATCTCTGAAGTGAGAAGTGAAACCGACAGAAACCAAGTGACAGGAGCAGCAAAGAAAGTATCAGTCTGCACCTCCGACTACAGAGACACAGAAAAGGAAAGAGGCACACAGAGACCCACAATAGCCAGTCAAGATGACGCAACCGTTACCCATACGCTTTCAGGAGCATTTACAGGTGAGTAACGAGCGGACGCCAATTGTTTGAATGTTTAATTAAATTTAAGGCACGATGACACCAGATCATTTCATAATCCGTACCTGCAGCTAGTGCTTATATCGGAAAACCACTTGTTGACCCACCCAAACACTGTTTACCGTATGCCATCATCTTGAACATCGAAAGTATAAGAATTCCAATAAGAACATAATAAGTGCACTGTAAATCCATGTTATCATTATTTCTTATTGGTTAATGCGGGAAGTGCGGTTAATCGATAGGTGCAAAAATATCGATGAAATAACAACTAACTAGTACTCAATTATGCATATATTAAAATAGATTAATTTTTATATGAAAATACGAAAGTGATAGGTAGTACAGTTTGTTCAAAATTTTAACTTGTGCCAATTTATTATTTGTTCAGAGTTATGTATGCAAAACTCTAAGTTGCCCCTAAAATTCACAATTCCTGCTAACAAAACTCGTATAATCAATTTATTGGCTGCTTGTGGCTTTCCGTTTTTACTGGCTTACGAAAATGTCGAATGAGTCACTCTCACAACCCAGTAGACGCCTCTGTCCCTACAACTTTGTTGCTTCTCTCACGCTCTCGTTGTTTATCGCAGTAATGTGAATGCTGGTGATAAGTTTTCTATGGGAAGTTGAGAGGGAATATCAGTGGGTGTTCCCATTAGAAGATTGCACTCTGACTTTTTCCTTACTCTGTTCCGTCCCGTCATATTCAACCTTAGTTTGTTATATGTTTCATTCTTTTAACAGTTAAATACTGCCGAATGCAACTGTTATTGATGAAAATATTTACACATGTATATGTTAATGTTTTCATGCATGTAAGGTGCCTGTGTGTAGGTATTTGAAATAAAATACAAATACAAGCACAGCCACGGCTACTGCCGGTGACAAACGCCGGTTCACAAACACACACAAGCAGGAGCATTTAAACATGTGTTTGTGCTTGTTCATATATATGAGCACATGCCTGCATACGTTTAAGTTGATGTTTATTGGTGTTGGTAAATTGCCAAACCGGTTTCTATGTAATGACTAGCATCGGTTTTATTTTTGTTACCTTTTGGAATAAAGGGAAGCGTAGCAATAGAGGTTTCAATGATTTAAATTTTTTATTCATAAATTTTATATTTTTCGATAATCTTGTAATAGTAATGGTAATAAGAACTTAGTTTGTACTAAAGTAGCAACACGTTAAGTTTTCTTCTATTTTACTCCCACCCTTGCCATGCACTATTGTGTTGTGGTGAAATTCGCGACATGTAGACAAGCTTATGCAGAGACATGCATAGGCGGCGTATTCACCACAGTTTAACATGTTGTAACTTAAGTTTTGCCGCTCTCTGGCTTTGATTGAATAAATGAAAAACTTTAAAACCGTTTCTCTTGATGGTGTTGTTGGAAGGAGGGATAAGTATTCGGAAAGGGCAGTTATATGCGTTTACAGTTACCATACACGCATATATATACATTTATTTTAATATGTAGAGCTATGTACGCAAATACATACATACAAACATACATTGTTGGTCGTCAGCGAAGCGTCATTGTTAATTTCACTTGTATCCATGTCAGTATGCGATATAGGAGCAGCGGCGTATTAGGGTGATTCGAGCAGCATGCTAGTCTTATATCTTATCTTTAACCCCATTTGCAGAAAAAACAAAAAATTTGTTTAGAAATCAATAGTTAACTTTATAATTTTTTTTTTCATAAATATAAATATAACATTTTGGAGGAGTATGAAACGTTAGTCCGCCCCCACATCATATTTAAATTTATTTCAAAATAAAAACGTGAGACACCCTCATTTAAAACGTGGTCCACTATTTAATGTTCCAAGTGTATGCCAGACCGACCGTGTAGACTAAATTTGATAATGACACACGCAGTCGAGCGTCTTTGCTTAATGAATGTGTGTTGGTATACGTATAAATATGAAATAGAGAAGAGTATAAAGAAAAAAGCACAAAGTAGAGAAAAGCCTAACTAAATTAGTAGTAACAACACCTTGGCTATGGTACTTTGGATTTGAATTTGTGTGTGTTGAAACATCGTAGATTATTTAATTTGAGCTCAAATTACATAGTTACGACATTCTGCCGCTCCATTGCATCTGGTCACACCATTAGGGTCGCAGTGAGGCAGCCATTGATAATGAGAAGTAAGAGTAGAATAACGGTATTTCTTTGCATTTTGGCATGTTTATACCACGCCATAAAGTAGACAATAAATCAATAAAAATAAAAATGAACCTTTTTCTATTCATGCCTGTGTGTGTACACACTGTTTTAGGCAATCTGACAATTAACGCCCCCTCACAGTTTTTCTTCCTCTTTATGAGTCATCAACAAGTTAAATGCACAATAAGTGTATATTATTTTCACCATTCATTCAAAAACTTACAAAAGTTAAACAAATCAAAAAGATAGTTAAAATTTGTTTAAATGGTTTAAACAGAGACTTAAATCATTGGTTTAACTTCAGTCTCCAGTTGTTGAAATTTATTTTTGTTGTGGAACCTCGATAAGAAATGCCTTGATAAGAGGTGAATATTTTTACCATTGTAAAGCTCTAGAACTCAACAAATATTAACATCATTTAATGTCTCGAACTATAAAACATATTAAATATAAGTAAAGTTGGGTGATAAGGGAATGACTCAGTCGTTATATGTCGATATCTAAATACTTTCTCCGTAATTCGTTTAATAGCTTGATCAGCGCTCATAAATGATATATTTTATTATTGGCACATTTGGAAGTATATTTTTTGTTTTCACTCTCCATAATGTAATATATGGGGTGGATGTACCAGGCACAAGCCATAGATATTTATAAACTGCTGATAAGTTTTATGTTCTTTCTCTCTGCGGCTTATCACTGGAGTTCATTTAATCTCCTCGTGGATATATTTGAACTCTTTTGTTCTGTCTTCAATGGCAGCTGAGTATTTATTTCGGTTAAGTTTCTTTATATTTAAAAAATCAGAATATGTAAAATTATTAAAAAACAATTCTTTGCTAAATGAAAAAAAAACCCCGATGAAAATTAAAAATTTGTTGTTTGTTTGTGAATCACCAAAGAGTTCATTTTTTCAATAGAGGGGGAAAGTTTTATGAATTTAGCGAAATTCACCACACTTGTGTGTTTCTCCAATTAGACCAACAGAAGTAAGGTGGAAAGAAAGAAGAAGGCAACACGTTTACCTATTTTTAAGAAGACATCAGCGCTTAGCTGAACGACGAGGTAGAAAAAAGTTCGATTGCGATTAGATAATCGGAGAGGAGGGTTATGGGGGCTGTTCTCATATCAGTTCATGCTGTAAAAAAATAAATAAATTGATTCCTTTAATAACAATTAATAATAGACTTTAATTATTCAGAGCGATTTTAGATTTAATAATAAAAACATAATATAAATATTTGCCATTTAAAAATTGTTTCTTTGCGGAAAATGTAGGGCTGTTCTTTGCTTTGCAATTTCTAAAAGTCAGTTTAAGCTAATATCAGGTGGGCTTCCTATATCTTATCTCACCTGTCGGGGTCTTAATCCCCCTGCACTGAGAGAAGCATCAAGCTTTCACTCTCTGACTTCATGCACACATTTTTTTTTTTAAATTTGGGAAATCTAATAAATGTTCGACTCTGGGTTGTGAATTTAAAATTGTTATCGTTATCTTTTTATTGTTGTTCTTTTAATAATAATAATAATAATAATAATAATAATTGTTGTTGTTGTTTATTTTAGTATCGCAAAATGTAATTAAATTAAAATGGCAAAACGCCATTTCTGATGATTGTTTCTCTCATATGCGAAAAGTTCACATTATTTCGGCTATTTTGGGGCTTTCTTTGTATTTTCTCTTTGTTTCATTGGTGCAATTCTTTGTTCAAGTGCATTTTAGTACAGACACCGACATACACCTACACCTTCAGCTACCCCTACCCCTACTCCTACCCCTATACTTACACCTCCACTTGCACACTGAAGACACACAAATTGAATAACAGACGCCAAAAAGGAAATAAAATTTGTTGTTTTTATTTTTCTTTATTTTATTGTTTATTTGTTTGTTTTTTTTTGTTGTTTTTGGTTGCGATCAAGTGTATAAATGTACGAAGAGAAAAAAAGAGAGAAAGAGACGATAAGAGAGCAAAAAGAAAGCATTCAAAACAAATAGAGAGGCAATAAGCAAGAAGAGAGAGAAAGACGGAGAGAGGGGGATAAAGAGAACGCCAAACCTTGAACTTTTCGGGTCTGTTTACCATAAGTTTAGACCAGACGATCGATCCGATCAACGATTGGATGCCTCCCGCCCCACCGGATGGGTGGGTGTAGGGGGTTAATGCGACAATTGCGTTTTATATTTTGATTTCATTTAAGAATTTTGCTAGCAAACTTGAGAGTCGCTGGGGAATTGATCATGGAATCTGATTACCGTTAATCACCTTCGTCTGATCTTTAAGTTCAGATCTTGTTTGGCGAGACAAGATCTGAACACGTGACTGGTCCTAGAGATGGTATATGGTGAACTGGAGATAATCTGCCAGAAGTTTGAGGCGGAGATACAAATGTGTAGGATTATGAATCTCATGGGGCTTGTGTCCAGTATTTAATATAAGAAATTTAATGCTTATGACGATTTTTCTAATTTGAAATCCCAATCTTCTGCAGCTCACAAATGTTGGCATCAATCCGAACTCCTTCTCCTTCAGCACGCTCACAATGGAGTCGGACAAGTTCATTTGTGTGCGGGAGAAGAGCAATGATACCGCCCAAGTGGTCATCATTGACATGAACGATTCATCGAATCCAACGCGACGTCCTATTTCCGCGGACTCGGCTATAATGAATCCAGCCAGCAAGGTGATTGCGCTTAAAGGTAGGTCCTTAATTCGTACCCAATTGAAGGTATATCAAAATCTAAACGCTTCTCCTTTTTGTGCAGCGCAAAAGACGTTGCAGATTTTCAACATTGAGATGAAATCAAAAATGAAGGCACACACGATGAACGAGGATGTGGTATTCTGGAAGTGGATATCGCTTAATACGCTGGCACTGGTAACCGAGACAAGCGTATTCCATTGGTCAATGGAGGGTGATTCGATGCCACAAAAGATGTTCGATAGACATTCCTCCCTCAATGGCTGTCAGATAATTAATTATCGATGCAACGCCTCACAACAGTGGCTGCTCCTTGTTGGCATCTCAGCGTTGCCCAGTCGTGTGGCTGGCGCCATGCAGCTCTATTCCGTGGAGCGCAAGGTTTCCCAAGCAATTGAGGGTCACGCCGCCAGCTTTGCCACCTTCAAGATCGAGGGCAACAAGGAGCCAACAACCCTGTTCTGTTTTGCCGTTCGTACCGCAACCGGTGGTAAGTTGCACATCATTGAGGTGGGCACACCTCCAGTTGGAAACCAGCCGTTCCCGAAGAAGGCCGTCGACGTATTCTTTCCGCCCGAAGCACAAAATGATTTCCCGGTGGCCATGCAGGTTTCCGCCAAGTACGATACCATCTATTTGATAACCAAATATGGATACATCCATCTGTACGACATGGAAACGGCCACGTGCATCTACATGAATCGCATATCGGCCGATACGATTTTTGTGACCGCACCGCACGAGGCAAGTGGCGGCATCATTGGCGTCAATCGCAAGGGTCAAGTCCTTTCAGTTACCGTTGATGAGGAGCAAATCATACCCTACATCAATACCGTACTTCAGAACCCAGATCTCGCCCTTCGCATGGCCGTGCGCAACAATTTGGCTGGTGCCGAGGATCTCTTTGTGCGAAAGTTTAACAAACTCTTCACAGCCGGTCAATACGCTGAGGCGGCCAAGGTCGCTGCATTGGCACCAAAGGCCATTCTGCGCACACCCCAAACTATTCAACGTTTCCAGCAAGTACAAACCCCGGCAGGCTCCACGACGCCTCCATTGCTGCAGTATTTTGGCATCCTGCTCGACCAGGGAAAGCTTAACAAGTTCGAGTCCTTGGAGCTGTGCCGACCCGTACTGTTGCAGGGCAAGAAGCAGCTGTGCGAGAAGTGGCTTAAGGAGGAGAAACTGGAGTGCAGTGAGGAACTGGGCGATCTTGTAAAGACCTCGGATTTAACGCTTGCCCTGTCCATCTATCTGCGCGCCAATGTGCCCAACAAGGTGATCCAATGCTTTGCTGAAACGGGACAATTCCAGAAGATTGTGCTTTACGCGAAGAAAGTTAACTATACGCCTGATTACATTTTCCTGTTGCGTTCCGTGATGCGCAGCAGTCCTGAGCAAGGCGCTGGCTTTGCATCCATGCTTGTTGCCGAGGAGGAGCCCCTGGCCGACATTAATCAAATTGTTGACATCTTCATGGAGCATTCAATGGTCCAGCAGTGCACAGCCTTTCTACTCGACGCACTCAAGCACAATCGTCCCGCCGAGGGTGCTCTACAGACACGGCTGCTGGAGATGAACCTCATGTCAGCGCCACAAGTGGCAGACGCTATTCTGGGCAATGCCATGTTCACCCACTATGATCGGGCACACATTGCCCAGCTCTGCGAGAAGGCTGGCCTCCTGCAGCGTGCCCTCGAACACTATACGGATCTGTATGACATCAAGCGTGCTGTTGTCCATACGCACATGCTGAATGCAGAGTGGCTGGTTAGCTTCTTTGGGACACTCTCAGTGGAAGATTCGCTGGAGTGCCTCAAGGCGATGCTAACCGCCAACTTGCGTCAGAATTTGCAGATTTGTGTTCAAATTGCAACGAAATACCATGAGCAATTGACCACCAAGGCGCTCATCGATCTGTTCGAGAGCTTCAAGAGCTACGATGGTCTCTTCTACTTCTTGAGCAGCATTGTCAACTTCTCGCAGGATCCAGAGGTGCACTTCAAGTACATCCAGGCCGCCTGCAAGACCAACCAGATCAAGGAGGTTGAGCGCATTTGCCGGGAGTCGAACTGCTATAATCCGGAACGTGTAAAGAACTTCCTCAAGGAGGCCAAGTTGACGGATCAGCTTCCGTTGATAATTGTCTGTGATCGTTTCGATTTCGTGCACGATCTGGTCCTTTACCTGTACCGCAATAACCTGCAGAAGTATATTGAGATCTATGTACAAAAGGTGAACCCATCCCGTTTGCCTGTGGTTGTGGGCGGACTCTTGGATGTTGACTGCAGTGAGGACATTATTAAGAACCTCATCCTGGTTGTCAAGGGCCAATTCTCGACGGACGAACTTGTCGAGGAGGTTGAGAAGCGCAATCGCTTGAAGCTTTTGCTTCCCTGGCTCGAGTCGCGTGTGCATGAAGGATGCGTGGAGCCAGCAACACACAATGCTCTCGCCAAGATCTACATTGATTCGAACAACAACCCTGAACGCTTTCTTAAGGAAAACCAGTACTATGACAGCCGCGTCGTGGGTCGCTACTGTGAGAAACGGGATCCTCACTTGGCTTGTGTTGCCTACGAGCGTGGACAATGCGATCGGGAGCTGATTGCCGTTTGCAATGAGAACTCGTTGTTCAAGAGCGAGGCAAGGTATTTGGTTGCACGCCGGGATGCCGATCTGTGGGCTGAGGTGCTCTCGGAGGCTAATCCCTACAAGCGTCAGCTTATCGACCAGGTGGTGCAGACAGCGCTGTCTGAGACCCAGGACCCTGACGACATCTCCGTCACCGTGAAGGCATTCATGACCGCCGACTTGCCGAATGAACTGATTGAGCTGCTCGAAAAGATCATCTTGGACTCGTCAGTGTTCAGCGATCATCGCAATCTCCAGAACTTGCTCATCTTGACAGCCATCAAAGCGGATCGCACCCGCGTCATGGACTACATCAATCGCCTGGATAACTATGATGCTCCTGATATTGCCAACATTGCAATCAGCAACCAGCTGTACGAGGAGGCATTCGCTATATTCAAGAAGTTCGATGTGAACACCTCGGCCATTCAGGTGCTCATCGACCAGGTGAACAATTTGGAGCGTGCGAATGAGTTTGCCGAACGCTGCAATGAGCCTGCGGTGTGGTCGCAGCTGGCCAAGGCACAGCTACAACAGGGACTCGTTAAGGAGGCCATTGATTCGTACATCAAAGCAGATGATCCCAGCGCTTACATGGACGTCGTTGATGTGGCCAGCAAGGTGGAGTCCTGGGACGATCTCGTGCGCTATTTGCAAATGGCCCGCAAGAAGGCCCGCGAATCCTACATCGAAAGTGAATTGATATATGCCTATGCACGCACCGGACGCCTTGCCGATCTCGAAGAGTTCATCTCAGGTCCCAATCACGCGGACATCCAGAAGATTGGCGACCGCTGCTTCAGCGATGGCATGTACGATGCGGCCAAGCTTCTGTACAACAATGTCAGTAACTTCGCTCGATTGGCCATCACATTGGTGTATCTGAAGGAGTTCCAGGGCGCCGTGGATTCGGCACGCAAGGCAAATTCCACACGCACCTGGAAGGAGGTCTGCTTTGCCTGTGTGGACGCCGAGGAGTTCCGTTTGGCACAAATGTGCGGCCTTCATATTGTTGTGCACGCCGATGAGCTGGAGGATTTGATTAACTATTATCAGAATCGCGGCTATTTCGAGGAGCTGATCGCGTTGCTGGAATCGGCACTTGGACTGGAGCGCGCACACATGGGCATGTTCAGTGAATTGGCTATACTCTACTCCAAGTTCAAGCCCTCGAAGATGCGTGAGCATTTGGAATTGTTTTGGTCACGTGTCAATATACCGAAAGTGTTGCGTGCTGCCGAATCGGCACATCTGTGGTCCGAGCTGGTGTTCCTCTATGACAAATACGAGGAGTATGACAACGCTGTCCTTGCCATGATGGCACATCCAACGGAAGCGTGGCGCGAGGGTCACTTTAAGGACATCATTACAAAGGTGGCCAACATTGAGCTCTACTACAAGGCAATCGAGTTCTATTTGGACTTCAAACCACTGCTCCTCAACGACATGCTTCTGGTGCTTGCTCCACGCATGGATCACACCCGAGCTGTCAGTTATTTCTCGAAAACTGGCTACCTGCCGCTGGTTAAGCCCTATCTGCGCTCCGTGCAATCGCTGAACAACAAGGCAATCAACGAGGCGCTCAATGGCCTTCTCATCGATGAGGAGGATTACCAGGGACTGCGCAACTCGATCGATGGCTTCGACAACTTTGACACCATTGCGCTGGCGCAGAAGCTCGAGAAGCACGAGCTCACCGAATTCCGTCGCATTGCAGCCTATCTCTACAAGGGTAAGTGTTCATCATAGGATAAGGAAATCTTAATGGAACCTGTAAAAATAATACAAATTATAATTTAATCAAACGACAGGCAACAATCGCTGGAAACAGAGCGTTGAGCTGTGTAAAAAGGACAGACTATACAAGGATGCAATGGAGTATGCTGCCGAGTCTGGCAAACAGGAGATCGCTGAGGAGCTGCTAAGTTGGTTCCTGGAACGCAACGCGCATGATTGCTTTGCGGCATGTCTATATCAGGTACGTCACGTTTATGTTTGACACGTCCTCCAAAGCTAGGTACATCCATGACCAGGAATGCATCCTCCTTCCAAGATCGCCATTGAATAACACTTTATTTACTAACTTTTGCTTTCAGTGTTATGACCTACTGCGGCCGGATGTCATCTTGGAGCTTGCATGGAAACACAAAATCATGGACTTTGCCATGCCCTACTTGATCCAGGTAAGTGATTGCGGATTTAATGCTTGCAACAGAAACTGATTAATGCCATGTCCTTGATGCTTTGTCAGGTGTTGCGCGAGTATACCACGAAAGTGGACAAACTGGAGTTGAATGAGGCGCAACGCGAAAAGGAGGATGACACCACGGAGCATAAAAACATAATCCAAATGGAGCCGCAACTGATGATTACCGCTGGGCCAGCAATGGGAATACCCCCACAATACGCAACAAATTATCCACCTGGCGCTGCGGCTGCAGCAGCAGCAGCGGCAGGTCGTAACATGGGCTATCCCTATATGTAGGCATTGCGTTCAACATAAATGTCATCCCCAACAATAAAAACAACAACAACAATAATAATAAAATTGTAGATGTAATCACCACAAAAACAACAACTGAACAACAACAACAATAACTACAACAACAGTAATTGTAATAACAACAACATTAACTACAACTACAACGGCAGCAACAATACAAACAATTAAATGCCTCCCTCTCACAACCACTTACTTTTTGCATGAGCGCCAAAACCGACCAATATATCATCATCAACAACAACAACAACAAAAAAACAACAACAAAATAGCAATATAACCCAAACACATATATATATGCAATATCTTGTTCATATAATTGCGTCACAAAACTGTTGCATTTGACAAACAAACAAACAAAAAAAAACACTACACAAAAATTCGGTTAGTTGCCTGCTTTTTCAATAATTTTACTTTTTTGCATTCAACTTTTGAATAATTGTTTAAATTAAATTGAATTTCTTTTCATGAACGCTTCAAAAGTTGAACAATTAAAACACAAAACTCAAGCCATCTCTTTCTAATGCATACATTTCAACTCTCTCTTTCTGTCTCTTTCTCTCTCTCTCTCTCTCTATCTATTTCTCTCCCTTCCTCTCCACAGCTACAAGAGCAACTAAGGCGAATGTCCACCAACAAGAACTCAACAGAGAAAACACGACAGCAAGAAAAACGCCAACAAAAAACGAAAAGTATACATATATAAATAATTAACAAAATGAACAAAGAAACGTTTACGCTAATATCAACAATAACAACAACAACAACAAAAACAAAAACAAAAACAAGAAAAGAAACATAAAATCGATAATAACATGAAAACTAGTGTTCAGCAAAAATGGTCGTAGTTTATTATTAAAATTATTACATTTTAAGCGTAAAAAACAAAAATCATTAAATGAAAAACAAGAAACACCATATATAAACACACTTATATATATATTTATATATATATTAATAAAATTAAAATTGCAAATTAATTAATTAAAATTTACTTATTAAAGTTGCAATGACCGGTAAATTATATAAACGTTTATGATTTAAAAGCCTTAAAAAGCAAAAATAGTATTTGAAATTTAGCAAAAACGAGAAAATAAATCTTTAAATAATTCATAAAAATAAAACAACAGGCACAGTTAATGTTTAAATGATTGTATTAAAAAATAAATGTGCAATTCGGCAGCGGTGATTAATGAGCGAGAGCAAAGAAGAGGAGCGAGTAGTGCTTAGTAAGTATCGAATCAGTATTTGTTCTCGTTACTTTTTTACTTGTTGCCAAATTGCCAAACTTGCACCAAAAGAAACGCAAACAGAAAAACTGCAAAATGAAATTTAAGTAATAAATAAATTTAAATTGTTTGTATAAATGAGAATGAGAAAACGACACAGACCCATACATAACCACACTAAAACAACACACACACACATGCACCCAAACTCACGAAACATTCTACTACTTAAAGAAGTAAAGATTTTAACTTAAAGCAAATTATATTAAATTTATGAGAGAAACGTAAAAGAAAATTTACAAAAAAGAAAAACTCAAAAAAAAAAAAAAATTAAAAAATAAATAAGAAAATTGATGAAATGCAAAAAGATGCGAAAACAAACATTAACGTAGCACGTTAAAAAATAAATAAAAAGTACATATATATCAAATATAATTGCAACGTTAACAAATAATTTTAAATTAAAATGAAATTTTTGCGTTCCACAAAAGCATGATCCACGATCCACGATCCACACAAACTCTAGTAAACTTTCCAATTCGCATAACGAATCAACCGATAAACGAAAAAAAAAAAAAAATTAATTGAAATGAATTTCAATGGAAACTATTATATGCTTACGGTATATAATCATATAGTAAATATTCAAAACATGCCACATACCTTGTTTCGTTTTTTTTTATTAAAAATATATCGTTTATCTATTTCTGTTTTCGTGCAACCTCATACGTAATTTATAATTTTTATTTCGTATTTATGACTCAAATCAAAACTAGCGACATGTCCATTCAATTCTGTTTACGATATAGTTAAATACGTATTAAAATAAATTTTTAAATTCAATTTTGGTTTAAATTTTCGGTATGTTTTCCATGTTGAATGTATGATTTAATTTTGCTATCGTTGAGAAACGATGTAATGATTATATAAATAAATAAATAAATATATAACGATTATTATTGTACTATGATTATTATTATTATTATTATTATTATTGTCTATTAATATTATTTTGTGTAATTGCTATTATTATATACATATTGAAAATATATAAAATATAAATTACATTTAAAACTTCAGTTTTTTATTTACATATTCAATTTTATTGCAGCTTCAAAGGACTAAATTATTTGGCAAGCAAACTCTAAACATTGACATTTTGTTGTGGCGCCATCTATTATAACTTAAAGAAAACAGTTGCGCGCGAAAGTTGATTAACATATACGCAAGCTAATAAACTATCGATAAATTGGTAAAATTGCATCGCTGAAGTCAACACTTAATTCTTTTTACATTGCAACAATGTAAAGACGTAATAATATTGACAAATATTTTCTGTTTATGAATTAATTGAATTAAAAAAAATTTCTATTTTATCGCTTAACATTTTATCGTAACTAACAGAGCACCAACAAATAACAGAGCGTCAAAATTATATATAACAGGAGAGCAACAGAGTTGAGATGACGTCAAAAATTTAATACCCCATCGTAAAACTATTTATTGCATATCAATAAATAATAATTTTATCTTAAAAAATGTAATCTTTCTCTGTTTTTAAAGTGCTATTGATTGTTTAAGTAATTTTGTTGAATTTCTTAATGTTGTTTTTATTCACAACATGGCGCGCGTCTTTTAACAGAAAGCTGTGACGTCAAAGTATCCCACTGTTAACATTCTCTGAGAATACAAGCTGAAGTCACTGCTTGGCGTAACCTTTGATTAGTGTTACCGTGGGCTTTGTTATTTTTTTTGCCGTATAGTTTTGTCTTGTTGAATTTTTGCCGTGAACGGACTTCGACGTCGCGCGACCGACGGCCGACAATTGCATTTTGTTGTTTTTTTTTCGTGTGTGCCGCGGTGTTGCGTTTGAAATACGCGTATTTACTTGATCGCGCGTATCAAAATGGCAGCAGCAGCCGCTTCAGTAGCCGCAGCTAAAATTATGCAATGAAGTGTGTAATTTAGTTGTTTTAATTGTAATTTTTTTTGCATTTTTAATGCTATTTTCAAAATACAAGTGGGAAAATTAAAGTTCATGTCGTACTTTTTCCGTGTGTGATTGCGTCTGTGTAAGAAGGCATGTGTGCTTGTGTTAACCTGAGCATCTATTAACGAATGTGCAAAAACTAACAAAATAAACGACTTAAAATCATAATAAATTAAAAATATAAACAACGCAAATATGCAGTGCAATTTCAACACTTGAGTGTGTGTAGTTTATGTCTGTGTAGTGTGCCTGTGTATATTGTGTATGTGCCGAACTGAACGCGCCTTTGTAGTTGATGTCGCGCAACCAGTTTTTTTACGTACATATTCAACAAGTTTCTGCTAAAACGGACGGCAAATGCATGTGTGTGAGTGTCAGAGTGTTTCGTGTGCGTATGTGTATGTATTTTGTAGTAGAGCGAAATTTGATTTTTAGCAAATGAAATTAGTTGCAGCAAACGGAAACCAAAAAGTAACTGCAAACCAAAGTCAAATTGCAAGCAATCGCAGCGGAAAAAAAACAAAACCGAAAGAGAAACAACAACAACATTGAAAGCAGAGCAGCAAAAGCGGCAGCAATGCCGCCACATGAATTTCGCTACTTATACCTACGTTTATGCAGTAGCTAAAAGCGCTATCAATTGCTGCTGGCGTATAAATTGCCTCCAAAGATTAACATTTTAAATACATTGCAAAAATATATATATGTACATATATATATATTTGTTTTTTCTAAATATTTAAGAATAATATAATTAAATTGTATACAACTCGACGAGTATTGTCATATCTTGATTGCATTTTACGCATAAACGTAGACGGTTTGGCTGCTGCAGTAATATGCGTGTGAGTGAGCAAGTGAATGTGCGAGACTGTGCGCTGGCTATCCAGCGCACTCTCTTGCTCTTCCATTGCTGTCGTTGATGCTGCGCCCGTTACTAAATAAACGTTTCGTTGTTGTTGTTGGTTTCTTGTTGTCATTGGTATTGTTGTTGCCGCTGCTGCATTTTGAACTCTCTTCATATTGAGAATATGCATTTCAAGAAATGTTAGTTCAAGTAAATATATTTTATATACATTTGTACATGTATTTGTGCAAATGAGCTCGTGATTGTGTGTTTTTTTTAGCTTCTGTTAGAGCATGAAAACTAATAATAATGCAACAGCCGCTTATTAATTTTAAATGTTATTGTGATTGTCTACACATTCGTGTTGTGTGTGTGTGTGTGCATGTATTTATCTCTCATCACGTATGTTTGTGTCTTTGCTAATGATTTGAAGCCATTTTGCATTTTTTTTTTGTTTTGTTTTTTTATTATTATTTTTTTTTTTGCATTAGTTGTGCTTTGTTTTCGTTTTGTTATCTGTGCGCCTTACCCGAAAAAAGGATTCGCAGTGCTAAAAATAAAATAAATAAATAAATAAATAATGTGATTTTGATTGGACTTAAAGATGTTATTTTAATTTATATTTGACTTGTATAAAATAATTATTTGTTTTTTTTTTCATTACTTGCTTTCTGTGTAAATGTGCATTTGTGTATTAATTCAAATTCCTTTTGTTTTTACAGTGCCGCTTTTTGTTTGCATTTGTTTCTTTGTGCAAAAAGTGCAACTAAAAATAAAAAAAAATTAAAAATTTACAAATAAACACAACAACAAGACCACAACATAAACAAAATAAAGAAAATAAAACACAAAATAAAATTGTGCATAAAAAATATAAAAATAAGAAATTATTTATATAAATTTTGTTTTGATCCTTTTGTTTTTGCTTAAAATTATGAAGCAGACGCAACACAAAAATAACTACAATAATAATAACAATATTAATAATATTAATTACAATACCAATACCAATACTAATGAGCCGCAGACGGCAAATACTAATAAAAAGAAATATTATAACAATTATAACGCAACAGCTACGACTAACAAGCAACAACAACAACAATATAGCGAATCGCCGACAGCGACCGCTACAACAAATACAGCAGCAACAGCAACAACAGCAACAACAGCTGCAACAGCAATCGCAAAAGGCAAAGTAAAAACCAAACACATTTACTTTGTGCATCGTCGTTTTCGGCGCAACAATTCAAACGCCTCTCCAACCAATAACCACAGCAGTAGCAACAACAATAAAATTAAGCATAAAACAAATTTCAATACAACAGCAAAATCAACAGCAGCAGCAGCAGCAACAACAACAACGGAAGCAGCAGCAACAGCAGCAGCAGCAGCAGCAGCGGCAGCAGCAGTAGCAGCAGCTGCAAACACAAACAGAAAAGCAACAACAACAGCAAAAACAAAAATGGGCGGCGGCAAAGATATTCGCCGCGGCCTGGAGCCATTGGAATTTGAGGAATGCATCGTCGATAGTCCTGAATTTCGTGATAACTTAAATCGTCACGAAAAGGAATTGGATCACACTAGTCATCAGATCAAGCGCATTATCAAAGAGGTTAAAGATCTAATGAGTGCTGCAAAAGGTGAGTACACAAACAAAACAGACAATACACGAAACTCGCCTCTCTCTCTGTCTCTCGCTCTGTGCCAGTCTCGCTCTACCTCCCTCCATATCTGCCTCTGTCTCTCTTTTGCGTAAGATCGTGTACCCGCTCTCCTTTGCTCGTCAATAGTTGTATAAGTGTGCTTGTACCGATGCCTGTCAAGGTCAACCAGTAGCACAAATGAATACCAAGTAACAATGCCTGAAAGAGCGAGAGAGCGAAAACATAGAATCAATTGCAATGCGCCATACCTTTACCCTTACCCATACCCATGCCCATACCCATACCCATACCCATACCCATACACGCACCCTTATTTGTATAACGGCAGTTAGTTACATTTTTCTTGTTGGCCTGTCGATGACCGATTGTTGTTTTTGTCAAAGCTACAACATACATATGTATGCTTTTATGCATGTATGATGTGTGTGTGTGTGTGTGTGTGTGCGCACTCAATACATTGTATGTCGAGTTAAAAATCTAACACGAAAGTTGTGAAAACCGAAACCTTGGAGAACAGTGTACTTCGGGTCAGCGTCAAGTACCTGGTCCCATTTTGAGCTTTTATGGGTTGTCATGGGGTATATAGGGTATTTGGTAGTTAGGCACGTTCGACTAGTGCGTTTACAGTTGTTATTGGTTATTGATGTTGTTATTGTTTTTGAAACAAAAGCACTAAGCTGCAGCGACAGTAACAGCAGCAGCAACTGCAGCAGCAACTGCAGCAGCAACTGCAGCAAGAACAGCAGCAGCAACAGGTGCAAGCAGGTGTTTACATGTGTGTGTACAGGTGCATGTGCATGTGTGCATTTCGATACAATCGAATCTTATTTTCATGTACTTAATTTATTATGGGCTTGCAATCATTGAGTAAATACGCCACATATTTGAATATTCCCATTCTATGGCTTAACCAACACCCCAATTATTTGCTCCTTCATTTCACTAAATCATTAAAAAAAATAAATAAAAAAAAAAAAAAATTCTTGTTAATTTTTTATGGGGTTTGCATTTGAAAGCAATTTTGATTGCTTCTCCAATCAATTTTGTACGCCGACTTGGGTGATTCAAGTAATTTATGACCCACTGGCGACGCCCAAGTCAAGTTCAAGTCAAACAAAAGCTAACCAAATGCGATCGCTGGCGTTTATCGATATTCCATCTTGGCAATCTTATCGAAGTGCGTCCGTGTGTATTTGTGTGTGTTTGTGTGTGTGTTTGCTTTTTCAAGGGGTTGACGTACGTGCGAACGATAAGCACTTGATAACTTGGTTAAAATAACCTTGAAAACTAATTATGCAATCAACCATATATATACCTTTAACATTGCAAGGGAACGTAGGCTGTGCGTGTGCCGCCAACTTGGATTCGGATTCGGATTCGGAATCGGAATCCGATTTGGATTTGGATTTGGCAAAAAATGACAACCAGTCGCATTATTCACCTCCATTTATAGCCGCCTATCGGCTGACTGACTGCCTGACTGACTGACTGATTGATTTATTGATTGATTCAGTGATTGATTGGCTGATGGACTAAAGCGACGTCCATAAATGAAATGCATCTAAGTATGTTAAAAAATCAGTTTGTAGTGTGAGTGCGTGTGTGTGTGTGTGCGTGTGTGCGTGTGTGTGTGTGTGCCAACAAACAAGACACATTTGGATGCCATTGAACGCATTCACCAAAAATGTAGCGTCGCTCAAATGAAGTCCAAGTTTGTGACTTGTGATTTTCGCACTCAGCAATCGAATTCGTTTATTCACTCATTCATTCATTGGGGTATTCATAGAGGCACTCATTCTGTAGTTGAAACAATCGTTTTCTTTTCGACTTTGTCAGATTCATTAGCTTCATAAGGCTTGTCACCTTCCCAGCGAATAGACGGTCAAGTGTCTGCGATTTGATGGGGACTTCCACAAGGGTTTCAAAAGCAACGACTTCGAGATACCCTAGATATACTTTTTGACTCTTTTACTTATGGGATTTTTCTGCAATTGAGTTGATTAATACTTTGATTGATTGGACAATTCAATGTTTAAAATGTTACTTTGAATACACGAGAATCGAACTACCCCTTCTTCTGGGGTGGGGAAGGGTAACTTGTGGCTCATTCATTTGCGTTATCAAAAGTTGAGTTTTGTATTTGATTTGATATTCAATCAACTCGAATACTCAATACTCGAATACTTGTTCTTAGCTCCAAGCCTGACACAGAATGGACTGGAGTTTGGATTAGGGGCCGACCCCCATAAATGGGTCAATGCAGCAAACTTTGAGTGGAGCAACGAATCGAAGGGGCGATTCGAATTATTCAAACATCAAAGTGCGGCTCCAGTTTCGAATGCAAATACCTAAATATTTCAAACGACCTTCACAGTGTTTGTTGTTGTTGTTGCTGTTGTTGTGTCCGATAAGGCGTGGCTGGTGGCGCCTAAGTAATCCGGTTCTCGAAAGTGTTCTAGTTTTATTGGGCGAGATTTGCACTGGAGGTGATTAATAGAATCGGAAAATTGAATAAAAAAAAGTTTCCTTATCTCTGGGATTCACTTGAAAATGAAATCTATTTTTTTTTTGTAATTCAGAAGTTAAATTGAAATTTGGCTGATTTTTTATTTTTTGTCGATTTGCGATTTTCAAATCCAGCAGATGGGAGCAAATTCAATTGATAAACAAGCGATCACGATCTTCATGGATGTCAACGTGCTTGGCATATGGAAGCGGCAGCTTTCGGATTTGAAATTATTTTATTTCGAAGCCGTAAAATCAAGAACCAAAGAACCCAAGAACCCAAGACGCCAAGAAGCCAAGAATCCAAGAGCCCAAAGCCAATTCCAAATTCAGTTCCAAGTCCCGAACCCAAATTCAATCCCAAAAGCGAAATCCAAAACCCCAAAAAAAATGTTTACGCTGACGTTGAGCAAAATTTATATAAATGTAAACAATATTTCTTACGTGCACTGAAAATGTGCGACAGGGTTGCCAAGTTTCTACAAATTTTGAATTTTATGCACACAGCAAAAAAAGTGATCTCGATTTTTTAGATCACAAAATAGACTTCAATAATTATTATTTAAATTCTAAATTCCAAATCCTGAATCAGGGATAATCAATCTCCAGTTATTAAGAGCTTTTAATTTTCCTACCACCAAACCAATCTCATGACTAATTACCCTTAAATATCGATAATTATCGAAAGTGAATTTAAATTTAAATTAAACTGCGATCGTGCTTTTTCTTCTTTGTATTAAGTTTAGTAATTTAATTTAAAATGAATGCCTAAATTTATCAATGATTGAGCTTTTTTTTTTTTTACTGAATTTTCAAATATGACAACTCTGATTGGCAAAATTTTAACGGCTTTTTTTTTGCGCTGAGGCTTTGTGTGTGCATAAAATTTGATCGCATGCTTCTTTCAAATGCGATCAATCTTTTGGAGCAAACGTACCTGTAGGTGTATGTGTGTATGTGTATGTGTCTATGTATGTGTATGTCTATATACTATACTATATATAAACATATATGTTTATTAATGTACATTTTACGGTATATGTGTATCCGGCGTACTGAACGACGCATCGTTTTTACGTTTGAAATTTATATGAATCATTTGATATACTTTGTTTTGGTCTTTCTTGTTGTTAGTATTACTTTAGTTGTTGTTGTTGTTGTTCTTGTTTTGTGTGCTGTTGTTGTTGATGTTGTTGATGATGTTTTTAGCTTTCGACCCGTACAAGAAACCAGTTTTGAAACGAAACGCTCGCTTATCAGCAGCAACAACTGAGTGGCCACATTCTTCATATCTCGCTGCTGGACTCTCCTCTTCTCTGGCTCATCTCTCTCTCTGTCTCTCTTGCTCTCTCCCCCTCACTCTGTAACAGAACATCGCAAAGAGAACATTCGGGGGATAGATCGAGAGCAAGAGAGCAAGAGAGAGAGAGTGAGTCAGGGAAGCACACAAATTAGGCAGACCCATCAGACAAATAGACGGACAGCGGGGAAGAAAGAGAGACAGAAAGGAAGACAGCAAAAAGATATGGAATGATCGATTAGCGGCGCGTTAGTTACTTTAGATAAGCCATAAAAGTGGCGGTGCCTGTTGATTGACAGGCCCAACCTCTCTACCTCTTTACGGCCCTCCTCCACCCCATCCACTCCTCCCTCCCAAATGTACCCCATCGCAGCCCACCTTTAGCTCAACAGACAGTGCTTCAAGTTGTATGACGCACCCTGTGCCTCTCCTATGGTGCGGGCTGAGCGTCCCAAAAACGATCGAACGTCCAGGCCCCCATGGACACTACGTGGAATACCTAGAACCATATTTATTTCTGTGTGTGTGGCTATCGTTTGCTTAGTTAATCAAAAGTCGACTTACGCTTGGCTACAAAGATTCAAGCCTTCCAACTCTCCACTCTCCACCCTCCACCCTCCACACACTGCATCCCCGTCCTTCGCCTCACATCTGTCTCCCAGAGTCTAGGACTTAGTTGGGCTACCTACTCTGTCTTCTGACTGATTTGTCATGTGTGCTTAAAGACCCAATTCTCGGAAGAATATGACATTAACAGAGACACAACAAGAAACAAAACAAAACTTATAATGATGAAGCAGAAGAAGACTGAACAAACAGCAAAATCTAGACAACAACAACAACAACAACAGCAGCAGCAGCAGCAGCTGCAACAACAACTCAAAGACAACACGTGAACAATTCATTATTTTAATGCCTTCGTTGTTGCTGTTGTTTTTGTTGTTGTTGTTGTTACTTTTTCTTGAACTTATTTAGCAATTTATGGCAGATTTTTGGTTATTAAGCTACTACCCACACCTGACTTATAGCGAGTATAGCGTATCTTTCTTTTGGCCATCTTCTTCTTCCTCATCTCATACTGATTTCTTTTTTCGTATTTGTTTTGCTCTGGGAGCAGCTCTCAAAGTGCGCGACAGACACGCAAACCGATTGTTTGCTCGGCCGCGCTCTCTGCCTGCCTTTAAATTGGATAATTTTCAAGGTGCGATTACTGCGAACGGCGGGAATGGGAGTGTGGATGGGAGTACGGGTGGGAGAACGGATGGGAAAACGAATGGGAGTACGGGTTTTGGGTACGGCTATTTATTTGTTTTCAGTTTTGCGCATTGAGTTTGGCATTTGAAAGATTTGTGGCTTTTTGTTTTTGGTGCCAGTTGAGTGTCAATAGAAAGTTGCGCATTTGCTTACACGTCGATTGTCGCACATCTGTGTTATCGATAACAGGTGTAAGTTATGTCGAATGGCAGCCATCGTTTATCCAACACTCGCTAGTTGCCAAAGATCGTATTAATTTGTTGTTGTCATCGCATGTTTTGATCTACAACATAATCTGACATTTATCGATTATTATCGAATCTTAAAATCGACACTTACTGCCTGTTGAACGCCTTGATTCACAGTCGCAACTTGACTCCATTTTGCATACCAATGACATTCTCTACAACTCAATCCGATAACATATTCCACATGCTTAACCGACAAATATTTCTCACTGTCATCGATACCGCGACTTATCGGCCATTCGATCACCGCAAAAAGTCTTCAAAGCGGCTCTTGAATTTCTGAGCCAACAGAATCTGAATAAATATATGCACACATGCGAATCCATATGGATACCCATTGATGCATCTGTTTCTGTATACGTATGTGTGTGGGTGTGTGGGTGTGTGTAAGTGTGTGTGTGTATACATATTTACTTCTTGCACTTATCGAATTTCGCAGTTGTAAAACCCGAGCTCAAAATTATCATTCACATTACGGCAGCGTTATTTATGATTCCCTCATAATGAATGCCTTTACTCACTCAAATGACAAGTTGGTTAAGCCTTCGATTAAAATTGATCAAACTGTGTTTCTAATTGTGTGGGGGTACACATACATACATATGTGTATGTGTGTTAGTTACTCACTAAATATTTTCAAAAGCAACTAGTAAATAAATTTATTTATTTATATTCTCAATTATTAGATAAGATAAATGCAATCTAAATCTTAACAAAGTTTAAATACCACACACACACACACACACACACACACACCCACACATACATATATATAAATATAGCAATATCAGATACCCTGTATTTACCTTTCAAATCTCCTGAGTTCAAATTTATTGTATGGGAAAAGTTAGCCTCTTTTTGAACTCACTATGGATCTGGTCTGGAATGAGTAAAGGAATGATTATATTCCATATAATCCGAGAGATGTCGTTCCTCTGTTCCAGCTGTAGCATTTGTATAAACATATTGGATTACAGGGTATGCGTGGACAGACTTAAGTGAAAAATGTGCTTGGGCTGCCAAGAGGCAGTGATTTTTTTCTGCGAAGCGATAAAATTTCTTTGTCTTTGAAGGGGTTTAAACACCTTTGATATTGAGAACTGTTTGCAGCCGGGAAAAGGCATTAAATCAATCAGAGAATACACTAAATAAGAAAATAAAAAGCAAAATAAATTTAATTAAAGTAAATTAAAATATATAGGCGATATATACATATACATACAGGTATATATATATATGATAGTTGTGTGCGTTTTCCCTGATCTCGATTCCCAAATGCTTACAGAGGTTTTCACTTGTTGTGCAAAATGTTCTTAAAAAACAGCACATTTTTTATTGTTAATAATCATTTCAGTTTCTGTTAAGTTTTTTTATTGATTACTCGCATGTCAATCGAACTCAAAATCGCTGACAACCTCAGTAATCGATGTGAATGACCCCCAAACTGTCAATTGTCCGTGGCTTTGGCTTTTTTCATTCACAGTCCACGAGTTTGTGGCCAAAACTGCAAGCCATGTAAGTGGCAGGGGCTAAACAACAAATTGCGATTATTATTTAAATAAACTTATTAAAATCTCTTAACCTCACACACACACACACCGTGTGCCTATGTGTGCTTTGAGGTGGTAAAGACAAGATAAACAAGTTCCAAGAAAATTGCAACATGGAAAATTGATTTTTCCATCATTCGATGCGACAATTCCCACGCATCATTAATAAAAAGCATTTTCAAATAAATTCACGAGAAAGGAAAATGCGAGGCAAAAGAAAAGCTAAAAATCACGTATGGAAAAAAGATTTTTCAAATGATTGACTCTGAAATTACCTATAAAGAAATTATCAGGAAATTCGTATTTCGTTAATCATTAACAGAAGATGAATATATGAATGGATGAATGGATGAACGGATGAATGGATGAATGGCTCAATGAATATGTTATATAAAATTCATTTCTTTAAAATTTAATACAGTACATACCGTTTATATGCAAAACCTATGATGCAGACAAAATTTTGCATATACGCGATATTTCCTTTTAAGCAATTAAAATTAATAATTATGATGTTATGATGATGTTTAAAAATAACTCTTTTTTGCATTTAAGCAATATTTGCATATAACCGGTATACACTGTATTTCCCAAAAAATATATAATATATATTCACATTTATTTATAGACATGTCTTCTAAATAAATCAAATGATTATTTCAAATTGAAATAAAATATGACAACATTTATTTTTTATATGTCCATACGATCTGAGCTTGGAATCAAAATTAACATAAATCAAATATAATTAATAATTTATAATAAATATATATATTTATATATATATTTATTTATATATATTTTTTAACAATAATGAAATATTGAAATAAATTCGAAATTTCCTTCGATAAAAATCATATTTAATCTAATGCCAAATCAAAACTGAAATTAAACATAATTAAAGGTAACAAGATCTGCCAGATCTGACCTCTGTATTGCAGTCTATCGATAACATTTTGAAACTAAAAAAAAAAGTAATTTCCAATTTGCTTTCTTCTGCGCAAGGCCAAGATCGTCGCATTTTAAATGTGGCATTAAAACAAAAGCCAAAAGCCCAGCTGAAAGCTAATCAAAACTGAGAGCAGCAACAAAAACAACTTCGTTTAATGTGAAAGTGACAAATACTTTGGATAACAAAGACAAGCGGTGAGAAGCAGACAGGCAGAAGCAGAAACAAAATGGGATAGAGAAAGAGAGATGGAAGAAGAAGAAGAAGAAGAAGAATTGAAACGAAATGATGGGAGGCAGAGATCCACGGACCGGCATAGTTTAGCATCAGCACCTGCTACGTGATGAACGTCACTGGCGGTCATAATGATCATGATTAAGATGATGATGATGATGATGTTGGTGGTGCTGGGTTAGTCACTCTCAGTCAATGATGACGATTGAGATGATTATCATTATCATTATCAGCATTGGCACCCAACAGCCTGTGGCTCATAAATATTAACAGCCGAATAACGAGAAAACCATATGACTCCCCAGTCTGAGCTTTCAAACAATGCATAGAGTCAGAGCCAAGAGGGAATGCGAGAGATTGAGAATAAGAGAGAGAGGGAGAGAGAGAGAGACGGAAAAGGAGGAGAGAAGGAGCAATGATAAAATACAGTGGAAGACGACGAGTCCAACAGTCAGGCAATCAGCCGGTTCGCTTTGCGGTTGCAATGATAAAACCTTTTCTGATGTCAATAACTTGGAAGACCCTTTGGCTTGTCCTTGGGATCGGCCTTTAAGCGCATGCTACACCCAAGTATGCGAGAGATGCTTAAGCCGATTTGTTGCAATTAAAAAACATAAAATATTTATTTATCGAAACCCGTAAATCGGCTTTTGGGGCGTGGCCACAGTAGACAAAAGATTAGCAATCATTTCCAAAAAGTATTAAATTTACTTGACAACGATTGTCCGGGGTAGGAGCAAAGGAGAAAGGAGAGGAGCGAGAGGAAGAGGAAGAGATAAAACCTAGAGAAATTAGTAGAACAATTTTTGAAGGTGATTGAGACAAAAAAGAGGAGGAAAGCAGCCGGGAATTACGGTATAGGGAAACACCTTAAAAAAGAAAAGTCAAGAAAAAAAGTCAGGGATATAAAAAAAATGAGGATATACACCCTAAAATACAGATTAAATAACTGAAAGGCAGACACACATACACATATATAATATATATAAAAGATATATGTATGTATGTATGTATATGTATTTATATGGATACCTCTGTTCCTTCATCTCCCCATGTAGTTTTTCTTTGAGAGTCTATTGATGTTCGTTCTTCCTTCAAATATAGAGTCAGTCCATGTTTTATATAATATAAGAAAATAATATAATATTGGAAAAATTAAACTAGGTAACTAACTTAATAATAACTAGGAGAGCAGTTACTAAAGTGAAACACAGGGCTTTAAATGAAAGCCAAGTTTAGGAAGTGAAGACAAAGTGACGTCTAATTATGATGTAGCGATCCGTTTAGTTGGTACAACTGTCATATATTCGGTTAGGTAGTAACATCAGTTACCCAGAAAGTGTACCAATAACAACGACAATAACAACAACAATAACAACAATAACAACGACGACAAAAACAATGACATCAACAGGAACAACACAACAAACAACAAAAGATACAGAGAAAAAGGGTCAAGTCACAAGAAATGAAGACATCTATGACAAAAGCCACTGAAACGAAGAAACTAAAATGTTAGTCGACGAGCGAGTACACTGTGTGCTCATATATATCGATAAATACAATACCGATAGCATAAAAATGCAAAATATATATAATTATCGAATGTTATCGAAGTCAATATTTTAAAGCAATTCGTATCTTTTACATAAGTTTTTAAATATGTATTGATAAAAATAATCGATAAGTAATCAAGACTTTTTAATGACAAAAATTTATGTATATCGATAATCTATATATTGCAGCCCTATGTGATCTCTATCTTTCTCTCTGTCATTCTCTCTCTCTCTCTCTCTCTGTCGCGTAAATGTTATCGATATCGATTTTTAAGCTGTTACCCGTAATACATTCTTGTGTATCGAAAGAGCTTGCGGTCCCTTGCCTTCTCGCTCAAGCGCAACACTCAGCCTGCCGAACAGTTTTGCAGCAATTATATATCTGATATATCATATTACAATATCGTGTAATCGATATCTTTTGGCCACTTTCAATGCACTCACTTCGTTCGGTTGAACTTTTAGTTTGTTTTCAAATTGACAAATGACTTCGGCTTAATTATTTTGCTGTGCGGCTATAAAGATTGCCAGAGCTTTCAGCATTCGGGGAATAACAGTTGGCGATTATTGTAAAACAGCTGCATTCTTATCGATATTTTTGTAGGGGAACAAATAACAGTTAAACAGTTAAACAGGTAAACAGTTGGACAGTTATAGATCAAAGGTTTTCAGACAGTTTGTTCATATCAAGTGGCGGCTCAAGTGAATATCACCCTACAATTAGGGCATATGCGACACACACACACACACACACACACACACACACGACACAATACCAAAAACAAAACAAAAGATGTTACAACAATTTTACTATAAACAAGCAACATTTCCGCATAACCTATACACACACACACATACACGCACACACACGAACCGCTGGGAATTGGGAGGCCAACATATTTTATGTTGAATTTTGAGCGTTTAGTTGCTTTTAGAATTATTGTTATTAGACTTTATCGGCACTGGAAATAATCCCAATGATGAATCATCATCAACTTCCTGATTGATCTGAGCAACCAAAAGAGATATAGCCATTAAATTTGGTATATGCATAGATCAGATAATTCCCAATTAATGTATGCGTAGATGTTCCCAAGAATCTTAAGTACTCGTCTTATAGGGTGGATAATGTAGCTGTCCGTATATAGATACCCGTATATATGTATGAGATATGGTTGCTCCGTTTAATAAATGATAATAAATACTCATATTGAATATATAAGATCGATAAATATGGAAGTCAAAGAATGCATCTATTTTTATTCCTCGAACTTTGGGGGAACACTTGTAGTCATGTAGAGATTCTTCCAGCCAGTCAAGGATTTCTCCTGGCCTGGCATTTATGGCCATTTTCTTTCTTTGCACAAGGTATCCTACAATTTAGGATATTCTGCAATTGAGTATGGTATATCCTGCAATTGAGTACAGGGTATCCTGTAGGTGGACGACCATGTCAATAGATTTTTGACTTGCTGTTAAATTCAATTCGGTTTAATGGCGCCCATCAAAGTTGCTGGTGGCGGCGGTGTGTGTGTGTGTGTGTGTGAATTTGAATATCGCATTGATCCAATATTTTCGAATCGTACAACAATTTTAAGCTAAGAAATATTTTTATTAATAATCGTCAATGGTAAATAATATGATATGCGCCTCTCAGCCGAGCAACAGATGCGTGCAGTTCGTGCCAATGAATGAATGTTTCAGCACTTGAAAGCGAAACAAAAAGCAAAATGAACAAAAACAAAAAAGAAGAACAAAAGCCAAAAGCCAAAAGCCAAAAATCGAAATATAAATAAAGACCAAAATATAATGATATTCAAAAAATGTATTTAGAAGATTTTTAACAATAACAACAAACATTATAAATTCCAAAGTTTCGATAAAGGGCGCTGACGCAAATGCAACTCAAAAATATTTATTAAAAAAATAAAACAAATAAAAAAAAAGGAAAAAAAAATATGAAAAATAAAATAAAAACAAAAATAGAAAAAAATAGAAAGAGAAAACAAATCACAATCATTTGAATTTATTTTCGAATCATGGAAAACATTGGATAATAATTTTTATTACAAAACATTCGAGTAATTCCACGTTCAATTGTAATATAAAAATTCTTGAATAACAATAAATATATTTATAGTTTTTGGAAAATTAATTGTATTTGTTTTCAAAAAGTTTTAAGCACAATTAACGAAGTGGAGCATTGAGTTTCCTAGCTGCCTGCCGGGAGATGAATCAATAAAATGCATGATTGATTGATTGATTGGTCAGAAATCGTTTTCATTCCCGGCTGATAGCCAAATGTGTTTTTAATCCAATTATGTAATCAATTATAAATTATTAATACTTTTGAATTTCTTATTTAATCTTAAAGGATTACTTTTTTTGTGGCTTTTAAATTCGAAGTATAATTTAAATAAAATATTATAATTAATAATAAATTATATATAACTATATATATAATAAAAAATATAATATATAATATAATATATATGTAATAAAAAATATAATAATAAATTAAATATAATATAATAATATATAATAAAAAATATAATATAATAATATATAATAAAAAATTTAATTATAAATAAAATATAATATAATAATATATAATAAATATATTGTAGTTCTCAACCAAAGCTTTTTTACATTGATTTTTAGTTTGAGTTTTTGAGCTTCATTTTGTTTGATTTGTAACTGTAAATTTGATTCGATCAAATGCAGTGAAAGTTAATCAAGGATTAGGGATAATCAAGTGAATATTAAAAAAGCAGGAGGATCCTTTATTTCGTTTCTTTTCTTACTTTGAACTTTTATAGGAAAACAACTTTTCTTTTCACTTTGATAACTGAATTATTTTAAATATGTACAGAATTTCAAGTATTATATTTTTATATCTAATATACACATAATCTAAATATAACATTTTAATATTTTTGAACGCAAGCAACCGATGAACTTATTTTTTTTATTTATTTTTATATATAATATGTTTAATTATTAAATTATTGTATGAGTAATTACTTTTTTATTGTGCGATACTTTAAATGCTTTTATAATCGAATGTATCATCGCATAGCCTAGTCTTCTATGTGTGTAAATACATATGAGTGTGTATGTATGTTGTGTGCGTGTGTGTGTGTGTGTGTGTGTGTCCATACATTAATATTTTATATGGCATTCAAGTCGGAATGCATTTTACAATTCGACTCACAGTTTTTGGCGCTTCCATTAGATTTTTAAATGGCACATAAATAGTATATAAATATTTCCGAATTTATATGTATTTATATATATATGTATATACATATATATATATATTTATATGTGTCGCTTTTAAATGCATATTTATTTAGCTTCTTATTTGCCTTTTTCATTGTGTCGTTCTGTTTTTATTTTTTTTTTTTAATTTATTTCTCTGCTTCTTTCGTCACGAACTCCAGACTCAGACGCGTCGTATACCAACGTCCACACATACCACAATGCTATAAGGCTGTGAGTTAATGTATGTATGTGTGTGTGTGTCTGTGTATGTGTGTGTGTGATAATCGCAAGTGCAGTTGCTTACACACAATCGCTTCGTAGCCGCAGCATCGTTGTGGGTGCGGCACTTATATTTCCCCCAGCTACACCCCCCCTCCAGTCGTCTCGCTCCTCTGTGCTGTCTGTTGCTTAGATCCATTGTGCCCGAATACGTGTCATTGCACAAAATGCAAAGTTTTCACAATTTTCTTTATATGTTGTTGTTGTTGTTGTTGTTGTTGTTGTTGTATTTATATGAAATCTTCGTTTTCCTCTGTATTTTTATATACAATATTTTATTTTATTATTTTTTACTTTTGTTGTTTCTTTGCCTGACTCTTGGATGTCTTTGCATCTGATTGAAGGATTTATCATGTTCCACATTATTTCTCCTTCTTCCCCTACCCCTACCCCTACCCCCACCCCCACCCCTTCCCCTTCTCCTGTAAGTTTCCACTATCGTAGTGTAACTTCTTGTCTTATCTGCTCCCATAAACTATGTGTATTTATAAGTCTACGGGTTTACGATCCTACGATCCAACGTTTTACAGTTTTGTTCGTAGAAGCCATTGAGTGAGTCAGAAGATTGTGGTTTTTATTGTAATAAATTTAATTTATCAACAAAAATAGTAATAATAAATAAATAATACTTAACTTCAAGAGCCAAGAGCTCATAATAAATATTTAATTTTCCCTTATGAGAAATACGTAAATGAACCGTGAAGATTTCTTTGTTTTAAATGAGTCTCTGATCCCTGGACTCCTTTGGGTCTGAGTCAAACGTAACTTGAGGTTTTGCTTGTCCTTATCTGTCTTTGTGTTTATCGTTGGTTGTCCTTATCACCTTTCTTTATCATTTAGTATTTATTTTAAAGTGCCTGATAGTCATAATTTTGCGGAATTAAATCGATTGAAAAAAATAAATTGTTACCCGGAATCCTTTTACACCTTTGAGTCTCTGTAGTTCTGTAAAGGAATCGATAGTTGTTTTTTTTTGTTCAGATATATATATATATATATATATATATATATACATATATATAGATAATCCGTTAGAATTGAGGGTATCCTGCAGTCGATTAAACTTGCTTTTCTTCACATCAATTTTCCGTTGAGTTTTCCTCAATGAATTTTGTAGCTGAGGCTTGTCTAAGGCATTGATATCTTTCTCAATGGAGACCTCAACTGTTTCGAGTGTCGAAAGACCGACATAAAAGTGAAGAATGAAGAATGAAGAATGAAGAACGAAGAATGAAGAAACAAACATTTCTTTCCCTTATTTTTTTTTGGACAAATAATTGGGAGCTGAAAAAACTTGAATCGAATGCAATCGAAACACGTCCAGTGGCAAAAGTCTTAATGATATTGACGTCAGTAGGAAGAATCGCACCGATTGAACACCAATACCAACTTGCACACATACACAAACACACACACACACACACACATATATATGAACTAAAAGAAAATAAATTTTCTCAAGTGTTTTAACAATTAGCACTTAATTTAAGTAACGCTGTGATTGCTAGGGGGATTATTGGGCGGCCTTCGCCTTTTCCTTCGATGATATCAAAACGTTTGAAAAAAGTACAATCACACACACACACACACACACTCACACACACACACGCATACTTGATTTCGTGAATAAGGTTTATTCAATGTCCAAATTTCCGTTCCATGTGAGAAACAAAAATAAGCACAAACAATTTACCATAATTTTCGCTCCTTGTGCTTCCCATTTTCATTTTCAATTTTATTTTCATTTTCTTTTTCTTTTTCTTTTTTTTCTGTTAAGTTTTTCCCATTTCCCAGGCAAAAAAAAACGCACAAAGAAGCATAAAAACATTTTGTTGTTTTTTTGTGTTTTTATTTTTTGAAAACAATTTTTTATAGATATTTAGAATTTTGTTTAAAAATGTCTTAGCGGGCACAGCATTTGGGACATTGCGAGCCGACGAGCAGATACCCTGTAATTGTAGAAATAAATAAAAAAAAAATAAGTTTGTTAAATTTGAAATTAAATTTAATTTTTAAGAGCTTCTCAAGCTTCCTAAGACTTCATTTATCGAAAAAGTATCGATCGATAATTGACGCACACTTTTTTAATCGTTTTATCGATCCTGCGACGCAGTTCCTGCGACCTCTGCCTTTGCCCAGAAATATGCGAGTTGTAGACATAAACACAGATTTAATGGGTTGGTTTCTTGTTTATGGCATTGTTTATGGCTTTGGGGTCAGACACAGCCGCTTTCGGGTGCGACTTTTTGCAGGGTATTCAAACTTTGATGCGAGAAAATCTAAACTAAATTTAAATGTGCGGCTGGCAGGCTGGCAGGCAGGCCAGTGGCGTGGCGCGTATTGGATGCATGTGTTCTGACTCAAATTTGGCGCAAAATGTGTGGCAACAACAAGAGAAGAACACGAACCACCGCCGTTTAGCCAACAGTCGTCTCCGTGTCTGCCCCAAAATGAGATGGTAGCAGCGCCTTTGACCAAATGGCTTTTGGTTAACGTGAAATTCTTTTTCCAACTCTCCGCTGCATGGATTTTCTTTTCCATCCATTCCATCCAAATGCTGTTCAGTGATATGCCACCTACCCCGCCCCACCATCACGCCTTGGGAACCATCGTTGAGTTCTTTATGGCATTGGGCGGCAATTTTCTTTTTATCCAAAAATAAAATAAAAACAAATCAAATTTAAAAAAGAAAAATATAAAATTTGTATCTTCTGCATTTGTTGGCCATTGTTCAAAGTTGTGAATTGTCCGGGTCATAAAGCGGGGTGGGGGGTAGTAGTTGGCGAGGAGAAGGAGGGTGGCTTCTGCAAGGTGTTTCTGCTGTTAATGATATTTTAATATATATTTCTATATGTGAAGTGAGTGCCAAGTGACAGACGATACAAAGTGACGGACTTATAAATAATATGGCTTTAAAAATGATGGCTCTCTATCGATAACTATTATTGGGAAAATATAAATTTATTGATAATAATTATTGATTGAGTATGGGTATTAAAAATATATATATTTATTTCTCTATTGTTTTGTATATGAATCGAATGAGTCCCAGATCCCTCCTTGCATTGGGATGGGGTTCAGCTTCCTTTTTGGATGTATTTTTTCCGCCCTTTTCATTCAGTTTAATTACATGAATTATTATTTATTTTTAATTATGCCTTTTTTCTTCAATTCATCAATAACTCGGAGAACTATCCCCACTGATCGTGGCATTGTATGCTACAGGGTATTTCGAGCGTCCATAATTATTAATGGGATGGTGTCTTGTATGTTTTTAACACTTTTGCTTGTATGGTTTGTATCTGAAATGCTTGTGTGGGGATGTGTTTAACATAAATAATGATAATAGATACATTTTTGAAAATATTTAAACTTATACATGCGCTTGTTTTATGAGATCATTCCTGGCTATCAGTAAATGGCTAAAACTCTTGCCATAAAGGGAATATAAATGAGAAAATCTCCCATATACATAAATACAGATGTACACAGATATGTATATGTATATGTACATATATATATGTAATATATAAATAAGTCTACATTTTGTTCGGCACTACCACGTTTGGTTCACTGCACACACACACACACACACACACATATATATATATATATATATATATATATAGCCGAACAAGAAGAACGATCACAAAAGCGTGCCCTAGTTTGGACATGACGCTGATGTCACGGCATTAAAATGCCCATGACTTTTATTGTATAAAAATAGAGATTATAAAATAACTTAGAATGCCACAGGCAAGTGGCTCGACACGGAAATAAGCACACGCACACAATCGCATCGAGCTGCATGCAGTTTAAGTGATAGCAGCAGAGGCAGAGGCAGAGGCAGCGGCAGAGGCAGGGCTGCTACTTGTAGACTGTTTTTGGTATGTCAGGGGTTAAAGTTATAGACGTCAATACCGGAATGTTCGAAATTGGATATTGCCGATCAATAAGGGATAATATTTCCCGCATTTTCTGTATGTTTTAATTTTAATCACTGACTAATAAATTTCTATATTTTCATTAACTCAAAAGTGATGATTTGATGCTTGGGAATCTGTATTGAAATACAGTTAATAATTTATCAACTGTTTCGGGATATATATGTGTATGCTTGAATCCTTAATTGAATAAGGAAGTTAAAGTGAGATTTATTGAAAAGGAAATCTCTAATAGAATTAAATCCCTGATCTTGTATGTAAATAATATTTATTGAATGTATTATTTTTTTACTATATTATTTATAAATATTTGTAGATATATATTATTATATCTACCCAAATCTGGTAAATCCTTGGAAACTAAATAATAAAACACTCACTTGTATGGGCGTCGAATGTTTGGTCAAGAGTTGACTTAATGCACAGCACATACTGTCTGTCTGTCTGTCTGTCTGTTCGTCTGTCCGTCTGTCTATAATGACAGATCAGATATTATTTTATGCTCCAAATAAAGACAAAGTCAATTAAAACTAAACAGAAACGAAAAGTGAAAAAGTTGAGAAACAAACAACGAGTTTTGTTTTTTAAAACATTTGTAGGAGAGAAAAAGCTATGACTTTTCATATAAATATAATGTATATATATCTCATATTAATATATATTCCATATATATATGTAGTATATATCGTTATATATTTTGAAATATGTCCAAGCAACACATGGCATGTATTGCCACTTTTGACCAAGTCACATTATGACGTTTAACCTACTGACTGTTTTGCATAAGCCAAAGGCAGCTTTTGGCCAGTGCACGGATCGTGGGCGGAAAGGTAATTACTTAAATGGTCACTTATATTCAAATATATATAAATAATATATATAATATATATAATATAAATAATGCAATTAACATAGATAAATCAATCTTGAAACTATGACTGATTTCTATGGATTTTTTTTTTATTTAGTACACATTTAGAACATGCTAGCACCCATTGAAAATATTTGTAATTTAGATCAAATATTAATCTGAAATCCACTAAAAACAGGATTCACTTTCCGTCTTCTAATCATGATTTGATCCGTTTTGTTTCCATTGATTATCCTTAAGGGTGAAATCAGGCTGGGAGGGAAATCACGTCGAGGTGGCGTGTTCCATGCAAGCGGGTTTCATTTCAGGTGGATTTTGGGCGGATCAGTGGTGAGTTGGGCGGAGGAGATCTGCAGAGGCGCGAGGGGGCGGAACAACCTTCGATTGGGTGAAGGGCAGCCACGGTAGTTGACCAAAATAATTGCAAATGAAATTGAAAAAGTAAAAGTGCTAAGCAAACAGAAAACCAGTTAAAAAAAAAAAAATAATAAACATAAAAGAAGAAAAACTGAAAACGTTGAATTAACATTCAAAGCGTTGCTTAAAGTTTCACAGTTGCATTTGGGTGCAAATTAACTTTCAATTAGTAACAAAAACAACAACGACAACAACGACAACAACAACAACAACAACAACAACAACAACAATAATAGTAATAAGGGAAACTATAACAGAATTTTTTTAGCAGGGGAAAACGCAGTAAAAAGAATGATGCAGAAAGAAGGGTCGACATTTAAATACCCTGTAAATATTTGAAAGATGAAATTTATAAATAGTTACAACATTTTTTATTTAGGTGTTAATTGTTATTTTACTTGACATTTTATTATTTTATTTTGACATTAATTTAAGGACTGTTTTTAATGAGTAAATAAATTGAATACTTTTTCCACTTTTCGTTTATTTAAATATTATTATTACAATTAATTTTTTTTTATAAGTTTTAAAAAAAGAAATATTTTTTATACAACTAAAAATTATTTTTAAATTTTAAGTTATATTTTTATTTTTATTATTGTAATTATTAGTGCTATTTTTAGTATTATTTTATTTGTTAATATTATTATTATTTTAATTGTTATTATTATTATTATTTTAATTGTTATTATTATTATTATTTTAATTGTTATTATTATTATTATTTTAATTGTTATTATTATTATTATTTTAATTGTTATTATTATTATTTTTATTATTATTATTGAATTGTTATTTTTTTTATAATAATATTATTATTTATATTTTATGTTATTTTTTTTTTTTATTATATTTTTTACAATAGGTATTTAAATATTTGTATGTTAACTGAAATATCGCATAACCCGCACAGGCAGGTAAATAACGGTGTGTGTAATTGTTGTTTCTGATCAGGAATATATAATTAACCGACTTGCATTACATGCACACTTGCAGTGCTCAATTTTGTAATTTTTGTAATAAAAATAAAAGTCAAACTCCCCGCTGTCCGAAAGAGTCTGAAAAGAGAGACCGAATGCATGTACGAGTTGAGGTGTAACAACTGAACGACAAGTGCGGCAAGTGCCAAGTCGAACTCGAAACTGAACTCAACGTGCTTGTCGAATTCGAGTTCGAAGTGTTCATAGTCAAAGCCAATACCAATACCAACATCAATACCAACACCAATACCAATACCAACACCAATACCATTGCCAATACCCAAACCAAAACCAAAGCCGAAGCCGAAGTCGAAGCGATTGTGAGTATTGCGCCAAATTTGGGTCATTTGCAAAGGTTGATCGAGCGGTTCAGCGATTGACCAAAAAAAGAGAGAAGCAAATGGACAAGACTTGAAGCCAAGTCCGAAATGCTCTGTACTTGAGCTAAAACATATATTAAAATAAAATACTTTTGCTTTCATTAAATACAATCGAACTTAAGGTGTATAAATTGTGGATTTTGGATTTTTGGGAGTTCACTTAAAGTGGCCCAAAAATAACTAGGCAGACTTCGGGCTAATTAGGTTTAAATTTGTACGGATTTATTTTATTGCAAGCTTTAGTGGCTTTTAGTTTTTATGGCTAATATCGGGTTCATAGTGACAAATTTGTAAAACGCTTTCTTAGGGTATATGAATCAACGGCCCGTTTCGACGTCGGTTGTTGTTGTTGTTGTTGTTGTTGTCTGTGAGTCATTTGTTTTATACCAAGCAAAAGATACACGAACACAACAGAGTGTGTGATGGTAGGTTGGGATGGGGAGGGGGGAGGGGGGAGTCCACAGGTAAGCCTCTGTCCAGAGTTGAAACACTGAGAGACTTGGAAGATCCATGGAAACAGCCGCCAATCGATGACAATGAACGCGCCATAAATTTGTAATTTCTTACTTTCTTTTAATCGGTTTCTGATTTTTGTTTTTGTTGCTTCTTGCTGCTGTTTCTTCCATTTCATTTCTTCCATTTCTTCCATTTCTTAAGTTTTTTTTTTTTTTCTCTTTTTCGACAGACGTGTGTTGTTTTTTGTATGCAAGGGAAATTTGTATTCACACAAAGTGTGTAAAACGAGAGGCGAGAAAGAAAAGTTTCGCAAATCCAGGCCGAAGCAAAGGAATACCCTGTAAAAGAGAAACCCAAACGTGCGTTAAGTGCCATCGGTAACTTTGAGCTCTCGCGACATTCTAGGCACAGGGTATTTCATGTGTTCGGCTCTCTTCGTTCCGCTGCGACCGAAGATAAGGAACATTAAGATAAGCGAAACATAAAAAATTTGTGTATTTGCCTCTGGGCACAGAGATAAAGGCCAAGAAGACGATGATCCTCTGGCGACTATACTCACATTTTCTTTTCTTTTCGCACACGCACATGCATCACACACACGCAGGCACACACACACACACGCACACACATGCACAGCTGCTATCAAGTTTTATAAATGCCACTCAAATTTTATATATGGGCATCAATATCAGCATTTAGCACTTGGGAGTTTTGTTTTTGTTTGGCATCCGGTGACGCAGTCAACACACATGCAGAGAAACAGACGCACACACACACATACATGTACATGTATTATCAACATATATGGAATATCAAAAGTTGTTTTTTTATTCTGTTTTGTTTTGTTTTGTTTAATTTATAAAAAAAGAAAAAACATTGCAATCACAAAACACGAACACAATTTGTTGCCTTTTTAAAACCGAGAGATTTTTATAAAAATGGCATTGTCAAGGTCGTTGTAGTTGTTGTAGTTGTAGGATTGCCTCGTAGAAAGAGAAAGAGGGGAAAAGAGAGAGGCAGAGAGTGGGAGAGTAGGAGAGTGGGAGAGAGAGGGAAAGCATCCAAAAACGTGATTGCATTGACAAATTAACGGCCATTGAGTCATACTTAATGTCAGTGAATTTGTCGCTTGACTGCCGAGTTATGAACTGATCTAAAACTCGATCCTAAGAGCGTTTCCTGCAGTTAAATTTTAATGAAATTATATAATTTGTATATTTCCGTTAAATTTGACTTCTCACTTCTCACTTCACACCGAGACCCTAGCCCCCAGCCCCCAGAAGACTGAAAACAACCTCAAGGCCCCTCCAAATTTATCTCCATTTTTCTTTTCAAATCTGCAGTCAGTTTCTAATGGATTATCCGAAATCCATGGGTTTTTTGAGCTCCAAAAAATTTCAAACTCTCAGAATTCGAACTCTGAAACTGTCACTATTATTTATTACTCTATATTATTATTATGATCTTAAAATATTAAAACATTTATTAAACTATAAAATTGTATTTATTTTTCTAAATATTTTTTTTATTTTTATTATCGTTACAGGTAAGCCTCTGGTTTGACGCACTATGTGGATACCATATACGTCTCATATATACATATATACTGTATATATACTGTAAATATACTGTATACCCAAAGTATTGTTTTCTAAGCTAAGTATATCTCAAAATCCCAAATCTTTCGAGTGGAACATTCAGAGCCTTTAAATGTGACGTATTTGAAATGAAAAACAAGTGGGAACCGCGGCTGCAGGATACCCTACAATTTGTTACATAATATAATATAATATAATAATATAACTATTCTTCCTTCACTCGTCCTGGCACTCGAATGTTTTCCCAAGGACGAGTTTAGTTGGCAATTGGTTTGGGAGCAGGATATATCCAGTGACCACTTCCCACACATTTTTTCTATATTCGAATTGGTCTAAAGATAGATCTAAAAATACTCACACTAAAGTATCGATACTGCAATTACAGGGTATATTTCTAGACTTTAAAGTTTGTGGAAAAAAAACTATTGCAATTGTTGAGGTTTAGTTCGGGTTTTGTTTTCGCTTTGTTGTATTTGTTTTTCCTGACATTTGACTGACTTTTGTTATTGAGACTTTCGGTTGCAAAGCAGCGACAACAACAACAACAACAACAGCTGCAACAACATCAGCAGCAGCAACAACAACAATGCTTACAACAAGACACACAACAGAGCGAGTAATTAGCATGCCACATGTCCACCCAAGTATTTTATATGTGTATCGCATGTGTTGGTGTGTGTGTGTCTTGCGTGTGTCTTGTGTGTGTCTTGTGTGTGTGTGTCTCGTGTGTCTATTACTAAGTCAACACACAACAAAAGATCAACAGGTTGTCAGTCAAGTGTCTGCTGTTACCTCACATGAGTCTCTGGTTAGTTTTTCGCTTGGAGTCTCTTTTCTTCCCTCCCATTTTCTTTAGCTTCTTCTCTCTCTCTCTCTCCCCCCCTTTTGGACTCTCTTTCGCAATCGTGTTTTCTATCATTGTTCTTAGTAGATTGAAAATATTTAATTAATTTTAAATTAATTACGTAAACAAAAAGCTGCGTCCATTAAAAAAACACAAGCTGAAATTAAACAAGCGCGAAATTAAAAAAAAACATTCCAATTTATGCGACTTGCAGATACCCTACGAAAAATTGCAGAGTATCAAATGGTCAAATTTCGAATCAAGTCTGGAAAAACCTTAAGAATATAAATATCAATATGAGAGACTATAAATATCTTCCTATATGTGTGTGTGTGTGTGAGTGTGTGTGAGAGACTTTATGATCGCCTCGCGATGCGTTCAAGTAGAGTTTTTTTTAAAATGATTTTTCTTTATTGTTGTTGTTGTTGCTGCTCTCGTTTGTTCGCCTGTTTATCTGTGTAATATGACTCGCTATCCGAATGTCAAGACATTGGACAGCCTGAGATCTGACAGAGCGCAGAAACAATAACAAAAATATTGAAAATGTCAACTGAAACAGAATGAAATGCGCGTCAATCGCATTGACTGACCGCTGGACCATCACCCACAATCAGTTGGTGTGGCGGGGTGGGGTGGGGTTGGGTTGGGAAAGAAGGGGGAGTGAGGCTGGGGGACAGATTTTGTTAACGGATAATTAGTAAGTCACATGTGTGACTTCAGCTGCTTAAGTGTTTAAGGCTATGAAGGAGCGGGACAATTAACTGCATTCCAGGGTATCAAATAAGTCGGATGTCCCAGCGATTAGTTAGTCGCTGGAACTGTGACTAGTCCAGTGATAAGAACGCCATCCCACTCCCAGTTCCAGTGATGAGTAAGCCGCATGTTTTGAAACATCTTTTGTAGCTGAAGATATTTTTGGATTGCGCGTGTGTGTGTGCAGTCCCAAGGAAAGTGGCGATAAGCCACGCAAACAATGCGAATGCTTGAGAAGAGGAGAGCGAGAGAGAAGATTAGGGAAGGGAAGAGAGAGAGAGGGGAGTGAGAACTAGAAAGAAGTGACTGAGAGAGAGAGATAGTATAGGGACGACAAAGGAAGGAGTAAATAGGATCACATGCGATCGAGTGGAAAGGATCCTTGGAACTGGTACTGGTAGCTCCCCGGGAATAGACGTCTAGTTCTGGGCTGGAGGGACTCTCCACTTCTCGGCGCGTGTGTCAACGCACTGACCTGTACTCCGGGTCTAGGCAGTATCCCCAAGGCTCGTTCATGAATTCCAGACATTACTGTACGCTAGGCGCATGCAAATGAGTCGAGCGACGGGCAGACGACGATCGTCTTAGTTCCCATCCAGACTTTGGATGAATTCAAATGCGAATCAGTTATTTATTCGTCTATAGAGACGATTCCCAGTCTATATTTAGATTAAACGCCACCCAACAGAACCTCATATTATGGAGCCAGTGTTAGATAACGGAGGCGGGACTTGGAGTCGAGTCTAGACAGTGATTCAACCTGAGAAACAGATGTCATCTGCGAATCTCCAAATATGAGAAAATAACTGAGATTACTCAGTGTTGGGTAATGAGCGACGAGTGATGAGTGCCGAGTGACGAGTGACGAGTGATGAGTGATGAGTAACGAGTGACGAGTGATGAGTGTTGATCAAAGCGTAAATGGGGGATGGGAGAAGCTTCAAAAGCGCTCCGAATGTGACTGTCTTTTTCCTCTAAATAATCAATTTTAATTTAATTGATGTTAAAATAAATATCAGAGTTAAAACTACAAACATTTTTAAATGTCTAAGAATTTAATTGGTATTAAAGAAGTGTTGAGTAATGACAAAAGATTGAAACAGAAATCAAAAGTGAAGCTTCGGGATGATGAGTTTTCTCTTTAGATCTTAGATTTAGACTTGGATATAGGGATATATATATTTATAAGGATACATATTTATATAGGGATACATATTTATCAAAGGATATATGTATTTATATAGGGATATATATATGTATATAAGGATATATCTTTGTTCGGGTAAAGCTTAGATTATTTTCCCTTAGACAAATCATAGCTCTATATATGTAACTGTAGCCATATAGAAAGAAGAGGCGATATATATATACATATATATACATATATATACATATGTATATATATATGTATATACAGATATATATACATATATATATATATATACATGTATATGTATGTATATGCAGTTATCGAAAATATGGAAATAGTTACAAGTTTTTCCCTTTTCTTGGCTTAAACTGAAGTTCGGGAAAGATGAGAAATCTTTTTGGGCTTTTAGTTTGAGTGGCATAAAGGGAACTTAGTTGTAGAGCGGGTGTAGGGTGTAGGGGGGTGGGTGGTGGAGGGGGCGTCTGAAGTGTAGTGGATTGGAGTACATCGAATCCATTTACGAAGGGCTTACAAGCACATTAATTGCTTTACTTTGGCATTTGACGGGCCTGTCCCTAGGGGCCAGCATGCGTCCATAGACCAATTTGGATCTTAACTTGGCTGATTGAGTGAGCGAGTCTCTTGGCTGCCAGGCTGTAAGGCTGCCAGGCCGTAAGGCTGTAATTCATTTTCGTTGGCCATAACAAACTTTTTACGCAATTCTTTTAATTGATTTTGTCGATGATGCATTTGTTGTTGTTGTTGTTGGTGTTGCTGTTGCTGTTGTTGCTTACATGAACGCAATGCAATGCATTTGTTTTCCTGCTTGAAAATTACAAGCTCATTTTCATTTACATTTTACCACTTACCATTAACAATTTCTTTTCTGCTGATGTTGCAGTTGTTACCGTTGCTGTTGCTGTTGCCGTTGCCGTTGCTGTTGCTGTTGCTGTTGCTGTTTATACAACGTAAATGTTGCTGGCCAGACGGACAGCAACATGTTACAAGCGACAGCCGCAACATTTGCCGGTTTAACGTGCGTTGCAATTTTTGTGGCAAGTAATTTAAAGTTCAATGTACAACAACAATTGCAGTCTCTGCGTTTTGTGGCCAGGACAGTAAATACATAGATACATGTGTGGCTATGAGTATCTGTGTGTGTGTGTCTGTGCTACTTTGTATCTCTGTGTATCTGTGTATCTACTGCTTATGCACCCGAATGTATCTGCGCACATGTCTCGGTGTATCTACGTATCCGAGTATATATACATACATATATATATATATCTGTATATATGTATAGCTGACTCTCTGTGACGTTGTCGTGTGAGCTGCAATTGTTAATTAAAATGCAACAACAACAACAACAACAAAAGCAGCAGCGGCAACACCAACATCAACGGCAAACAATAGAAAACATTGGACAGGTTTGGGTCTCAGTTTCCCACACGACGTCAATAAAAAGGGTGGCCAAGGGGTGAACTGCAAAGTTTAGGCAAATACACTGAAAAAAAAAGAAACAAACAAAATGCGTACAAGAGGCTGACACTTGAAAATTGAAGGGTCTGACTCAAGACTCAGATTCTTGGGCTTCTTTAAGAGGCAGATGTAATGGCTATAAATGAAACTACTCGATCTCCAAAGTTCACTGATTTTGTACAGTGTATAGCCAAGACATCAACTCACGCACCCACACAGAGGGCCAGGTATGTGCACCTCCCCCCCACCTGCAAGTTGCAGCTACTAATGGCAATTGCCATGCAAAAATGAGCAATTAATTTTGCAACTCGTCCCCCTGCGTAGCTTCATTATGAGGAAACACACTTACCGGGCTCTGGGAATGACAATGAAAGGGGAATGGGGTAGTGGGAAGGGGGACGGGGGAAGAGGCAATAGTGGACCCTTGATCAGGCCAGGCTTGGATATGACCGACCTTTGACTCGATGCAGTCGCAAGACCTTGACAATCCAAGTCCAAGTTTCAGACCGTCTAAGCTCCGAGGGTGGAATTAATATTTGAATAATAATTGAGTTTTTTTTTAATTATGCTTTTAATTTAGTTAAACTCTTGTTTATTTTTAAGTCTCTTAAGTGCAATATTTTTATTTCTAAACCCAATTTCAAAGTCAAATTTGGATATTTTCTGGGAATGACTCATTAGCTGGACTCTCGTTTATGAAGTCTTCAGCCTCTTCTCTTTCACTCGTGAATGCAAGTTTGTTGTTGTTTTGTTGTACCCTCCCCCCCCCACTCCTTCTCTCACCCTCTCTTTTGACATGATTGCGCTCTAATTGAGCCATAGACCTTGACTTGGCCTGTTCTTTCGACACTTTGGGCCACGATCGCCAAAGGCCGAGCCAAACCAAAGAATTAATAACGAAGAACAGACGTAACACAAAGAGCAACAAAAAAAAAACAAAATAGAAACGAGAATAAAAACAAAAACAAAGCAAAAATCAATTTAACCAAATGAGCACACAAAATGCAATTGATATAATTATAATAATAGGCGAGAGCAAAAGCCGAAACTAAAAACAAAACAAATAAACAATAACAACAACAAATCCGCAAAAAGAAGAAACAATCAAAAATGAAGAATTGTATCAATCCTGAAGTGGGGTTAAAATATATATTTAAATATAATATGTAAAATATATAAAATATATAAAATATATAAAATATATAAAATATATAAAATTTATGAAATATATAAAATATATAAAATATATAGAATGTATATTATATATATCATATATAAAATGTCCCGGCTCATTTTGTTTTAAGGGATATTTGAAATTGAGGATACTTTGATTAGCAGTTGAAATGATGACATTCTTGTGACTCACATGAATACAAAAATAGATACGTAGATACAAGCACACATACTTAGATACAATTAGATACAAGTGTACAGACATTACAAAAAGGCAAACACAGATAAATTGCATTCACAGAGATACATTGTGTAATAATATGGAAAGATACAGATACTCCTGCATACTAGATAAAGATAAAGATACACAGATTGATACACATGCTTAGATATAGATATAGATACATGTTTGTATAGAGAAAGATATAGATACTTGCATGTATAGATAAAGATATAGATACTTGCATGTATAGATAAAGATATAGATAAAGATACTTGCATGTATAGATAAAGATATAGATACTTGCATGTATAGATATAGATATAGATATAGATACTTGCATGTATAGATAAAGATATAGATACTTACATGTATAGATATAGATAAAGATATAGATACTTTCATGTATAGATATAGATAAAGATACTTGCATGTACAGATAAAGATATAGATACATTGTATGTATAGATATAGATATAGATACTTGCATGTATAGATATAGATATAGATAAAGATACTTGCATGTATAGATAAAGATATAGATACTTGCATGTATAGATATAGATATAGATATAGATACTTGCATGTATAGATATAGATATAGATATAGATACTTGCATGTATAGATAAAGATATAGATACTTACATGTATAGATATAGATAAAGATACTTGCATGTAGAGATAAAGATATAGATACTTTCATGTATAGATATAGATAAAGATACTTGCATGTACAGATAAAGATATAGATACATTGTATGTATAGATATAGATATAGATACATATATGTATAGATAAAGATATAAATACATTGTATGTATAGATATAGATATAGATACATATATGTATGGATAAAGATATAGATACTTGCATGTATAGATAAAGATATAGATACTTGCAAGTATAGATACAGATAAAGATACTCGTATGTATAGATGTAGATGATATAGTATATCTTGACTGAAGTGCAATGAGTCCTTTCTTTTCTAGTATAGAGACTGAGTTACAGATACTTTGCATGCAGAGTCCTGAGGCTCTTCATAGATGCGTAGATGTATCTAGAGAGCGGAAGGGATGCTTGGCTATAAGTGGTCAATTGGTCAATAGAAAGATACCAAAATACTTGAGATGTTAAATGGTCACAAGGATATAAATGAGCTGACATCCTATAGAACGTAGATGCCAATAGAAAAAGATATTTAAATGCGGCTAATTAAAGGCAAAGAGAGCAACACAAGTACAGATACTTAAATGCTGATGTATAGATACTTGCCGTAATAAATAGATACAGATACATTGAGAGTAGTCGGCAGATTCACAGTTATACTTTTAGATAGATTGGCAGACAGACAGACAGACGGACTGAGGGACAGACATAGAGACTGGCAGACTCCCAGACTGATAGACAGGCAGACAGAAAGACTGACAGACTGAGGGACAGACAGAGAGACAGACAAAGAGACAGACAGAGAGACAAGCTGAGGGACAGACAGACAGAAAGACATGTAGAGAGACAGACAGAAAGACTGACTGACTGACAGACTGACAGATTTACAGACTTGCAGTCAGACAGTCAGACAGACAGACAGATAGACTGACTGACTGACAGACTGACTGACTGATACCCAGACAGATTGTCAGTCAGTGGGACGGACAGAGAGTCAGAGCGACCGACACAGCGATGGCATTAGAGCTGCTAATGATCATAATGAGGTTCGGCGGTGGCGTCGGCCATGATGAGGTGCAGATGATACGGAGTCGAGTTCAGTTTTTAGATGAGACGCATCGCCGACGTTGCCATTTGAGGCAGCTACTTATGCGTGTCATGTGGCAATTATGAATGAAAATGGTCGACTAATTGCGAAGTGAAATAGTCAAGCGATAACGAACAAGAAGAAGAAGAAGAAGAAGAAGAAGTAGAAGAAGACAACGACGGCGACGGCGACAACAATGCGAATGAAGAAGAAGAAGAAGAAACTGAACTCGAAGGAAAAACGAATAATTTGTCTGCAAAAAGAAAAATAATATAATAACAATAAGTAATAAGTAGTAATTACGCTCGGATGGGGCGTACAAGACTGCAAAATACCCTGTCCGAAAATGAAGAGGGGTAGTTCAGTTCACAGAGTCGCTCATCCCTTAAACGATTTCAAGGCTTTAAGGCTCTCAAAATAAAAGCTTTAAGATTGTGACAAACATTCTCAAGGAGCTGTACAGCCCCATCCAACGTTTGATTACAGGGTATTAATAAGTTTGTGTAGGATGCGTTTTATGGGGCGCGGTGAGGCGGGGTTGACCGAGTTTGGGTATGAGCGCAGTCACAGGCAGACCCCAAGAGTTGCGGTGCTTGGGGCCGTGTCGGGAGTGTAGGGACTATTGATGGGTAGCGAGGTGGAGGGGGAAGTGGGGGTGGGGGGCGATGGGAAGGTGAGCGCTTGGCTCGGTGCTATGCGGTCATGTGTGCAAATGTCAAAGTGCCGTGCGATCCATCAATATCTGAGCGTGGAGTGGGGAGAGGGGAGAGGGGAGAGGGGGGAGCCTTCGAGAAAGCCAGCGGGCAAATAAAAAGCGCAAGTTTATTTTGTGCGAATCGCAGAGTTTTTTTTTATCGCTTCTTGCGTTTTATAAAGTTTATTTTTGCTTTGTTTTGTTTAATTTTTAAAGTGACCGCTAAAATCCAACGGACATGAAGTCATCCAACAATAATTAACCGTTAACTTTGAGTGCAACATTTTCACTTTTATTTGTTTATTTAAATTTGCACTCAGTTTGCATTGGTTAAATTATTTAATTAATCTTTAAATATGATTTTCAATATATTGTTTTTTTTAATGTTATTATTTTTTCAAATATATTTTTTATTAAATTTTTTCAATGCTTTTTTAATTGTTAAATTTTCAATAATGTTATTATTTTATTAAATATTTTTTTTATTGCTTTAATTTAGTTTATTTTTTAAATGTTTTTTTTTTTTAAATTTTATTTGTTTTTTAAATGTTTTCTTTTTTTTAATTTTATTTCTTTCATTATTTTTGAATGATATTTTTTTTAAAAATGTTTTTTTTTTATTTCATTTTTGGATGTTTTTTTTATGATTTTTTATTGTTGTTATCTTTTTGCAAATGTTTATTTTTTATTATTTTATTAATTTATTATTTTATTTATTTTTTGTATAACTTTTTTTATATATTATGTTTAATTTTTTTTTCTTAATTATACATATTAAAAAATGCACATATATAGTATTTTTTAATTTAATATTGATTAATCTAACCTCACGTTTTACTGCCTTTTATTAAACTTAAAACTTAACTTTTAGTATTTATTTAAATTAATTAAAATTCTCTTTCAAAGTAATTTATTTATTTTATTTTATTTTATTATTAAATTTTGTTGTGATAGTGAAAATTTAAGTCAATTGTTGAAATTGGGGAAAAGTTTACTTGGGACTAAAGTTGGTATTTGTTACTTACTGACTTGAAGGTCTCTTACACCCAGTAACCTTGTGTAGGGTACAACAAAAACAACAGCAACAACAACATGTTGCAAGCACACAGACACTAATACATTGATGGATTAGCTGCAAATGCGCGAGCCCGAAAGTAACACCCAAGTGCCATTCCCCAGTCCATTTACAGTTCCATTGCCAACAACCTCCGACAAGTTCCCACTCCACACACCACTGCACTCCACTTTGGAGAAATTCCCCCACCGCTGGCAACCCCTACCCACCTACCCAACTACTCACCCCTCCTATGACTGCGCTGTTTATCACTTTGTAATCGAAAACGATTTTCCACATTGGCGCATTTAACCATGCAAAACAGATGAAGGCCTGGGATGGGATGGGGTGGAGTTGAGTTTAGTTCACTTTAGTTGGGTTGAGTGCAGTGTGAGGTGTGGTGAGGTGGTGTATGGCGTGTGGTGTGTGCCGTGCAGTGGGGTTTGTACATACAAAAAATGGGTGGGGCAACATTGGCTTTGACATTCGCCTGAAAATGAAAACGTAGCCGCTGGGTGGTGGGAGGGAGGGGGGGGGGGCGTTGTTTGGGGTGTCGCTTGCAGTTTTCCCAGCTCTTACGCTTTTACGCAATGTGGCGGCTTAGCCAATGTCAGTGGCTGGTGTTCGGCTGCAGTTGCTTAATGATTTGGCTGTCAGACAGACAGTCAGACAGATGTTGTTGCTGCTGTTGCTACATACGTTTGAACGTTGAACGGTGTGGGTCATTGGCAGCAGCAATGGCAGCAGCAGCAACAACAACAGTTGCAGCAACAGCCACAGCCACAGCCACAGCAACTGTAGTTATTGCTGTTGTTGTTGGTGGTGTAGTTGTTGTTGTTGTTGGCAACACTCCGTTAGAGTCGTTGGCCATTTTGCCATGCATGACCTAATCCGCACTCCATTATTTGCCATAATTGTCATCAGCTTTATTGCGCATGGCACCAAGCGATGATCCCGTCTATATACCCATTGGCAATGAGATACATGGCACATTTTAATTGAGTTGAGTTGCTTTGGCAGTAGCAACAACAATAGCAGCGTCGACAAAGATGGGTGTGCTCGACCTACGACCAAGAGTGTATGTACTCGCATAATATGTACACATGGAAGTGCACTTCACATCGCCACTAAACACATCCTCCTCCTCCTCCTCATCGCCATCAGCAATCGCAAAACCATCCTCAAAAGCATCGTTTTAGTCATCGTCATCGTCATCGGCGTAGACGTAGTCATCGTCATCGCCATCGTCATCGTCTCTATTATCATCATCATTATCATTGTTATTAAAATCTTCGTCTTCGTCTTCGTCATCGCCATCGCCATCGTCATCATTGTCTTCAGCGTCTGCCCCCAATCGACTTGCTGCTGTATATTTAATTTCTTCGGTTTATTCTCTTGTTGCCTCCATGCCCCATCTGGTTCACTGGCTGCCTGCCTACACCTTCAACCTCCAGTTCAGAGCTCCTCATAACGGAAACAAGCAATAATATACAATACATGCTCGTAGCTCAAAAGCTAATAATAAAAAGAAGTCATTCTCAAAATATCAGTACCCAGAAATTGAAATGCCCTTACGGAACATTGGGAGACACTTGGGAGAATTTCACCACAGGTCTTGTTCCCAGTGAATCATGTAATTTATTATTTCTGGCAACCCTTTATCAATCAATTAAAATATTGACTTTGAATAAAGACTAAAATTTTTCTTAATTTATATTTTTTTTTTTATTTTTTATAGCGTGTGAAATGATATTAATTATTTCAGTCATTCTCGACTTCGACACAAGTATTTTAATTATTAACTAATAATTATTATATCATTTATAATATTTAATAAGGTTAATAGACAATGTTGAGGGGCTCAAGTGATGCTACAATCTGGTAACATCCTTCTTGGGCGTCGTATACGAGTTGAATGGGTGCCTCGTCTGTTGCTGCTGTCAGCGACTGGCAGCGTTGGATGACTTCCTTTGCCACTCTCACCGTGTGTGTGTGTGTGCGTGTGTGTATGTTTGTGTGTGGATGTAAATTTTACTGTCACTAAGTCTGCCACTGATGACGAGTTGTCCAATGATTGTTGTCAATTGCAAAAAAGTGTCTTAATGCACCAACGAAACGGAACAGAAAGTAGATCAACATCACATCCTCATCAGCCACTTGGGCGTCGGCATCCACAGGCGCAGTCCATGGCTACCTTTTGGGAGTGTGGGCAGTTCATGGGGTGCTGATGGCGTCATTGACAGTGCACGGCAATTATAAAAAATTAAGTAGCCGCCAAGTTGAGCAATGTATTTATCCGGAACCAATAAATAACACGAATACGCCCCATCGACCCAAGTAAGCCAAATACCAGATATGCATATATAAATACACATATATTTCTTATATATTATATATATATATATATATATATATATATATTAAGATGTATTTATATAGTTGGAAAGCGCAGTTAAGAAAATACTGTGCTATTTTTCACTCACTTCGCTTTCAATCATCTAAGAAAAGGGAAAATTTTAAATCCCTCATCTCTGGCTTTTTTTCCAGGTATTGATCCATTAAGAGTTGTATAAAATGAGAGCTTAGGCTGTGTTTATTTGGATAAGATACAAAGATACTTTTTAGCATTTAGATAATATTATCCATTAGCAGCTTTTAATCGTCGTGATAATTGTTATGATATAAAAAAATGTTTATTTTTCAATCTTGAACATTTGTAGTTCTAGATTCGAGTGAAGTTTTATTTAGAAATTACTTACGGCATTTTAAGAATTTTTTTAGAACATATTTAGATCATGTTTACAAGGTACTTTTACGGATTTTGCATTTTAAGAACATATTTCGAAAATACACATAACATGTTCTTAGGCAATAGAACATATTTTTAGAACATATTTTAGAACATACTTTATATTCGATTTTAGGTATATTATATATATAGATATAGAAAATGTTTAGAACATGAATATATGGAATACATTTAGAATGTATAATTAACACTTTTGAAACATAATAAGGCTTTGATCAAATTATAAATTATATTTAAACACTCATATTAATATAAAAAAAAATACTTGGTTTAAAAAGTGTCTTTTACTCGCTTAGCAAGTAACAACAAGTTAAACCAAAAACTTCTCTTAAATTAAAAATAATATAAAATGTCACTTGCTTTCATTTAAATTTGATGTTCTTAGAACAGAGCTTTGAAAGCGTTAACAACTTTAGGCCCACTTTTAGTACTTGAAAGGTTTTCATCAGCGGTCTAAATGGGAGCAGATGACAAAAGATTCGAAAAGATGAAATACTAAATTATAAAATTTAATAACTAAAATCTGATTTTTGAATGAAATTCGCACTTGTAGAAAAGCAGCACGCGATATGGTCCTTAGTTTCGGCCCTTTAGACCAGGGAATTTAGAACCCGTGATTCACTTGTCTCTATCTTTCAATTAGATCGTCTTGTGCTTGTTTTAGGTTCGTTTTATTTTTCGTTTTTCGTGGCCTTTGCCAGTAACAAGTTCTTGGTGCTTGTAGGCCACAGCATCGTGCCGTACTTAATTACGCCTAATTAGCTATGCCCCTCCGCCTCCCTCCACCCCCTTTGCATTGCGCACCCTCCCCTGATCCCGAGGCCTGGCCTGGAATGGAGGTAGCCGAAACCAATTAGAGCAGAGCTTAACAATTTTCATCAATTGTACGCGGGTTGCGGGGCTTGACGCTTAATAGGTAAATCCAATTAAAAGTTCTTAAAAAAAAAAACAACAACAAAAAAATCAACCACAACTACAAGAACTACATAAGCGAGTTACGACTTACAACAACAACAACAACAGTTGCAGCAGCAAAATAAAAAGTTCATTAAATTTGGCTGCACAATAAAGTACAGGCACACACACACACACACAGGCACACATACATGTGTGTGAAAAGCGAATTGTATGATGAACCCAAAAATTACCGCTAATGTAAGTAGATTACAAGAGAACCGTTAGATTCGTTAGTTCTTTCATAATCATAATTATAGAAAAACGAACAAAAAATAAAGAAATACAGAGATAAGTGTGGAAAGCGTTGATCGGGCATGCCCGACCTTTAGATACTTTCCAACACTGGAATATTTTGAAGACCAAAGCATCATTTCTTTGGGGCATCAGATTTACTACCGATCCAGAAGATATATGTGATAATTATTTTAGTACAGTTTTTTAGACCTCTCTGTTTGGATTTGTATACATGTAATAAATACCTATAAAATACCAATTAAATACCAGTTGAATACCAGTTATATGGTATTTATTATCACAAGCACAAGACCCAAGTGATAACTGAGAAAGTGAAATTAATTATATACCTTATTATTTTTATTAAATGGTCACAACGATGCGACCATCATACCCGCCCATTAACCAGCTTACAGTAGTCACGGGGTATACAAGAATTATAATTATGATGATAATAAAGATTAGACAAGTGGAAAACAAGTGGCCATCCACATCGATGCTGTTCCCCTGCTGTAGGCAGTTGTCCAGACGTTCGGTTCTATCTAATTTTTGGTGTCAATTTACACGCGTCAATCAAACGGACACACACACACACACACACACACACACACACACACACACACGCAAGCGCAAGCGTGAACACCTATTCACATATGTAACACACACGCAAAGGCTTGTGCATACAAGAAATGTTAGAAAAGTGTAAGAAAAGCAACAAACAAACAAAAATCAAATGTAGGCTACATTTTTTCAAGCGCCGACAACGCACAGTCATAATAATATAATACCGGGAGCAATGACATATGGACATCATGCTGGTCTCTGGCCATAGCTTCGTACCTATGCCCAGCCCCTCCCCGTCCCGCGACGTCCCTCGCCCACCTATGCCGGCCCCTAGCACATTGTATATCTGTCCATTTGTCTTAACTGTTTCTCTCCCTCTGTCTCCCTCTCTCTCTCTATATCTCCCTCTTTCTCTCTCCCTCTCTCTCTCCCTCTCTCCCCCTCTCCCTCTCTTTCTCATGCCCCTTTCTTGCCTCTCCTTCGTTTCGTTTTCTTTGCGCCTGGCCAAAGAAGTGACAAGTTATTTTCGTTTATTATTTTGACATGTTGTGCACTTGTGATTTACACACACACGCACACACACACACATGCACACACACACACAACACATGCACAGAGGCTTTTTAAATGCCGCAAACGGAATCTAAAGATAGTCTTCGTTTGACCGAAAGCATTCAGCAAAATATCTCAAACAGAAGTTCAATGAAACCTCACAATTGTTGTATGTGTGTGTATGTGTGTGTATGTGTGTGTGCATGTGTGTGTGCATGTCTTTGCTATAAATGTATAGACCCGTCTGATTGGAACTATGTCTCATAGTAATTTTTGGAATTCCTTAAATGGTTTTCATGAATGAAATTTTAAGACTTTGGGAATGTGATTTTCTTGGACAATGTTTGGGATAATAAATTAGAGACTTTGACTAAGTCAACTTAATAGCAGACACACACACACACACAAACCCGCAGGGGTCGGCAGACACTCAGCTGGGTTCATCGTAAGGAATGTCACAAGAAATCAGCGATTCTTCCGATGATCAAAAATCTTTCACTTTTACATTTATTAATTTACTCCTGGTAACTTATCCTTGGGTTCTGTATTCTGTATAAGCATCCTCTATAATTCCATATCCTTAGCCTGATGTGATTCATTTGCTTGCGGAAATCCTGTGAATAATTTCAAAAGTAATTCGAATCGACGTTTGCCAATGAAAGGATATCGATCAAAAAATTATTTTGCCGTTCCGCACAGTTCCTATGGTCCAATTTGTGGCTGTTGTTGTTGTTGATGATGAGAATGGTGATAATGAGGATAGTCATGATAATGATCATAATAATAATTGTGATGCTGACGATGAGGATGATGATGATGATGTGGATGCTGTGTACAGCTCGTTGCGCGTGTTGTGCATTTTTCATAATCACTTTGGCAGCGCGGCAACGCCCCTTTTTGCATTAAGGTACCGCTAAAATTGTTGTTGTTTTTGTTGCTTTGTTGTTGTTGTTGTATTATTTTGATTTTCAGCCTCTTCTTCTTATCATTATTATTATTTTTCTCTTTTATATAAATACCCCTTAAGTGCCCCAAAAAGTGAGTTCTGTCAGCGAACAAAAAACATGATGCGTTTCAAGCTGATTTTAATTCCTTACACGCAGGACACTCCCTTCAAGCTGTCGAAATTTATATATGTATTCTCATAGGGTGTCTTCAAGTCGATCACTTTTATTTCATTTTCGGTTTTTTATGTACTTTTTTTTAGGGTTTGCTTGTGTTTTCATTTTTCTTTTATGCTGCTGCTGCTGCTGCCGCTGCCGCTGCTGCTGCTGCGTGATGCATTGTGTATGACAAGATGGGTGCGTGCATATGTGTGTGTTAGTGTGTGTGTATGTGCGTGTGTGTGCATGTATGGACATTCCATGAAACGCCGCGCGGCGTTTGACAAATGACAATGACGGTTGACGTTGGACTTGGCTGGCGTTGCAGAAAGTTGGGCCCAGCCCGAGGGCGGTTGCACTTTCGCAATGAATACGCAGCGAGTGAAGAGGCAGTTCCACTCTTTGGGGGGTTGAGGCAGAGTCTGTGGTAGAGGTAGAAGCAGCCACGGAGCCTTAGGCGGGCTAACGGTTTTATCAGACGACAACAGTGACGTCGACGGCGACAACAACGGTGGTTCAGCGATGCGTAAAGCAGCCGCAAAAAGAAAACCAAACCCAAGAAGACAAAAAACACAACATAAATAAAAACAAAGAAAAAAAAACAAAAACAAAAACAAAAACAAGAAGCAAGGCAAAGCATTCAAAGCAGCGAACAATAAAAATCAACGGCAAATCAGGAGGCAAAGTGCGTGTAATACACGTTAAATGCAACAGCGGGCGGTCAGCAACATGAGAGGGTTAAGGAGTTTAGTGGGTTAAGGCGGGTAAGGGCGGGGAGGGGGCTTGATTGGTTGACAGGTGATGATTTAAGCTTCAATTTTGTTTGATCTCCGATTGATCATTACTGCCGATTAATCGGACGTTAATCATTCAAGTGCTGCAAATAAATTTTAAGTACTCGCAGCTTAAGCCTTTCTGGAGTTCTTTTTAATTGGTCCTTACTGTAGCAGCTCTGCAATTATCTTTGGTCTTAATCACAAAAGTGAATCATGCAATAATTGTACTCGAAAATTAATTTTCCCCCCTTACCAACAATTGACAATTAAAACAAAGGTTTTTAGGCAGTTGAATGATTTGTGACTATCGGAAACTCACCATTCGCAGTCCTTAAAATATGATGATCCAAGTCCTTAATATAAAAATAAAATAAAAATTCAATAATTATAAAGTGCTATAAAATGATAATTAAATAATTATAAAATATTAATAAAATGATAATAAATTAATTTTAATATAAAAATAATAAAGTAATAATAATAAAATAATAATAATAAAATAATAATAATAAAATAATAATAAAATAATAATAAAATACTATTAAAATATTAATAAAATAATACAGAAATTATAATAAATTAATTATAAAAGTATAAATAAAATAATAAATGAGTAATAGTAAATTGGTAATAAAATAATATTAAAATAATAGTTATATAATAATAATATAATAATAATATAATAATAATATAATAATAAAATGATAATAAAATAAAAATAAAATAATAATAAAATAATAATAAAATAATTATAAAATAATAATAAAATAATAATAAATAAAATAAGAAATAATAAGAAAATAATAAAATAACAGTATAATAATAATAATGTGATAATTAATTAATTATTAAATAATAACAAAATGATTACAAAATAATATTTTAATATTTCTTATTTTAATTACTTGACTACACTAATACACTACACATAATAAATATGTATTGTATACTGATCAGATCTGTATATACATATGTATTTTTGCATATTCGTACATTTTTTTAAAATTATATTTATTAAAACTATATTTACTTTTAATATCATGTTTACTTCCTCCTCCTGATGAAACGCCCTCAATCAGTTTTAAATTTTTTTTATTGGGAACCCTATCATTGTTTTATTTTGGGCACTTTAGATGTTGCGGGTATTACGAGTAGAGCAAGTGACTTGCTTTTTATAACTGAGGCTGTTAATGGTGCAGCACAGGATGTAGGATTCTTTATATATCCTGCAATGTCAAGGAGTCAAGCTTAAATATGAAATAAGTTAGAACTTCGCTTGGAACTCCCCCAATTCCGCCTCAGAGGCAGTTGAGTAATAACTGAGTAATATATTAACTAAGCCATGATTATGTAAATAAGTACAGCTGATTACGGAGAGGGGGGAGGGTTGGGGTAATGTGCATGTCAATCAGCTTGTTATGTTAGAGGAATTGCTAATGAAACGTTGATAAACAAATCGTTTGTAATTAAGTGACTTACTTAATCAAATTGATAAGTTAATCAAATGCATTAATCAATGGTTAACTATATGTGACTTGTATATAGAATAAATGTATATGTATATACATATACATATATATATACTTACTTTCTCCCATGGGTAAACAGAACCCCCATTGCTCGTATCGAACTGCGGACCTCCTCTGCTGCGGCTGATAAATGCGATGAAATTAATGGCCGGACAATCAAAGCATAAAGAAGTGTATATAAAAGATATAAAATAAAATTGCATTTAGTTGATGGGCGTGTGTTAAAATGAACAACAAATTTTGCTTTATGATTTGTGTAATTTAAACTGAAATTATGCAATTAATCAAGAGCAGAGCCAAGCCAAGCCAGCCCAGGCCAGGCCAGGCCAGAGACGAGTCGGCAGCGAGAATTTATCCACCGCTCCGGCCAGCTCATCCGTGTGCGATCTCTCTGATGTCATAAAAGCTCCATAAACGAATTGTGGAGCCACTTTGTGGCGTTGTTGTTGCTGTTGTTGTTGTTGCAATCGTGCATCATAACAACAAGTAAGCCCCTAACAGAAAAAAGTAAAACAAAGTAAATAAAAAAAGAAGCAAAAGCAAAAACAAAAACAAAAACACATAAGCAAAATGTAGGCCAAAATAAGAGAAATGACCTTAGCCATGTCGAAAGATTTGTACCATGCCAAAAAAACCTATAAAAAAGGAAAGAAAATGAAGAAAACAACAAACACACGCAGAAACACACAAACACATATTCACACATGTATACACACATACACATATACACACATGACGCCGACGTCGTTGCCACCAACGCGAACAGCGGCTGCGCATGCGCAATTGGCGAAGCTCCGCGCGGCTCAGGGCAGAGGCAGAAGCTGAAGATTCCGTCGACTTGTTCTTTGCATCATAATACCCTGTACTTTAAGACTGAAAGCGGGTATATGCAGTATCAGACAAGGAATCGATAAATTTCTAAAAATACAAATTAAATAAAAAATTATTATTTTTTATTTTTATTAATTTATTTAAAATATTTAAAGCCAACATTTGTGCCCAAGAGCTGCCATTCAATAATTTTACTTAGTCCACATATATCTATATATATATTTCCATATACTTATCTATATAGCTGGCTACATTTATATAATTTATTTTATTACTTTTATTAATATCCAAATACTAAGGATTCGCTGGAATAAAAGTATTAAAAGTAATCTAAATATATTTAATATTCGTACTTAAAATAAAATATATTTATTTTTTTTTTATTTTTTACACACATATAATTGAATATATATAGCTACAGGGTATTCTCTTAGTCCACCTTTTTCAACTGGCATTCATTTCCGACTCAGAAAATCTTTCGCTTGATTTTTTTTTTTTTTCTTTTTTATCTTTCATCTTCTTAATATTTTTTATTTGCTGCCTTTTATTTTTTGGATGCTGCGTATGCTAAAAATCTGGATTCAAACTTAAGGCTCGAATTGTATGTGCGTACGCGTATGCCTGTGTGTGTCTGTTTGTGTGTGTGTGTGTGTCTGTCTGACCTATTTAAAAGTTTGAAGCTCTGTTGGTGTCTAAAGATTACTAAAAGTTATTCACTGACATTCGTTAAAGGAATCTGCGTAATTAATAACGATTATTTTTGAACAATGAAAAGCCTCAGAGCTGGGAGAATCGAGGGAATGAAAGAGAATCGAGAATCGGGAATCGGAGCATTGTTTAATTAGCTAATACAGTTTATTAGCCGAATACCCTGTATGTATGTAATTTATGAGCCGCATAAATAAAGTGGTAAATGGAATTAAAAGCCGGCCGGCTGTAAATTTCAAGGGGCGTATGCGAGGGGCGCGCAATAAAATGAACTTTCAACAACGAAAATCGTTATAAACGTATTAGTAACTATTTATCTATGGGTCTTATATGGCCTTGATAATAAAAAACGTTAACTATTTATCTGGCTATCGCATACACGTACCCCTCCCTCCCTCCCTCCCTTCCTCTCGCCGTCCACCCACCATTCATCTAGAGTTCACGACAACCGAAACGCTTCACTGCACGCGAATTTTCTCTGGCAGTTCCAACCGCAAACTGAATAATTAAAAAGAAAATTATTTAAAAAAAAAAAAAATAATAAAAATAATCACAAATAATACAGCATAATAATAAAAATATAATAAAAATAATAATAAAGGTGGAGAGCTGCCAACTGCTAGTTTTGCCAGCGCTGCCGCTGTTGTTGTTGTTTTAATAGTTGTTGTTGTTGTAATTTGCGGTTTACAAACAATAGTTAAGGCTTTAATTTTCGCTGACCTTGAGTTTATTTACATGACAATACGAGTCGAAGAACAATAAGGGGGATTCGCGAAGCGATCAGAAATGCTCACTAGAAGCGGGGAATAAATAAATAATTTATATTTCTTAACAGCAACAAAGAAATTAATTTTAAAATTTGCATGAGAGACTGAAACAATTAAAAAAAAAAAAACAACAATAATAAAAGGAAGGAATATTTTTGGATGTTTTCACTTATTTTTATTTTATTTTATTTATTTATTTATTTTTTGAAATTTTATTTCGTATTGTTAAGTTTAAAACTTTCACCTACAAATCGAACGCGAAATGAATTCAAATAAAAAGCACTTAAGAAAGTTTAGAAGAAGGAAGAAGAAGCGGAACAGCAGAGAGGCAGAGAAGCATAAGAGAGTAGTGAAAAGGGAAAGAGGGGAAAGGGGGGGATAAATAAACATCAGAAATTCTGAAAGGGGCGTCCCACACGCTTTGTTTATGGCTTATTAAACTTTTCTTTATGGCCTTTAATCAAAAGACAAGCCATTAAAAAATTGATACACCCATCAGCAGGCCAAGAGTTATGCTTTTATGGCTAATAGTTTTATAGCCTTATAGCCTTATAGTTTTATTGTTTTATAGTTTCATGTGGCCTATTACAAGATTTACAAATGATACGTACAAATCGCCTGGTAATCCTCTTAAATCCCTCTGTCACTGCACAATCCCCACTAACGAATGAATTCATTCCTCTTCCCCTTCTTCCTCTTCCCCTTCTTCTTCTTCTTTTTTATTTCAAACCATTTGCAGTGTGTAATCATATATTATCCTGAATTGTACGATCGTATTCGAAAGAGGATTATGTGAAGACAAATTATCTCTGAAAACGATGGGGTGAGGGGAAAGAAAGTGCAAAGCCCGCGAGTGAATGCGCCGGGAAAGGTGTGAAGTAATTATGGAAAGTGAAAGTCCATAGCTAACAATAACAGTGCCAAGGAACTTAATGAGGATCGTGACAGATCCTGTCCTTATTTTTCTCTTTTTTTTGGGGGTATGTCCACACACTCCAAAGATTCTCTGTGGCAGGAGGTGTGGACTCCAAGCAGTCAGTTCTGGGAGCGTCTACAGAAGTGGAGAGACACATATGTCACATATGTCACATATGTCACATATATGATATATGATATAAATATATATATATGTTTAACTTTTATTATAATCGATTTTTACACCTCTGTCCTTGCAGTGCTCTCCACACGGATGAAGCAGCTGGCCATCCTCCTGAACGACTTCAACTTCGAGTGCATCGGAACTGCACAGACCGATGACGAGAATGTCATATGTGAGAGCCTGAAGCGCTTCGGTGCCATCATTGGCACCATCGAGGACGAACGCGAGAAAATGGTGAGTGCTGGATGCAGTGACTACTATATGAGAGTAGCAACTGTACTTAACGGAATTTCAATTACAGCTGACACTTGCGGATAAACATATAATTGAATCCCTCGAGGACTTTCGGAAGAAACAAATCGGCGGTGTCAAGGAGAACAAAAAGAAATTCGATAAGAAAACTGAGAAGTTTTGTCAATCGCAGGAGCGCTTCTTAAATATGTCTACCAAAAAGCCAGAGAACACGATACAAGAGGTGAGTGTCCACTGAGCACGAAGCTACAATTTAAAACTATATACTATATGCATATCCTTGGAAGGCTGGCAGACAGGAAATGCAATCAAATTGCGCTTAAGTTTACTTTTACGAAAATTACATTTGAAGTTGTGCCAAAAACGTAGCCATCATCCAACTTTGTGCACTTGATCCTTACGTGTCCGTCTGGGTATTCTAGTCATGGCAGCAAACAGCAGTTCACCTCTCCCTCTTCCTCTTCCTCTTCCTCTTCCTCTTCCTCTTCCTCTGCCAATCCCAGACCAAATCGTAATCCCATGCCCAAGCCCAAGACAAACTCCTGCACCAACCCAGCGCAGCCCAACCTCGCCCAGCCCTAATCCTGGCGCCCAGCTGTTTGCAGCTCCTCCCCTGCTTCCTCTGCTCTGCTCGTATTCCCACTACTTACACAATACATATAGAAACTCTTCGCAAAAGGCTGCAAAGTTCCATGACCTTAGTCAAACTGCATTAATATTGAGTAGTTTGTATATAAGCTACAGTGTGTACCCGCTAAGTGGGGACAGAGGATTAAAAATCAATTCAAAATAACTTCCAAAGGACATGCCTAATAGCTTTTGGTTTAGTCATGCATTTTTTAAAGTTTCTTATTTTAACACTTTTTTAACATTTTGTTAACATTTCTTTAACATTTTCCTAACATTATTTTTTTGACCTCTGATCTCTGAAATCCTTAAACTAATATTTAAATCCTTTTTATTCACGTTCACCATTATTTGGTTTCTGATGCGACCCTCAGCTTGGGAGTCAGCAATCGATTGGGGTCCCTTAGGCAGTGTTCACTGTACGCCATATCTAACGTTTACGCTTACGTATACACAATGTGGCATGCAACCGTTGCATTTACTCCCATACTCTTTCTGGCTTCTGGGTGGCCTGGACTCTGCGGTTGAATTGCTTGCCAACTTTAACTGGCACAGTACATAATGTGTGTGTGTGTTCGTGTGTGTGTGTGTGTGTATGAGTGCTTGTCTGTGTGTGTTTGTTTTTTCGTATATGCGGGCGTTTGGTTGCTACAGCAGTTACATGCATAATAAAAAAGTTTTTGGCCTGGCCAAAAGTTGCCCACATCCGCCGTATCCCTGACCCGCACACGATCCTGACGCCGCTGCTCCTGTTACATATTGCCTCTGCCAGACATGCGCGCACAGAGCCGCCATTTTGTGGCCTGCACATTTCCGGTCCTGCATTTACGAGTAAATATAATAAAATACACTTGAAGCCAGAATTAGCTAATATAAGAGGAGCCTTCAAAGGACATGTCAGCCTTAAAATTACCAGCATATTCCCTCAATAGCCAAAGGATGACTTCCGCAGCCATCCTTCAGACTGGGCGCCAGCCAATGCGCTGCTGTTGAAATGCCTAACAAATTACATAAGCGGCATAATTTAGTCGCAGGTCCAAAGTCAGTGACCAATCTGTCGCTTGACCCTTAAAATGAGAAGGTCAATGAACCCATCTCAGTCGTTCGAGTCATTGGAGTCATTCGAGTCGCTCAATCTTTAAATCTGGTCCACTCAGCGAACGATGCTTTTGAACTCCTCAATGTTTGCTATAAACGACAAAGTAAACACAGTTGAATTTGTGCCTCTCCTGCAGCTGCCCATGCAGCCCGGAACAGGGATCGGCTATTGTGGGGACGGGAGAGGGGAGAGGGCAATCCGGGGCATCGGGGAACGAGGAACGTGGAACGCGGCCAATGTAAACAGGCTGCTCCGGCGAGCTATGTAAACTAATGATGCATTCATCCCGGGGTAAACGATGCTCCGTTGCCAATGGTTGGGGAGGGGAGAGGGGGAGGAGGTAATTCATTATTGGCGGAACGACGTGGTCTGAAGGCCGATGGCATTCAAATGTAATTGCCACACAATTGGCACGCGTTCCTGGAAAGAAAAACCAGATGCAGTTGCTCATAACTCGGAATTGGGTCATCTTTTGGCTCAACGACAAAATCAATTCACACACAAAGTGAACATGGAGGCGATAAGTCAACTACAATTGGATCGATTTTTGCTATCCTTTTGAATACTCTGATCCTTCTGCTGCCTGCCGCTCTTATACCTTCAATCGTCCTCCACTGTCACTTCTTCTGTGTGGCTATCTGAAAATTGTATCTAAACTCTTTTTTTTTTTGTTTAGAGGAAAATCAATAAATCGATAAAGTTGAATCACATTTTGAATCTGGCCTCCGATGAGCAGTGGTGTCCGAGGTGTCCGAGGTGTCCGAGGTGGCGGCAATGCCACAACCCCATCAATAATTCAAATAATATTAATTGGCTGACCGATTGAGGTTTCTGATCCACTGAAAGTGGAAACACGGTCAATCGTGTGTGGTCGTTAAGCATGTATAAGCTTTCCGAGTGGCTGTCCGGTTGGACCCTGAAAGCGGGTCAAGCCATCAACTGAAATCAATCAAATGTCTTTCCGGCCCTCGGCTCTTCAATTGCCAACATTTGTCCACAAGCTTTTACTGTGGCGGCGGCCAACAACAAATGTAACCACCGGCGGGTAAATATTATTCGAGTTGAAGCTCCAGTCGGAATTTGGAGACGAACCGGAACTGGAGTTCGGATTGATTGGCTGCCACTGGGGATGGGAATGGGGGTGGAAGCGGCAGTGGAGTCGGGAATGGAGTTGGAGTTGGAGCTGGAGCTTCAGCTGTGCTGCAACTTGCGGCAGCTGTACTATTGATTTTCTGCTTTGGCATGCGTGTCACGTAGCCCGCCTTCACGCCCCTAATCTGACCTGTCTGCCACCCTGCCACCTACCACCTACCACCTACCACCTACCACCTGCCAACTGTCACCCACCACCCACCCTCTGGCCAGGCCACCCGTTTGCCTGTTTGCTGTTGGCCCGTGTAGACATGTACCTGTTTCCTTCATATCCTAGTCTATTGTTGTCGACTGCCTCCCCTCCTGCCCCCCACCATCCTGTGCCGGTTTCCATGCCGGCCGGCCGGCCGGTTACCTATCCGCCATGTCGGCCGCATGTTCAGCGTAAGCATCACAATTTGTTATCAGTCACGCGTCGTTGTTGCCGTTGTTGTTGTTGTTGCTGCTTCTGTTTTTATTGTTGCTTTGGCTGTTGCAACGACCCCCTCCCCATCCAAGCCCCAACTCGTAGCAGGCTACCAGTTAGTAAGTCCAATGAACAGTTTTTCCTTTGGAGCTGTGAAAATTTCATGTTTTTAATATTTTCCCGTCTCTGCGTGTTTCCTAATGCGCTTTGAAAACCACCTCAAAGGGTTCAGCCTTTTAAGCCTATTAGGACTGTGGGCTGAGCCACTTGGACCGACGGAGGCTTTAACCGTTGCAAAGGCTGAGGCATGGAATTGTCTGGAATTAGTTCTTAGCTTCAACAAAAAGGACTTTTCCGTAAAAAGAGGCTGAGCTCGGGTTTTATTTATTTAATAAATTTATTCAATTTACTCCTTTTTAAGGACATTTTTTGGTTTATGGAAACTCCTGAGCAGTATTAGAATTTGTAGTAGTTTTTTTTAATCAGTCATTTATTTTAGTACAAGTGTTTAATGGAACTAAGCATGTCCTTCGATTACCCCGCTCAACTAGTCTTAAGCCAATGCTTCTATAAAGGACTTTCCGTATTTGGCCAACAGCTTTGTGGCTTGAAGTTAAAGACTTGGAGAAATTGAAGTTATGAACATTTTTATGCGACTTTTCCTTCAAGACATTTTCCGACTCAGCCATTGTTTTCCCCCATCGCTGCTCAAGTGACGCCCCCGCTCGTTAAGGTAATGCGTCGTCTGAGAGCTGCGAATCTCTCCCCTACATTCGCTTACATCGACGGCTGTTTGTATGGAATGAATGGTCCTTTGTACCAGTGTGTGCCTACGCGTGTGTGTGTGTATGTGTGTGTGTGTGTGTGTGTAATGCCTGTGCCTTATCAGCTTTACTGCTGCAGTTTTTCGTGGGTTGCCTTGAGCAGCCTTTGTTCAATTGCTAACAAGAAGGGTGTGAAAATGCGCACTGTGTTTGCCTCCGGGGGAGGGGGCTGGGTTTGGGTGGGTCGATTGGGTGGCTGTGGGGTTTGTTTGCAAAGTATCATTAAGCTGTTGCAGGTGAAAGCACTCAGAGGGGGGGATGCAAACAAACATTTCTCTTCGCAATTTCCGATTTTTCAGCAGTGGAAAATGAAGGGAAATTGAAAAGAAACGAGAAAGGAACGAAATTAAATCAAGGAAAGGACAAAAGAAGCTTTAGTCTTTACGGACGCCATCGGTGGACACCCACGCAGAAAATATCAGAATTGGCCCACGCATCAGCCGCCAGCTAATTTCACCGAACGCCAAAAATTGGCACTCTGGGAGGATACGACTCATGTATCTGTATCTGTAACTGTACATGTATCTGTATCTGTATCTGTATATGTATCTGTATCTGTATCTCCATCTCAATGTGCAGCCGAAACGGAAGAATCATCTATATTTAGCTACAGCCTCCACGTCGACCCGCCATATGTGGGCGAAAAGTTTAGGCAATCCAAAAAAAAAAAAAGGTTCTGTTTTTGCCCACGCAAAATGCCGCACGATGCGTTTCATGTGGGTGGTGACAGGGGGTGGTGACAGAGGGTGGCGTGTGGCGTGTGGCGGTACTTTGAAACAACAACAACGCATCCATCAGTCCTGTAGTCCTGTTCCACCTGTAATCGACTTGCACCTATCGATTCATTTGAATCTCTAAGCGCCATCGCGAGAGACGAGGCTCAGGCAGGAACTTTAAATTTGAAAGTACAAAGTATTTTCCAATAAACGCAGGAATATCGATAATTCGATTCGCCCCTCCACTTGATTTGCGTTCTCTCTTGTTTATCGAGCTTTTTGCAAGCTTTCAAGTTTCTCAGCGAAAATGGGGGAGAGTTAGAGGAAATTGAGAAATTTGCGCTGAAAAGTATGCTACATTTGGAGTGTGTGCGTACGCTCCCGGCTGGCTGTGTGCGTGTGTGTGCGTGTGTGTGTGTGTGCACGTCCTGTTTGTTATTGTTGACACAAACGACCCTTAAATGTCGCTTGCTGCAGCTCCCATGCCCTGCAGCAACATTGTCAACAACAACACTTGTCCCCATCACACACATTGTTGCAGGTAATTTGCCACTTTATCAAGTGCCCCACGAGGGTGCACATGTTCCTTCTTATTGTTTCTGGTCTCTTGCCAGTGCGTGCATCTTGCAGAAAACAACAACAACAACAACAGCAACAACACTTGCATTCCGGTAGATTAATTAACGCATTTCTCAGCTTCGCAGCTTTACGCTGTTCAAGGACTTGCTTGAGGTTTCTTCTTCTTTATAAAAGAAGTTTGTGTTGGCTTCAAAAAGTAATAAATTTGATTTTGCTACTAAGAATATAATTATATAATGAATAATAATTAAAATGATATATTTTATATATAATTAAACTTTAAGGATATGACGAGTTTTCTTCGCTTTTAAATATCCCTCAGTTTTGAAATCAATCTCATGGCTGTTCGATATTTGAGATATTTTTCAATGCTGTCGATTGACCAACTCCTCGTGCATATCCCCCATTTGTCTCTTCTAATAAAAGTGGGTATTAAAAGGAAGCTAAATAGAGCGCAGGCGCTCTCCCACGCAACTGGAGGCCACAGCTGCCGTTGCTGCTGGCGTTGCTGTTGCTGTTGCTGTTGCTCCTGGTAATGGAGCTGCTGCTGCTGCTGTTGCTGTTGTTGCCACTGATTTTCCTGTTACGTCGTTGCCTTTTTTGGCAACTGAATGTGAAACACCTAACAGAACGGCAACAACAAAAGGCAGCAACAACAACAATTAAAATTTTGCGCAGCATTTTAGAGTGCGCGTCGTGAGCTCCACGGCCTGTTGTTGTTGTTGTAATGTTGTAAAGTGTGTAAAGTATATATGTGTGTGTGTGAGCTGGCGTGAGCTTGTGTGTGTGCGTGTGCCAGCAGCAGCAAATGTCAGAAATGCGTGGTAAAAACAACTGAAACTAAATCAAATCGACACACAGCAACAGCAGCGAAATCAAGCGATTGGCAAGTGTTGAAGCTGAAATCAATCAAATCAAACGCAAAATACAATCAAAAATAATTGTTTAATGAAAATGAAATAAAACTGTAAAATATATAAAATCCGAAGCGCCAATTGTCAGTCTTCAGACATGCAAAACAAATCACAATCAATCAAAGCTACAAAATATCAAAATCAAAGTAAATGCATTTAACGAGGTGAATAAAAGAAATCCGTGCAAATTGTGAAGTAATTTCCGAGTCCGCCTAAAAGGATGCAACGTAAATCAGATGAGTAGCATTCAAATTGAGTCAAGGTGCTTTCTCCCACAACAACGTCGAGTTCATCACAGATACCACCACAACCACAACCACCACCAGTGCCAGTGCCAGTGCCAGTGCCAGCGTCAGCTCTAGTACCCGAACTCAGGTTGTCCTGAAAGCCCGTTCTCGTAGCTTGTGTCCTAGCCGTTGCTCTGATTGACTTCGAATCGTGAAATGCTCGTCTAGTTCTACTACCTACCGCGTGCTCGCCTAACTGTTCTTTGTACTGTTATTACTACTATTACTTTTGTTATTATTCGTGCTCTTGCGGTTCCACCTGCCGAGCAAAAGTCACCACGAAATTTTAGCCAGTGCACCAAAAGAGTTCAACATCAAAATGCAGTGCGCTGCAGCGGTTTGTGTTTGCGGTAAGTGTCCCTGCTAAGTGACTTGTTCGCGGTTGCAGTGCAGACTTCCCTGGCACCTAATTAGAGACCCAACGACCCAATTATTTTCACCCGTTAGCTTTCTGCAATCTGAGTGCAAGTAATCGCATGCAAGTGCCTACGACTGTGTGTACTCCTTTGACTACAAACTAACAGGTGTTTGTGTGCAGATCGAATTTCGGATTCCATTGTATGTGTGAGTGTGTGTGTGTGTGCCTACAGTCAATTTAAAACCAAAAAGGATGCCCTCTGACCGTTAAAATCATTCCAAAGCACATAATATACTTATCTATATGCGTGTCCCTAGCTCCGCACTCGTCGTATATACTTAATCCACTTACCTCCTGATTCAAATGTCCTTTCTGCATAGCAAATGTAGGTCAAGTCTTGAGTAAAGTTTAAACTGTATAAAGAGTAAAAACCAAACTAGAAACTTCCTGAATAAAATATTTGATTTCTGAATAGTCAATAGACCTGCAATCAGGCGCTTGGTAATTATCCTGTAGGCCACTTAATTAAATTCTGATTTCACATTCAGATCAGACTTGATAAAATCAAATTTCGATTTTAATTGGAATTTGCTCAGATTGTATATATATTTATTATATATATTTGGGCAAATCAAAAGTGAAGCTGCAAATACCAAATGTCAATTCGGGAGGTGCCAAAACGACATCAAAGCTTGACAGGATATTCCTGGGTAAATCGGTTTTAGGGGGCAAGGTCAAATTTTGGACTGTGCTGTGTGCGTGTGTGCGTGTGTGCGTGTGTGCGTAGGCGTAATTAAAAGGTATGCACACACGCATCCCACATGTGCTGGCCGAAGGTCAAAGTGCAAGGTTTCGCCAGTTTTGTTGTCGTATTTTGGGCGCAATTTTGTGATTTTATTTCGTGTGGCATTTCGATTACTCATTTTGCAATCGAATTTCCTATTTTGCTTATTTTGCAGGCCGATGCCAGTTTGGGCATGCATGAGCGCGAATATATCCAGGAATCGCTCAGCTATGTCTTACGGATCCAGGAAGTGCAAGAACGCATTAAATTTGAATTTGTTGAGATACTCCTGGCCTTTATATCCGGCTGGCTGGTTTTTTATCACACAGCGCACGAACAGGCCGAGGATCACCGCGACTACTTGCAGGATCTGAGGCACAAAGTCCAAAAGGTGAGCTCCCACACAGCACCCCTCACTCACCCCTCCTCATTAACACCTGTCGCTTCTCATTGCAGACTCGCGAAAACTTTGAGGAAGCCCGCGAAAAAGTTACCGAACTGAAGACCAAGTACATGGAGAAGCGTACGGTAAGCATTCACTAGTTGGGCTACTAAAATACATACTAACTAATAATATTCCTTCATTTCGTTGACAGAAGTCGGAGGAGATATTCACCAAACGCGGCTACTTGTTTTTGATGGAAAAGAGTAAGTTTTACGGTACAAACCCAGGGGCAAAGTTCTGTTTAGTTGGCAACGAGGCAACAAAATAACTGACTAGCTGACCAGCTGACTAGCTGACTAGCTGACTAGCTGACTAGCTGACTAGCTGACTAGCTGACTAGCTGACTAGCTGACTAGCTGACTAGCTGACTAGCTGACTAGCTGACTAGCTGACTAGCTGACTAGCTGACTAACTGACTAACTACGTAGCAAGTAACTAAGTAAACTGACTAAAATTCACCTGGATCGTTGTCATGGAAAGGTCCGACTTGTCGCCTCCTTGTCACTGCGATGGGACTTATGCCGCTTCAATGTTGATCAATGCCTTTTGCTTCAAGTCTAACGTGAAATGTTTTTGCTTCTTCCCACTCTTTCCTGTCAATCTAACCATCGGTCTATCGATAACAATTCTATACTACCTATCGAACTGCCTTCGCTTTTAATATTCTAATACTGTACAACTCTGATGGCTTTCTCCTAATGTATATTTTCTTAATTATATTTTATTTCATCTCTCCTTATCCAACGCTCCCATAACCCTCTTCGTGTTTGGGCATATCTGTGATTCCTTTTCTGTGCTTTTGGTGTCAACTGCAAATGTGACTGTGCAACAAACCAAAATCTCAACCGACCAACCGACCAACCAACCAACTCTCTAACCAACCAACCAATCAACCAACCAATGAATCAATCAATCAATCAATCAATCAATCAATCAATCAACCAACCAACCAATCCACCGACTACCCCAAACGCTAAACTCTGACCTCAACTGCTGTCAACTACAAACGATTCTTAGGTTCCCTTCTGAAAATCTCACTTCTAGAGCCTTTCAAAGCAACATGGACGAAATACTATTGCACATTCAAGAAACAGAAGCGGGAGTTCACCATGCTTCAGTTCAACCAGATGAATCACAGCTTCACGCGGCCGGAGGCGCGCGAGGATGAGAAGCTCACCCTCTTTTCGTGCCAGCGACGAGCCTCTGAGTTCGAGAAACGCTTCTGCTTCGATCTGACATTTAAGGAGAAGCCGGGCATTGTCTATACATTTCAAGCGCTCAGCGAGAAGGATCACCGCTCCTGGCTGAGTGCCATGGATGGTACGGAGCCGGTAAGTGATCGTATAGGCAATACATTTAACATCTAATTTAATAATTTTTTATTAATCAATTTTTTATTTATTATAATCGCCTGCCACAATCGCCCACCTCCCATTGCAGACGTATCTGGCACCGGGCAAGATGAAGGCCAGCGAGGCCTACCAACTGGACGAGACTGGCTTCATGTTTGTCCGCCGCTGCATACATGTGCTGGAGAGCCGTGGACTCGAGGATGAGGGCATTTACCGTAAGAGCGGCGTCGGTACCAAAATCAACAAGCTACTGGCACTCGGAATGGAGCGCAAGGAAACGGATGATGTCTTCAACGATGAGAAGTATCGTGATCTCATGGAGAGCAACACCATTGCCAGTGCCCTCAAAACGTATCTGCGCAATCTGAACGAGCCCCTCATGACCTATCACTACCACAGCGGCTTCATCGAGGCAGCCAGTAAGTTGAGCCCAGCATCCCTCGAGAATCCCATATAATGTTCCATCTTATGTAATCCCCACAGAGAAGGAAAGCCTCAATCAGCGCGTGAACGAAGTCCATAAACTGGTCTACAAATTGCCGCAGCCCAACTTTGAGATGCTGGACATGGTCATTAGGCATTTGACTGAGTAAGTTCTGGATAATGGATGGATGATGAAAGATGATCGAATCCTAACCCCAATTCTTATAATCCTTTCCAGGGTATCGCGCAAATATGAGAAGAACAAAATGTCCGTTTTCAACTTGGGCGTTGTCTTCGGCCCAACACTGCTGCGTCCGCTGGAGGAGACGGTGGCTGCCATTCTGGACATTAAGTTTAACAACATTGTCATTAACATACTCATCGAGAACTATGAGCGCATCTTCAAGAATGACCCAAGCAGCGGGGTCACAGCAGCTGGCACTGTTACCACCAGCACTGGCCTACACCCAAGTAGCTCCAGTCCACCCACACGTATGCCACGTGCCTCTCAAGTGGGCAAAGCCGCTTCTACCAGTGGTGGGGGTGGTGGTGGTGGTGGTGTTGGTGGTGGTAGTGGCGGGGGTGGCAGCGTGGGACGCAACTCAATGTACTCACCGCAGCAAAAGGTGTATCGAGTGGTCACCAAATCCAATTACACGGAGCCCACAATGTCCTCCAGCTTGCAAAATATTCCAAATGGCATGATCTATGCGCACGGCCCGGCCAGCGCCAGCAGCAGTACTCCTCCAGGTGGCGGAACCAATAGCAGCACAAACGGTGGCGGCACCAGTGGCTCCACATTGACGGTCTCGACGCACACAACCAATGGCACACGGCCAGCTCATATGGGCAGTATGAAGAACCTGCACGCCATGACACAGAGCGACATGGGTGGTCGTCGCAGTGGCTCTGGCACGGATGCCGCCGCCGCTATATATGGTATACTGGGCGGCGGCAGTAACACTAATGGTGGTGCCACACTGCAGGCGCATCATGCGACGCCAGCAACGGCTACCAGCAACCTACGGCATGCCGATTATCTTATTGCCACTGGTGCTCCGGTGGCGCAATCTGCATCCAGCAGTCATATTTATACAAATGCCAGCAGCAATCGCCTCAGTCTTAACAATGTATCCCCGCCCACGGCCGCCATGCGAAAGGAGCGTCTGCTACAGACATCCGGCAGCAGCAGCGCCATCGTTGGTCCACAGCAGCATCCGCCTGTACAGCGCAGTCACTTCGGCTATGGCCAGACAAAGCACTATTCACCTGTAGCCGCTGCCTCCACATCGAGCTCCAATGAGAGCGTTTGCGATTCACTATCTTCCAACAATGGCCTGGGCATTGGCGGCAATGGGAGTGGGGGTGGGGGTGGCGGGAACGCGGGGGGCGGTCTGATTGCGGGCAGCAGTAGTGCCAATGTGACGCGTCTGTTGAACGCGCGCAGCTCCATTGATTATCCGCCAATCACATCGCAGACGTCGTCGCTATCAACGCTTCTGGGCTCCACCTGTGATGACATTGTGACCGCCACTGCGGCGCCCTCGATGATTGGTGCTGCCGGCATGGGCAGCCTCAGCGGCAGTGGCTCTACCAACGAGAGTGCCGACTATGCGCCCACCAAAATGCATCGCAATCGGGACATCAACCAAATTAAGCGGGATCTTAGCACCGGCAATGCGTAAGCACAAAAAAGGATAAATAAAAATCGAAATTTAATGTAAACACCGAAAACTTAATTGCAGGCGTGTTCGTACTTTGTATGCGTGCATGGGTGAAAGTGAGGGCGAGCTATCCTTTGAGCCAAATCAGATTATAACCAACGGTAAGTTTCGTTCATTTCACTTGCATTGATCCATGGATTAATCTAATTATCAAATTTACAAATTTACAACATTTTTCCAGTACGCTTTTCACACGAACCCGGCTGGTTGCAGGGCACGCTGAATGGAAAGACGGGTCTTATACCAGAGAATTATGTGGAGCACCTAAAGCCATACCATTAGTTTTGCCTTCCATCTGTCCCTCTCTCTCTCTCTTTCACTCTCTCTCTCTCTCTCTCTCTCTCTCTTTCTCTCTCTATCGATCCATTGGTCCATCCGTGGCCTCCTCCACCAACGTCCCCCTAGCCCAATGTTGTAGCTACATCCATATAAACTTATGGATTTATATAAAGTTAGTTCGAAGGATCATTCAGTGAGCAGCACACATGTAAAATTGTATAGAACTGAGACAGAGAGGGAACACATTCGGAGCGACGACCGGCGCAAAGATAACTAATCCCTTAAGCGGGCTCAGTTATGTATAGTTTGCTAAATCTTATCTAAGCCTAAACTTAAATACTAGCCTTAAGGTTCATGTGAAGTGTTAAGTGTAAGCCATAAATGCCACCAGTTTACTTTAGTGTATACCGCGGACATCAACAGCAGCAGCAACAACAGAAATGGAAGCAGAAGCGGAAGCGGAAATAGGAAACGGAAGCGGAAGTGGAAACGGAAGCGGAAACAAACTAAAAGTCAACCAGAATCAAATCGATACAACTACAACTAAAACATAAAGCAAACTATACACATTATATATACACATATATTTCACATATATACATATATATATGTTATATATGTATGTGTACATTCATATGTGCTTGTGTACGTGTACGTACACGTACTTCCATAGCCAGTTTCAAGGAGGGAAACTCGTCTTCTATCTTTTTGTTCTTAACCAAACACAATTTATTGTAAAAGTATATTTAAAAAAAAAACATAAACTTATAACATTTGCCAACCCGGGGAGGTGAAGTGGATAAGTGAGACGCACAGAATGGGGCAAACTTAAGATTAAATTAATACTAAATAAATAACTATAACTATAACTATACATACATATATATATATATATATGTATATATATATATATATGTGTATATATGTATATATACATATACATATAAATATAAATATAAATATTAATATATAGTATGTATTCAATTACATTGAAAAGAAGTAAATATGAAAATATGAAAACCAAGTAACGGCAAAAGTTAATTAATTTATTGTTGTTCGCTTGTATTTGTTGCTTAATTATAAACGAAATACCTTTTTTTTATTTGTATACCCATTAATGTATATAATCTAAAATAATTATTAATGAAGAAAAGCATAAAATATATATAACCATAAATATATATATATATATATATATATATAGATATGTGTGTATATATATTATTTATATATGAATATATAAATATATTTATATATATATATATATAACTGTATATTGTACACAGGCGAGCGCCTAAAGCGTCAGTTGAATATTTCCAAAAATAAAAGAATAAATTAAACAATTAAACATTCAATCACACATCTACACACAGACACAGACACAGACACTGACACATAGACACAAGAATGAAGTAAATCCACTTTGTAAACATCAATATTTACAACTAAAAATGTAAATCAAAAGCATATGCATTTACAACTTTTGTAAACAATAAAATAATTAAAAATGAACGGAAAGAATTCAAAATCAGTTGGTTTGTGAGGCAACCGCAGATGTTGCCAATTAAATCCTCGATTTTCATAGCCAGTATCAGTGTATGTGTGCACCTACAGAGTATGTAATATTATATAATATTAGTATATACATATACATATACACTTACATATACATATGCATATGCATATACATATACATATAATCCGTAGAGCAGTACTCATAGAGTCGTCCATTTACTCGTCTGACAGAGCACGTCGCCGCACCGGTACAGCATAGTCCAGAATAAACTCCTCAGCCTGAAGCCCACAGAATGAATATATAGAAAGTATCGAAAGTAAAGTGTTTCCCATGCAAAAGTAAAAGCTACTCGAAGCCTAAAGCAAACTAACTAAATAACTTACTAACTAATCATATCAAATGCACAACGACAAATATCGAGCGACTGCAAAAGGTTAAAACAAAATTAAAGCCCGCGTTATAAAACCCACCAAAACAAAAATAAAAAATAAAAAAAACATAATAATTTAAATAAAGAGATGATATGTATTTAATCAGGATATAGCCTAAACATTCCATTAATCAAAACATGTATATACAAACATAAGCTAACACACACTTGCACACCGTACACATTATAATTAATATATACATGTTTATTTAAAAAAAATATTTTTGTTAACATGTTGCCAAAAATTATTAAACAACCTGCAAAACAAAATATAAATATATAATAAAATCCTATTTATAAAACTAAAAACATAACCAGCGCTGTTGTTTTCATTAAACTTAACTGCTTAATTAAATAAAATAATAAAATAGAAATAGAAATAGAAATAGAAATTTAATAAGTAGACTCTATTTGTGGATTGGATACCCTTAATCGCAGAATATTTATACTTTTTTTAATTTTAATATGAATACATTAATTAAAAATATAAATTAGTTTGCTTTAAAAAACGAACACAATAACATTTTAATTGCAATATTTAAATGAAACTCCAATATAAAATTATCCACCTGAGGCAAATTACACTCTCAGTTGCATCGCTCAAAATATGTCTTTTAAAAGTATGCAACACTTTTTTCCCTTATCCAGTGCAGAAACCATCTACCGTTTCTGTTCGCCTGATACCTCAACCCGGCTGGGTCAGCCATTTTCATACAAATTTTTTGACTCGCGTTCCAAGTGAACGAAGAAGAAGAAGCAGTACTCAGCCAACGACTGCGTTTTGTTTGTTCGATGTTTTGGGCTTTAAGTGAGACTTAAGAAACTGAAACGGCTTTTTCTAAGATTATTATTTTTAAATAATTAATTGTTTATTTTTCGTATACTATTTACTTTTAATAATTCGTTGTTTTTGTCACTTGTTGGCTTCTTTGTGTTTATTTGAAGGCTTGAGCTTCTTTGCTGCAAAAAAGGCAAAAACAAATGTTACCAGCAACCGAAGCTACTACAACAATTTGTGCACTCACAACAAAAATAGCAACAACAATAACAAAGCACAAGTCCATGACTTGGTCAAATAATGTACGATTGGGCTGAAGTAAAGTGACCCACTCTGCGTCTGGCCCCTTTTTCACAGTCCTTGAATTAATTACTTGTATTGTATGATTATATATAATAATATTGAACTTAACTTTATTTTGATCGTTTATAAATAATCATCAGTTATAAATAATCGCCTTTAAAGTGCAAGTCATAGCAGGCGTAGGACATTACTCCCCAATTGACTTTGCTCTAAAGGCTTTCCTCATTTCCTTCTCCTACTCGTTGTGTACACATCCCAAAGTTATCCCTTTTCTGTTCTCGGTCAAAATTAAATAATTAATACCCACACTTTTAACACTTTTAAAGTTCTGTCCGATTTATTTGTTAAGTCTCTTAGTATTTGGTAAGCTTCGAATGTACACTGAATTACTCGTGACTATAAGGATCCTTCTGCTACTTCCCTGTCTAGGGAGGCGGTATCGCACAACGAGAGGAAGACCTCGAGCTCCCATATCTTTGCAAAGGATGATAATGATATTGATATTGATATTAATATTGCGTGTGTCGAGCTTGGACAGTTACCAGAAGGATGACCCACGTTACTAGAGTTCCTATCTGTACCGAAGCCAGTAGCAACCTCAGACCACGTCCAACCCGAAAATGTCTAGAAATAATGAACCGAAATAAAGTTCTTTGATACAACTGATTCTCCATTTTTATTTGGGGCAAGGGAAAGCACCAATGGCTTGTGGCACGACTGGAAACCAGAGTCCTGATGATTGCCAGGAAATGAGATTATTACAGATGATGAGACACAACTACAACTACAACAAAATCAACCACAACAGCAACTACAACAACAACAATAACTTTTACAGAAACAACTTAAACAGCTACAACAACATGAGCAACACCACTAACAACAACACGAGTAGTGAAGCAACAAAAATAAAATGGTTATACCACACAACTAGAACCAACAACAAACACATAAACATCAAGAAGAAAAACAACAACAACGGTGAAAAATTTTTGAAGGCAAATGCATGGAAAAAATGTCCTGAAGTTCTTAAAGTGTCAGTATCTCAGCTATTTTAAGGACAATCAGAATATCCTTTTACGTGAATATGGTTGAAGTCTTCCCACTTGTAATTCAGTTATAAAAAGGACGAAAGTCCTTACAGGGTCCGAGATCTAAGCACTTTTATGCTATGGAAAAAACCATTATATCTCGGCCGTGTCCTTACATATCCTGACAAGCTAAATGTCATAAGAACCGGAACATTCAGGACTACAAGTCTGCCAAAGGACATTAAAATCGTCCACATAGTTTCCGATATATCGTCTTTATCTCTATTTTCGAACGATTTTTCATGGATTTCCTTGTAATATTTTTTCTTTGTTGTTTTTGTCCTTCTTTCCATTACAAAAACAACAAAAATACTAGATTTGGAGTTGTTGTTGTTAGTGTTGTTGTTGTTCGTGTTGTTATTGTTAGTGTTAATGTTGTAGTAAGTGTTGTTGTTGGTAATGTTGTTAGTGTTGTTGTTGTTGTTGTTAGAAGTTTTGTGGCTATTGTAGGATTGGTAGTTGTTTTATTGTTGCAGCAATTATATAAACACAACACTAACAACAACAACAACAACAACAACAGCAACACTAACAACAACACTAACAACAACACTAACAACAACAGCTAACAACAACACTAACAACAACACTAACAACAACACTAACAACAACACTAACAACAACACTAACAACAACAACAATAACAACAACACTAACAACAACACTAACAACAACACTAACAACAACACTAACAACAACAACAACAACAACAACACTAACAACAACACTAACAACAACACTAACAACAACACTAACAACAACACTAACAACAACACTAACAACAACACTAACAACAACACTAACAACAACACTAACAACAACACTAACAACAACACTAACAACAACACTAACAACAACACTAACAACAACACTAACAACAACACTAACAACAACACTAACAACAACACTAACAACAACACTAACAACAACACTAACAACAACACTAACAACAACACTAACAACAACACTAACAACAACACTAACAACAACACTAACAACAACACTAACAACAACAACAACACTAACAACAACACTAACAACAACACTAACAACAACACTAACAACAACACTAACAACAACACTAACAACAACACTAACAACAACAACAACACTAACAACAACACTAACAACAACACTAACAACAACACTAACAACAACACTAACAACAACACTAACAACAACACTAACAACAACACTAACAACAACAACATAACAACAACACAACAACAACACTAACAACAACACTAACAACAACACTAACAACAACACTAACAACAACACTAACAACAACACTAACAACAACACTAACAACAACAACTAACAACAACTAACAACAACACTAACAACAACACTAACAACAACACTAACAACAACACTAACAACAACAACAACAACAACAACAACAACTAACAACAACACTAACAACAACACTAACAACAACACTAACAACAACACTAACAACAACACTAACAACAACACTAACAACAACACTAACAACAACACTAACAACAACACTAACAACAACACTAACAACAACACTAACAACAACACTAACAACAACAACACTAACAACAACACTAACAACAACACTAACAACAACACTAACAACAACACTAACAACAACACTAACAACAACACTAACAACAACAACTAACAACAACACTAACAACAACACTAACAACAACACTAACAACAACACTAACAACAACACTAACAACAACACTAACAACAACACTAACAACAACACTAACAACAACACTAACAACAACACTAACAACAACACTAACAACAACACTAACAACAACACTAACAACAACACTAACAACAACACTAACAACAACAACAACAACACTAACAACAACACTAACAACAACACTAACAACAACAACAACACTAACAACAACACTAACAACAACACTAACAACAACACTAACAACAACACTAACAACAACAACAACAACACTAACAACAACACTAACAACAACAACTAACAACAACACTAACAACAACACTAACAACAACACTAACAACAACACTAACAACAACACTAACAACAACAACTAACAACAACACTAACAACAACACTAACAACAACACTAACAACAACACTAACAACAACACTAACAACAACACTAACAACAACACTAACAACAACACTAACAACAACAACTAACAACAACACTAACAACAACACTAACAACAACAACAACAACACTAACAACAACACTAACAACAACAACAACAACAACACTAACAACAACACTAACAACAACACTAACAACAACACTAACAACAACACTAACAACAACAATAACAACACTAACAACAACACTAACAACAACACTAACAACAACAACTAACAACAACAACAACAACAACAACAACACTAACAACAACACTAACAACAACACTAACAACAACACTAACAACAACACTAACAACAACAACACTAACAACAACACTAACAACAACACTAACAACAACACTAACAACAACACTAACAACAACACTAACAACAACAACAACACTAACAACAACACTAACAACAACACTAACAACAACAACACTAACAACAACACTAACAACAACACTAACAACAACACTAACAACAACACTAACAACAACACTAACAACAACAACAACAACACTAACAACAACAACAACAACAACACTAACAACAACACTAACAACAACAACACTAACAACAACAACAACAACAACAACAACACTAACAACAACACTAACAACAACACTAACAACAACACTAACAACAACACAACAACAACACTAACAACAACACTAACAACAATAGCAATAGAAAAAACAATAAAGAATCATACATTGTTGTTGTTTTTGTAATGTGAGAAAACAAAAACAACAAGGGAAAAAATTTGCAAGGAAAACCATGGCAAAATTGATAAAAAATCACAAAAAGGACGATAAATCGGAAGCTATAAGGACGATTTTGATGTCCTTTGGCAGGATTGTAGTCCTTGTTGTTCCGGTTCTTATGACACTTTACGTGTCAGGATATGTAAGGATACGGCCGAGATATAACGGTTTTTCTCGTAGCAGAAAAATGCTTCTATCTCAGGTCCTGTAAGGACTTTCGTCCTTTTTATAACTGAAATATATGTGGGTCTGTCTCACCTATCTTCGTGTGAAAGGACATCCTGATTGTCCTGAAAATGACTGAGATACAGACAATTTAGTGATTTCAGGACCCTTTTTCCTTACTTTTGCCTTCAAAAAAATGTTCTCATTTTTGTTGCTTTTTTCTGGATGTTGTTTTTATTGTTAGTAGTGTTGTTAGTGAGGCAGTTAGTGTTGTTGTTAGTGTTGTTAGTGTTGTTAGTGTTGTTGTTAGTGTTGTTAGTGTTGCTGTTAGTTTGTTGTTAGTGTTGTTGTTAGGTGTTGTTGTCTGTGTTGTTGTAAGTGTTGTTGTTAGTGTTGTTGTTGTTGTTGTTAGTGTTGTTGTTAGTTGTTAGTGTTGTTAGTGTTGTTGTTATTTGTAGTGTTGTTGTTAGTGGTGTTGTTTGTTGTTGTTGTTAGTGTTGTTGTTAGTGTTGTTGTCTAGTGTTGTGTAGTGTGTGTTGTTGTTGTCTTTTGTGTAGTGTTGTTGTTAGTGTTGTTGTTTTTAGTGTTGTTGTTAGTGTTGTTGTCTTGTTGTTGTTGCTTGTAGTGTTGTTGTTGTATGTTGTTAGTGTTGTTGTTAGTGTTGTTAGTGTTAGTGTTGTTGTTATTGTTGTTAGTGTTGTTAGTGTTGTTGTTGTTGTTGTTAGTGTTGTTGTTGTGTTGTTGTTGTGTTGTTGTGGTAGTGTTGTTGTATGTTGTTGGTTCTTAGTGTTGTTAGTTGTGTTGTTGTTGTTAGTGTTGTTGTTAGTGTTGTTGTTAGTGTTTTGTTAGTGTTGTTGTTGTGTTTAGTGTTGTTAGTGTTGTTGTTAGTGTTGTTGTTAGTGTTGTTGTTAGTGTTGTTGTTAGTGTTGTTAGTGTTGTTGTTGTTGTTGTTAGTGTTGTTGTTAGTGTTGTTGTTGTTGTTGTTTGTTGTTGTTGTGTTAGTGTTGTTGTTAGTGTTGTTGTTGTTGTTGTTGTTAGTGTTGTGTGTTTTAGTTATGTTGTTATTGTGTTGTTGTGTTGGTTATTGTGTTAGTTGTTGTGTTGTTGTTGAGTGTTGTTGTTAGTGTTGTTGTTAGTGTTGTTGTTAGTGTTGTTGTTAGTGTTGTTGTTAGTGTTGTTGTTAGTGTTGTTGTTAGTGTTGTTGTTAGTGTTGTTGTTAGTGTTGTTGTTAGTGTTGTTGTTGGTTGTTGTTAGTGTTGTTGTTTTTGTTAGTGTTTTTGTTAGTGTTGTTGTTAGTTTTGTTGTTAGTGTTGTTGTTAGTGTTGACAGTAACAACAACAATAATAACAACAACAATCAAAAAACAACTTAGAATTAGACGTTTTTGTTGTTTTTGTAATGTGGAAAAAACAAGGAAAAAATTTGCAAGGAAAACCACGGCAAAAATGGTAAAAAATCACAAAAAAGACGATATCTCGGAAAATATCAAGACGATTTTAATGTCCTTGTGCAGGATTGTAGTCCTCACTGATCCGGTTTATATGACATTTAAGTTGTCCGGATATGTAAGGATACGGCCGAGATGTAAAGGTTTTTAGCGTAGCAAAAAATTGAGTATATCTCAGGTCCTGTAAGGACCTTCGTCCTTTTTATAACTAAAATATATGTGAGAGGACCTCATATATCTTTACATGAAAGATCATCCTGATTGTCCTTAAAATGGCTGAGATACAGACAATTTAGTGATTTCCGGACCTTTTCTCCTTACTTTTGCCTTCAAAATAATTTTCCCATTGTTGTTGTTTTTTTCTCTTGGTGTAAATGTGTTTGTTGTTGTTTCTGTTTGTGTGTTGCTAGTATTATTGTTGTTTTGTTTATTGTTGTTGCTTTTGTTGTTTTTGCAGCTGTTAGTGTTGTTGTTTTTTAATTGTTTTTAGTGTGTTTGATAGCGCTTTCCGCGCGACCAGCAGATTAAAAAGTGGTGCATACTTTGAGGCGAAAATTTTTATAATAATTTAACCTTTGGCTGATCAACGGTTGCAGGTTGAGCGCTACTTGAAAATTTCAAATTTTTGATGTCAACTGTTTAACAGTTGATATTCAAATTTTGACCTATCGGCTCACGATCCTGAACTATCGTATAGGATAAAATATTTATTGTATTTTAGTTTTAAATTCTTTTTGTTACTATTAAACAGTTATTAATGACTTTATTAGCGATGCAACTCTCGCAAGAGTCAGACGTGTGATCTGATCTGACCGATTTTAATTCGCGGTATACTTTTAGGAGGATCAAAGCAAATGAATGGGTTGTCTTCGAACTCGTTGCCCATCAAGAGGATAGCCAAATTTGAAAAAATGAGGAACATGATTGGCTCACCTGTGGAACTACGCAAAAGTCTTCGCACCTCAGTTGCGTCGAATCAACGAAAAACGGTAACAACGACAACGAACACCCAAACTACTAGCTTAATTGGGCTCACACTCAATGTAGCACCACATCCACGATAACAACATCAACTACATCAATCGTGACGCCATATAAAGTGACTTCAACACAAAGTGGCAAATGATGCACTACAACTACTACTGCAACCCAAGGTAGTGCAACTTCCAGTGCTGCAGCGAATTCCCGTCCCGCTGCTTGGCAGAATGCGGCTCCCAGGAAAAAAGTTTTACAAAAAAGAGTTGGGAAAGTCCTCCCTCCGCAGGTTGCCCGCAAGAAGCCTGGCTCCACCACTAAGCCTGTCTCGGAAAATCGCTTCCAACTTCTCAGTAATGAGGATGAGCCAGAGGAGACGGTTAGTGACGATGAGCCCGTGTTGTGCAACATTTTTACGTCGGACATGCCACAGACAATCGACCAACAGCTGACAACCGCCACCTACGCAGATGATACGGCCTTCCTGGCTTGTTCAACGTCTCGAG